>JAUMGV010000097.1:0-81752 GCA_032432875.1 Phytophthora meadii | reverse complement strand
CACTGGGACAACAAAACACAATTCAACCGTAGCAACTTTCTCCAGATCGCTAACGACGAGGCTGTCTAAGAGTGTCTCGGATCGAACTTGTGGGAATCAGCACGCGTCACTTGAATAAACCGGACGAGTTGTGCTGCTTTGTCGATAAAACAGCGTCGTATCCACCTCGGTTCCACTGTGTTGAAGGCTCCAACATGGAGCCATCGGACAATCTAATGAAACAGCAATCGGATACTTGCCAAGTATTACTTGGCTGGATTAAAAATGACGACGGGTGATTTCTCCCAGCTGTGGTGTTCTACTGTATCTCCTCCCACACGCTCGCTCCAAACCAGTCCAGTATGGATTAGATGGGCAATATTCAAGGATAAAATTACTCATTCGCGAAACTCTCAACTAGCCATGACCATTGCAAAATGACGCACGACGTACTACTGTGACCATCATACCATGCAAGTAAACGGTTGACAGTACCAGTTGACGAATCGTCAACAAAGCCTTAAATGTAAAGTTCGATGTTTGGTGCTGCCTTGATTGCTATGTCGAGTACTCTACTCGCCTGCTCTGTCGAATCGTCAAACATGAGTCGGGAATGTAGAACTTCTCTTGCAGCAACTTGATCCGATCCGTCGGTTTCTTTTCTGGATCAGACTGTGTTGGGAACTTGCAACTATATTGCGAAAGAAATCGTCGTTGAGGACTGCCTTCTTGTAATCATCACAGCACCATGGCGTCAGCTCAAACAGTTCCTGTTCATATACAACCTCCTGATTCTGTAATTCTCCGGCCGACATCTCCACATTCTTCATTTCACAAGCCAGTGATTCCTCATCCACGTTCCGTTCGTAAAGTTCTGGGCGATATTGTTTTCCGATCGGAACCATAGAGCAAGCACACACCAATCGATGCTTGTTCTTGTCTTTTTGATACCAACTTAGGCACTCGTGACGAGCTACCTTTGCAGCCGCAGATGAGTCGATGTAACCATCCAGGAATACAATCGTTCGTCTAGTTTCCGATGTCAATTCCAAGATTGCTGCTAGATCACGCTCTAGCGTCTTCTCCTTCACAATGCAAACCGCTTTCTGATCACCCTCAAGCCGAACACAATTAAAATGTTCTTTAGATCGCGAGTAATGAATCCAAATCACGTCCCAGTGGTTTGGATCAAGTGAGTAAGCGAAGGCAAGCGCTGCCGATGACTTTCCCGTCCGACAACCCAAAGAAGAGCATACATTTCGATTGAGAACCTGTTGATCTAGTGTCACGCCAATAATGGCTTGACTTCTTTATCCTCTTCTCTTCCATGTAAGGGTTTATTATCTGGTAAACTATTTCGATTTTCATTGGTGGAAATTCTTTTCCACCAATCCCAGGAAATGCCCGGCATAGTCTGCACCGTTGGTGGCAGACGCGGATCGGTGCATTTCGTATTGGGTTGGCGCGTGTCGGAGCAATCGTCTCCGTGTTCTGCGTCGCTCGTTTCCGGCTTCTACAGGGCGATATCAGGTCTCTCCTCTTGCATACACTCTCGTGGCGTCCTGCGCTATACGTACACGTGTTTGTCCCGTTTTCTAACGTGCCCTAGAAGTCTCTAAAGAGAGCCCAAACCATAGCGACTACACTTAAGCCAGTGATGGCGGGCGAGCAGCAGCAGGCGCCTGCAGACAGCGTCGTCGGAAAGAGCGGCGTCTCTTCTGTGTCTCCCTCCAGCGGCAACAGCGGAGCGCAAGCTTTCGCTCCGTTACCATTCGACGAAAGTCTCGTGGCGGCTTTAGGCGCTTCTGCGGCTTCCAGCACGTCGGAGACGCAGAATACAAACACGTCAGGGACCACCAGCAAGTCGGCAGCTGATTTCTTCTTGGACCAAATTTCAGCCGTTGTTTCCGACGAAAAGAAGTTTTCTGATGTGAGTTTTAAAGTTTTTTTTCTTTCTAGTTAATTGCTAATTCTGTTCTGTATTGGTTGCAGAATATTATGGACTTGATCCCACCAGTGGAAGCTCCGGCTAGTCAAGCTGCAGTAACACAAGCATTGAGCGCTGGTTTGACGTCTACGTCTATTGGGATTCCGTTGCAGCCTCCTCCTGATCTGATGCTACGTGCTTTGTCACCGCCGACATCACTATTACCGGACTTTGGAGATGTCGCTCCGTTGTCATTAGTCGGAGATGCGACTGTGAATACAGCAGTAGCAAGTTCCGGTGCGATTGCGATGCCTCCAACTGTGGCGGCGCCGGCTACGACGACAGTGACGACTGCGGTGAAACGCGAGCTTCCTGTGGTGAAACCGGCAGTTGCAGGTGCTTCAGCAGCGATGCGGAGAAAAGCAGAGCTGGCTACGGCAGCAAGTTTGACGCACAAGAAGCAGAAAATAGAAAACATTAAGCCAGATCCAGTGGTGAAAGCAGCACCAGCAGCTCCCGTTTCGGTGCATCAACAGATCCAACAGCAACAGGTTCGACATCATTTGCATGGCAACAACAACCCATTGAACGCGTCTGCGGCAGCGGCTGCCGCTGCTGCGGCGGCGCGTGAAAAAGTGATGAAGGAGCCACAGTCTGGCGACTTGTATGAGTGCGTGATAACGAAGCGGAACGGCGGACTGGGACTTACGCTCGCATGCGTGGATGACCACGTTCAGATTACAGGACTTGCGCCGGATACGCCTGCTGCGAACAGTGGCATCTGTGTGGGTGATACGCTAGTGGCGGTGTCAGGACTGCCGGTGCGAGGCCTCCAGTTCTCGACGGTAATTGGTCGTCTCAAATCTACGTCGCGCAACTCTGTTGTACTCAAGCTTCGTCGTAATCCTTGTACGTTTAAAGCGGTTTTATTTCGTGTGAGGTGAGTTTCTAACGTCATTAGTATGGGCTTCTTTGTGTTTGTGCAGTCCGACAAAACGCAGTTAATTCTGCAGCATATCGTGGTATAAAGAGACCTGGTCGTGGCATCATTAAAGGTTCCGATAGCAGCAATAGCGCCAATGTACTGACAAGTAAGACGATGGCTCTGGAGACGAGGTTAGGTGGAGGTCTAGGAAACGGCTTGAATGGCTCTGCAGGTGTCATGGGCGGTGCAACAAACAGTGTGCACAACGGCAACACAAGTGCTGGTGTAGATGAAGTTCATCGCTCACATCACCCAGGAGTCACGGGGTTCGGAGCTGCAGGGCTTCACCATACACAGCACCTGCAGATGCAGTTGAAATCGGAGCCCATGAACTCAACCTATTTCCCCACAGATGCGTCCATTCTCACGATGGGAGCACCGGCTCCTGGATCTAGTAGCTCTGGCACAGCTCCTCCCAGCGTCCTCGCGCCGTCATCTTCATTCCCAAGTGATTCACAGACCGGTTGGAGAGTTGGGCTGGAGGAAAAGGAGCGTTACTACGCAGAGTGCCGCGCACTTCGGCATGAACTGGGTAGGGCTATGGTGGCACAAAGAACTCAAAAGCGGGATACGGAGGTATACACGTCGCAATTGCAGGCCATTGTGGACAAATTTCAGGATCAAGTCCGGTCGTCTACGCCCGCTTCTACTACAGAACCAGCAGCAGCTGAAAAGAGTGATGAGCTTACGTCTTTACGGCAAAAGCTAGTGAAGGCTAACCAGGCACTTGCTAAGCAGCAGACGGAGATGCTGGCACTTCAAGAACGTGAGGCACGACATGCTCTGCCTGAAGCTCAGCGAGTCAAGTGGCAGTTGGTGTCGCACATGCGGAAGAGTGTACTCCAGATCGACTGCAAGGCTGCGTCCAAGTTGAATCCCACACCGGCGGCTAAGAAGACAGGGCCAGCCTCTTTAAGCTTCGAAGAGCGTTTGGATGGAGTCCGACCTAGTGCTTTTGCTCTTTTGGTGGGGCAGAGCAGTGTAAAGCCCACAGTCGAGTTGGATCTTGATGCGAAAGCATGTACAGAGGTAAGGATTATTATGGAGAGGTGTGGACTTGAGCTACCAAGCTAACATTGCTGTTGTGCTTGATCAGCTGCTGGGCTGGAATTTACGAGAGATGGTGGTCCAAGCTGGAGGAACTTACACTGTGGCTGTGGCTGATACCGTCCACGTCAAGTATACTCGGCCTGAAGAATCGCTTGTTGTCTCTTGGACGCTCAGTGTGAAGGACAGTACGAAGAAGTGATTCCAGTATGCAGGCGCAAATGCACATAGTATTGCAGAGGGCGCGCTATCCAAAGCAGAAGCAACCAAAACTAGACGACAGCCCGATCAAAGTTAGGAAAAAAATCTTTAGCAACAAGTTTTTGCGCAAGCCGCACAGCCTTCTTTTTTTCTATTTGCAATGGTCAAGTATGTCAAAAGCCCTCGTGCGGCTGAGGCATAGGCATCGGTACAGGCGACAGAGGATGAGGAGGCGCTTGAAGGAACGGCACCTCTAGCATGTGCTCGTTCACAGTCGACATGATCTGGTCCACAGCCTCGTCGACCTCTTCCACGCTCTCACTTCCTTGGTGTTGGATAGCGCCATCCATCAGCAACACGTACGCGCGCACAAACTGCTGCCGAATGTACTTGTCTCGCGATCCTTTGAGCACGTGTGCTACATCATAGCCCACTTCAAAGGGATCTTCGATGCTCAACCGCGTCGTAAAACGCCATTGGGACGTGTGTCGCTTTTCATCCTTGGTAACAACACCGGCATCTGGACGCCGAACACTCACAACGTCACGGGTGGCGTCGAATTGCAAGCCGAAGTAGCGAAGGAAGCCTAAGAGCAACTCCCCTACTGTCTGAGTGTTGCGCGAGCAGAAATCATGAAGAACAGCCAGCTTCTCATTCGGCTCACGGAACGCGAATGGATCGTAGAAGTATGTCTCGATGCCACTGTGGCCATCCGCGCTAGCTGAAGGGTCCAATTCGTCACTGGGGCCACGGCACAACACGCTCGGCAATTTCTCACGAGGCTCATCAGGCCAGTTAGGGGGGAGGGCCTGCAATACAGGCAGCACAGGAGGATCTTGACGCTGGAGGAAGTGGATGAGCAAGAGCAGGTAGCCGTACGACGAAAGTGTCCCCTCGGCAGCACAATTCATGCGTCGCTGCTTGACGAAGCGCTTGATAACGTACGCCAGCATTCGCACGCGAGGATCAGCGCTGGCGTAGGCTCGGAGCAGCGATGTGTTGCGCTGTGCCAGTCGGTTCTCCACACACAAGTCGCACTCGATTCCAGAGGCGCGCGACACGAACATGATGATCGGGATACGCGCGGTCAGGCGAGTCGTATCCACCGAGGCAAACAGGTCTGGGCGAGCTTCCAACCGCGCCACAACTTCCATCAGCATGCGCTGTTTCTCCTCGACCGTGGGCGTCGTGACTTCTGGTATCACCAGGCACATGTCCATGTCACTGTGTTCGTTCCCGAACTCGTTAGCGGAAGATCCGAACACGTCCAATTCGCACGTGAACGAGAGTTTCGAGATAACTTCAGCGTGAAGTTGATCGTAAATCGACTGTCGAGATGCACGGAAAGCAGTGCGCTCAGGCATCAGTACTGCTGCTTCTCGTTCCACCCATCCAGTCAATGCACGGGTGACAAACGGCGACGAGTGCAGCATATTGCTCTCACCATCGTTCACTAAGTCTGTTGGAGGGATATCAATCGGCGCGAATCCAAAATGCTCCAGCCAAAAAGCGCAACGGTCGGCGTCGTTTGCAAAGTACAGCCCACTCACTTGACAAAAGCGTTCACGTTGAATACAAGCAATGTCAGACAGCTGATCATCAGCTACCAGTTCTCTCACGTACTTATTGGCCTCCACAGCATTCAACACGTTACGGAGCGTGCCGTGGAACGTCTCCATAGGGTGAGGGATGGTCTCGGTAGCAGCAAAAGACCGTGCGATGTCCTCCGCACGACGCTCAAGCAAGCGAAGACATGCTTCCAGTAAATCTCCAAGGAGAGCATGCCCATGCAAAAATACAGTCTCCACTTGATCGACGAGGCGCATGAGTGCAAGAAGTGCACTTAACACCAGTCCTGCATCGCCATCAGCCACACCTTGCTGGAATTTGTCGTGTGTTGCTCGTAACGTATCGATGAAGTGGCTGTACTCCAGACAAACTTTTAGGCGGTTACTGCGGGCGATTGTAACATTCGAGTAAGCAACCTTGCCATGGTGATGTCCGTCGTGATGATCGTCGTTCGAGTGACCTTGTCGCTTCCCATTCGGCTGATGACTGTGCCCACTCTTGTCTTCAAACACACGGAACTCAAACTCACCAGGTGAACGTGGTGCGCGGAACGTAATACGCGTATTCAGGAACCTGTAGTTACGGTGAAGCTTGTTCTCAAAAAGGACCTGCTTCACGAAGATAGGTTTGTCGTTTGTAGGTTGTCCCAAGCGGAAGAGTCCAACGAGTAGAACTCGCCCGACGATGCACTCTTCGGCCAGCAAAGACACCTGAACCTTGATGTTGTCATTGGGCTTCGTTACTTCAGGTGACACGTGAATAGAGTTGCCTTGTCCTCCCGATAATGCGCTTGGAGCTGAGTTATCACGATGAAGCTGCGGGGATTTTGCTGGTGAGCGACGTGTACGCGACGGCGTTGAACTCCTCGAGTGAGATCCTCGTGAAGGTGACATTCCAGGCGCAAGACCACCATGACCGCCATTATTACTCGGACTAGACGCAGGGAATCCTGGAAATCCTCCTCCCAGCACCGGTGACTGCATGCTACCAACAGGAACATTCACATTCGGCGGATATAGCTCGCGCCCTCCAAAGCCAGAGTTGTCCCCACTGTTTAGTAGGCCCAACAAGTCACTTCCAGACTGAGCCAACGGCTGGCGCTGATGCTGATGCTGAGGTGGCTGAAAGAGTAGACGGTCGTCCGACGGAGGCTTCGGGTGCTGGTACAATGCAGCCATTTGAGCATTCATCTGGTCCCTTAGAGAAGCCGATGACGGTGAAGCAGACGAAAGACTAGCCGACGTATCTCCCCATCCACCACTGCCTAGATCCCTGCCTCCGAGCATTCCACCACCCAAGTCCAAATTGAGCATAGCACCCGAGAGATCGAAGCCACGTCGATCCGAGACGGAGGATGGGCCTGTTGTTTCTGCACCTGAGAGTCCCCTGCCTCCAAGTCCTGAAGATCCGAGACCAAATTTGTCCCTGGTCTGTCCATTGAGCTCCACACCCCCCAGAGAGGCCAAAGAACTCAAACCGGAGCCCATAGTGAGCTCCTGCTGTTGATGAAGCTGCTGCTGCTGCTGAAGGTGATAAAGACCACCTCCACCCTCATTAAGACCAGGAGAAGACGGCGGGAGTGGCGGCATCATGGATGGAGGCTGTGGCTGATGATTAATACCCATCCCAAACTCCAAAGAGCCTCTGGGACCCGGAGAAGGAGAAGCAAGACCCAGACCAAGTCCTCCTAGCTCCAGGCCGCTCCCCAGTTGTCCACTGAAAGCATCATGACCGAAAGCGCCAAGACTCTGGAAGGCTGTTGTGTCCGAGTCAAAACGCCCATTTCCATTATTAGGCGAGCGTGGAGGCTGAGGCCACGCAGCCATTGGGACACTATTTATTGGACAGAGAAATCGGCACACATTAAATTATGTGAATACTGCTCGGTTTGCGAGCGTAATAGGACCAATAGAAAGAGGAAAAATAGAGCCGTAGGATAGAGCCACGTACATGTATCAGCGGGTAAAGAGGGGGGAGATGAATTTGTCCGAAGTGGATGGCGGCGACCTGCGGGCGGACACGTCGAGCGTTTGGATATGACGAGCACTCGCTAAAAGGGGGTGGTGTATGGCACACCAGATTCGGGTGGTGCACGCAGAACGACCATTGAAATAAGATGTTAAAAATTAAAAACATCTTTAAAAAAAAGAAGAAGAACGAGAACAACGGCAGTTGAAGTTCACATTGGCTATTCCCACACAGCTCTTACTAGTTTCTCGGTTAGATCGTCAATCATGATGGCTGGAGGGTCCTCCGAGTACACGGCGTTGGGAGATGAAGATCTTCCTGTTCAAGCACTGCCCCACGTGAAGCCCAGAGCTTTGATTGTGGTGGTTGATGGTAGCGAAGATCTGGAGACGTTGGTTCTCTCGGATGTACTGGTCCGTGGTGGTCTGCATGTCGTTATTGGGTCGGTTGGACGAACGAAGAAGAATATCATCATGGGCAATTACGGCTTGCGCGTTCAAGCCGAGAAGCCGATCGAGGAATGCAGCTTTGAGAATTTCGAGTTAATTGTGGTGCCAGGAGTACGTCGCTATCTACATGTAGAATTTGCTCAAGTTAATGTACCGATCTGTGCTAACAGGGAGCTGGAGCGAGCCATGTGCGTGACTGCGATCTTGTGATCAAAATGCTGCTCTGGCAGCAACAAGCCGGTCGCTGGATCGCTGCTTCTTCTTCGGCCCCTGCCGTTGTACTGGAGCCCAGCGTTGTTACAATTATAATTGCAATTAAATAATTGAGATAATTGTCCCATCCCAATAACAATGCTACATTGTGACAATGCGAAAATTGAATTGTTGGACGGTAGAAACCCAGGGTCGCAACGGTTCGCTCTATTTAACTGGCCTTGCAAGATCACTGGTGGTCATTAAACGTAGCTAGACTCTCTAAGAGCACCCAGATGTGCCTCACATCCAATTTCAAGACTTCTACGGAACGACCCAACCTCAATGAAGCTTCCCAGCCGCACCATTTACTCGGCGTGGTTTAAGGTTGACGTAGTCGACAGTACCTACCATCACTGCATCTGTGGTAACGGCTACCATCAGAACCTCAAGTCGGGTTATACAAACCTTCTTCAGCACCTCAGAAAGGCACACGAGGGCTTTGAAGCCATCACAAATGCCAACGGAACTTTGCAACCTGCAATCACAGAATTTCTGCAACTTGACCAGAAAGCCTCGCTTAACAAGTGGGCAAACTGGATCGTCATGAAGTCGCTGCCGCTAAGTTTCTGTGAGGACCCACATACCCGTGCATCTACGAAGCTACCACGCACTTCCCGGTCTACACTAAAGGCCCACATGTTCACTATAATGCGGAATGTGGAAGTGTACATTCGGAAACACCTCCCATACTCGTTTGGGTTGGTGCAGACCTGAATTCGTTTGCACAGCAAGCATTTAAGCGACGCCGCATTGAGGGCACTCAAGAAGTGCTAATGAACACTGACTTTGTTCCGCCAACCTCCAATATCTGCGAAAGGCTGTTTTCGCAGTCAAAGCTGATCTTCACTGATCAAAGACGTGCTATGCGGCCAGCAACGCTGGAGATGTTCGTCTTTCTTAAAGCAAATAGAAGTTTGTGGTAACTTACCACTCGCGAGGCTACGTAGTGAGGAAGTAGATGTACTACGTAGTACAATACAATATCGACATTGTACAATGTACATTGTGGCGAGGTTGCCCATCCCAATCAATTTTTCAATGTTATTGTTACAACGCTGCTGGAGCCTCATGGGTTGCTCGGTGCGCGTGCTACTTGTTCGCTTGAACACGAACCAAAAATGACTCGCCAGTTTGTGGACGAAGATGTGGTCGTTGATACTCGCTGCGTGACAAGTCAAGGTCCTGGGACGGCACTGAAATTCGCACTGACATTGGTCAAACTGCTGAACGGAGAGCTTCCTGCTCAGAAAGCTGCCGACGAGCTCCTCTACCCATGGCCTTAGGTAACTATCACTGTGTTTTGGATTAGGATAATTTGGTGATACGTTCAAGGAGAAATTCAAAAGTAGTTGACTTGCTTCAAGTTATCAATGACAGTCGAAATGAGTTACAACTTACAGCTGCAGTCTACAACGAGATCATAAGCACCAGTCCAATAGCAAGAGACACTCCAACGGCATACATATTGGCAGAAGCACTTGCACCGCTAGCTTGTTCGCTCGTTCGGACACCGGAAGAAGATGCAGTAGCTGTGGAGTCGGAGGCAACCGTTGTAGTTGAAGTACTGGATGCCGTTGTCGTGCTTGGTGTGCTTGTCGACGTGGTGGTTGAACCACATGAACCGCTGGATACGCAGCCAGGCTCGCGAGACGGCGTGCTCGCTTCGTCGCATGAGTCGGAGCCCGTAGATGTGTACTTGGACGAAGCATTCGGCAGTGAAATCTTACTGGCGTCCTGGCCGTCGTAGCTGCTGGCAGTCACCTCTGTAGCAGAAATGCAGATTGTGCCCGAGTTTTCGGCGTCAAGATCCAAGTCGTCTACCTTAAGCGATGAAGTCAGCACCTTGATACTGGACTTGTCGTGCGCCTGGAACTGACCATCTTCACGAATTGTGATGCTGTCCGTAGTCAGCTGCAATGTTGCGCTGTCTGAGAGCTCAAGCTTCAGATCCTGCAGACTCAGCGTCGAGCTCGACACGTACACGATACTCGAGTCGCTCGCTTTGATCTGAATCTCCTTGTTCGTGTTACTGGCGACCAGAACGCCGTCCTCGATAACAACTTCCGCTGTCGACTCAATCTCCACGTCGTCCACGATGTTGCTGGTCGATAGGAAGATCTCCGTTAACAAGTATCCAGTGGAGGTTGAGCTACTATCGTCATACTTGACTCGCAGTTCTTCATCGTCGTCGTCAGAGCCCACTTTTACAGCCTCCACTAGACTTTGAGAATCACCCGACACATTGACGTAGCCGAGAATTCCAGACTGTAGACTGCTCGAGTAGCTGACGAAGACGCGACCTGGAAGCTGCAGCTTGATGGAGTCAATCCTGTCGTCACCATCGTCCGAACTGTCGTCTGAGCTATCATCGTCGTCATTGTCATTGTTGTTGTTGCCAGCAGCGGTTAGTGTCCATTGCTTCACGAAGCCGATGTGCTCTGTAGTCGAGTCGACAGTCTCCGTCGACGTGGATGTCGCCGAAAAATCAGGCTTGGCAGTAGTGCTGACCCAAACGGAGACGAGCAGAACTAGTAGAAGGACAAACGGTAGACGCGCGATGGAGACCATTCTTGAAGACTGTTGGTTGGTTGGCTTGGATGTTGTTGATCAGTAGGTGGTGTTTTGAAGAATGAGGAGCGATAAGAGTACCCCCCACCAGAATGGCTAAGCAGACTATTACCCGTAGTTGTTGTCACAGCAGCAGACGTGTCGGCATTTTACTCGAGTCACCCACGTTTTGGCTCCATTCGACCGAGGGATTCGATCAGTGAAATCCTCTGCACAGGAATCAAAAACGGACAGAAACCTGTTGCCTTGTGCCAAAATATTTTTCTCCGAGATGATTCCCACGCTGTGCAGAAACACAAGCAGAGTCTTTGGACCAAGCAGCGCATGCTTCAACCACACTTTATCCAGTCGTACAGTTACGCAGTGTCGCACGTGATTAAGAGCGTTTGACTCCCGCGCATTTTAGGTTCACTTCGTGCCTGCCACACAGTACTCGATGTCGCTTCATCTTTCCAAATGACTGGACACGACATGATTTCCTCCGACTTTGAAGAGGATAAGTTCCGCTGGTCGACATTGTCAAGGAATTTCACAATATAATGTACAGAAATGCAATTGCAATAAACTATTGACAGAGCGCGTTGTGCTCGTCTTCTGCATCGAGCTCGTGATGGCAGCCCAATTCACGACTGTTGATACTGATAAGCTGGTGAAACTCGGGGACGTATAATAAAGGGAATGCCTAGCATGACTGTAGATCCGTCTATTTCGTGCGTCCATTGTCCAGATACGAAAACAAAATAGAAACCACGAAGGTTGTAATGCACCCCAAGACCGGGCCTGCGCCATGCATTGAGGTAAGGAGCGGCGTAGGTAGCCTAGATCTGACGAGAGCCCGAAGCAGTGCCACATGGGGCAGGCTAGCGCAGCATCTTGGTAGTCTGAAGTGACACGCGCATTACTATACACATAACGAATTAGAGAACCTAAATCCTCTTTTGAAGAGAATCTCTGATCGTCGTATTCTAGGAGAACGAACTCCACCAGATTGCAAATACCCACCACGATACGATGACAACTTCTTCATAAGCGACGGAGTTTTTCATGACGGACATTAATGCAACAAAGTCTGTTTCCGTTTGAAGTCTTCGAGTTGGTCAACGCTGTCCAAGATTAACAGACAAGCAAGAGGACCTCTGAACACTTGGGTTTCATATACTTCAAAGTATATTTCTTAACCGATTGCTATGGAGTGCTAGATTGACGAAAGTTTCACAGCACAATAAATGGAAAAGGAGGAAAACTACTCTGTGGGCGATGTTATAGCAGAACCGCCGTGGCCACGCCAACGACAGCAGCAGCCATGGCAGCCAGACGCGGAACCGAAGACCCGTTCGTGTCGTCGCTAGTGTCATCGTCATTGGCCGTCGTTGGTGCAGTCGTCACCGTAGTAGCCGACGCGCCGCTGCCAACCGTGCCCGACGTCGTGCCAGACGTCGACGAATCCGCACAAGCGCTAGACACGCACGACGGCTCGCGAGCAGGTACGCTGGACTCGTCACAAGCAAAGGAGCCCGTGGAAGTGTACTTGCTGGAGGCGTTGGGCATGGAGATGCGGCTGGCGTCTTGACCTTCGTAGTTGGTGGCCGTCACCGTCTGTGCGCCGATGCAAATGGTGCCAGTGTTCTGCGCTTCCAGCTCCATCGTGGCCGCCTCAACGGACGACGCCAGCAACGAGATGGCTGCCGAGCCCTGAGTGTCGATCTGCACCTCTTCCGTGGTTGATACGCTTCCGACGTTGAACTGGAGGGTCGACGAGCCGGCCGCGTCCAGCTGCAACTGGCGGACACTCACGGCTGCGCTGGCCGCTGACACGTATACGGCACTGGATCCGCTCGCCTCGACCTGAAGCTCGGCGGTGGTGCTGCTGGTCACCAAGACGCCATCCTCGACGACGACCTGGGCGGATCGCTGACTCTTGACGTCCGTCACGGCGCCGCTCGACGCCAAGAAGATCTCCGTGAGCAGGTATCCGCTGAGTGTAGTAGCGGTACTGTTACCTAGACGCACGTTGAGTTCTCCGTCTGTGTCATTGGCATCATCATTGTCGTTGTCGTTGTCGTTGGTGTCATCGTTGCTGACGGTGACGGCGTCCACCACCGTCTGCGAGTCACCCGACACGTTCACATATCCTAGCACGCCAGTCGGTAGATTGCTCACGTAGCTCACGTAGACGCGGCCAGCGAGTTCCAGGTCGATGGAGTCGATGGTGTCACCCGTGGCGGCGGAGTTGAGCGTCCACTGCTTGACGAAGCTGATGTGTTCCGTGCTTGAGGTGGTGGCCTCGGTGGTTCCGGAAGTGACGGTGAACTCAGCCGTAGCACGAGCGGTCATGGAAGCTGCAACGAGGAGAAGAGCTTGGATGTTCATAGCGTTGGTTGGTTTAGTGGGAGTTGAGACTGGGAAGGACTTGCTGTTTAGCTGTCGAGTTTGAAAATGAGGATCGCTACAAAGCGGATAACGTCGCGGGTACGAGGAGTAAACGGGCGTCGGACACCGAACAGGTTGTATTGTACAGGAGCCACACATGGGCGAGTCGCGCGCAGTGATCCCACCTGCCTATTGGGCTTGTCTGCGCGAGTGTCGCGCTGTCGCGCCGAGCTTGAAGGAAACAAGGCTGGTTATGCTGCGACAGCCGTTTGGTGGAAAATAGGTTCGCAGCTTTGGCGGGGCTTTCCACGGTGGTGCATGAATGGCTTCGAGATGCAAACCGAAAAGTTGGAGATCCATTCACACGATGCGTTTGAGCTTTAAAGTCACATTTGTTTTCTTGACAAGGGCACGAATGAATCTAAATGTCCCCCACCTTTCGTTTGTCACCCGGTGCTTGAAGTGCGCAATGCGCCTGCGACAAGCCTGCGCAATCTACACATAGCCGGACTTTAATCACAGTCGGAGTGATCTCGATTAATTTTGCTGAAGCCGAATGGCTACATGCAAATTGCTAGATCGGCTCGGTGGATATTTTGCGATATTGAAGCGAAGCTGTACATGTATGTACAAAGCACATTGTACACGAACCACATGCAGAGTTAAATTCAACGCACAACTGCAAATGGACAAGACAATGAAGCTATTTCGTTGGACAACAAGTGCAGCACCGCTAGTTTTTGAGGTTACCACCCGCCGTAAACCTTCATTCATGTCCATACATGCCGTGATGTACTGTACGTACATGTTGAACATGATGTTCATGGTACATGTATCAGCTGCGTGACGAATCTGAGAAGAGATGAACAAGCAAGGCCAAAGTGTATACGGAAAAGCAAAACGAGAAGTCCGATATCTGTTAATCAACTAATTTCTTGTGTATACGGAAAACTTCAAACTGGATCTTATGGCACTGTGCTACCATTCATGAAGTACTTCGAAGTAGTTCGTTCCTATATGTTCATGTACATGTAACTGTACTACATGTAGTGGTACTTGTACTACCAGTGGTAGTAGGAATTTCCTACCTTACTCCACTGGTTTCCCTAGCGCGGTAAATCGCGATAAGATTATGTAGGGAGTGGATAATGATACCAGCATTATGATAAACCAACGTGCAAGTCAACCACACCAACCACATCTGCTCAGCAAAGTAGATGTACACGCAGTGCTTTTCCATACTGCAACAAGTATTGAGCTTTGGCAATGTAGCAGCTTGTCTGACTTTTCGTTTAACAAATCCCTAAAAAGTCTAGTTTTAGTCGAGGTCGTCACGGTCGTTGCGGTCGTCGAGGTCGTTGTCAAGATCATTGTCATCGTCATCGAAGAGTCCAGTGTTGGCAGCAGAGGCACCGGTAATCTTAGCAGCCTTACGGGCCGGCAGCTTCGCCTCCTCACAGGCAAACGTTCCCGTGGTACCGTGCTTCTTGGCCGAGTTGGGCATGGAGATCTTGCTCTTACCCTCGATGTCACGCCACTTGGATTCCACCGTATCCGCAGCAATGCAGATGGATCCTGTAGTCGCTTCCAGACCAAGTTCATCTGTTGAAATCGTGGAAGCCAGCACAGTAATGCTCGATTTGCCTTGGGCTTTCATCTTCAGCTCAGATCGAACGGACACGCTGTCCACGTTGTACTCAATAGCAGCAGTGCCCGTCGTCTTCAAACTGAGCTGACCCACGCTCACCGTGGTGTCGGGAGCTGACACGTAAACGGCACTCGAACCGGTGGCGTCGATCTGGAGTTCAGTCCTTCTACCCGTCGTCGCTAGGACATCGTCTTCAATGACCACTTGGGCTGAGCGTTGGCTCTTCACATCTGTCACGGATTCGGGGGCAGCCAAGAAGATCTCCGTGAGCAAATAGCCGCTGGCCGCTCTGTTACTCAGCAAGACGTTGAGCTCCCCGCCGTCGTTGTCGAGCAGGTCGTCCAAATCATTATCCAGGTCAAGGTCGTTTTCCACGTCCTTGCTCACGGTGACTGCGTCAACAACAGTAAGCGAGTCACCAGACACGTTGACGTATCCGATGACGCCGGCGGGGAGTCCTTTCACGTAGCTCACGTACGCGTTACCAGCAAGACTCAGATCGATCGAGTCGATCGAGTTCGTGTTAGCACCGGCCTTCAGCGTCCATTGCTTGACGAAGTTGACGTTCTTCGAAGTGGCAGCCTCGATGGCAGGTTTCGAAGAGACTTTGAAGTCTGCGGAGACGTGGGCAGTCAACGAGGCGGCAGCAACAAGAAGAGCGTGGAAACTACTGAGCTTCATGGCGTTGGAAGGTCTGCGAGTGTCGTGCTTGCTTGCTGGTGTTTTCGAGAATGAGCTTTGGAAACAACCAGCAGAGGGGAGCTGCCTGGGGATGGCCTAACTTAGCATCCATCCACGAAGCTGCAAGATGTCATTTTGTGCTGTGCTGCAGGAGAGGGAACTCGGCTTTGCCGGTTGCTTTTCTTGTTTCTAACATGTTGGAGTGTATGGAGTCCGAAGCTTACCCCAATGCTTGTTGCAGTTTTCACAGGATGTGCTTCAGCAAATGTACTGAATCTTAGATTCGGTATGGCAAACTTTGTGCTTTCCAAGCCAGAGTTCATTCATTTACATTCGGAATCCGAGCGGACACTGTCTGTCGAATACATGTACGTACAGCCTAGTGAGTCTGCCTGGCAAAAATGTTTGACCCGATTCAACAAATCGTTTTTAGTTTTGATTTCAAACATGTGCAGCGCGAACAGCATTAATCAACACAAAAAAGAACCCCTCAGTCGACATGCTATTCGCTCCTCTGTTTCCCAGCTGCAACCTTTAGGTTCACCGTTTGTCACGGATCGTGATGTGGTGTCAGGCGTGACCTTAGAAGCGATTCGCTTCAGAAGACATGCCATGTCCTGTACGCACTTGCGCAACGAGACCGCTTCCGTTATAAGTTAAATTGTACTTCCGTTGGAGACATGACATAGCAATTGCAGAAATCCGCATTAACCTTTTTAGTTTCACCAGGAAAATGGGTCTTTGAATATGCTTGGTGCTAGAACACAATAAAAGAAAACTACTCTGTGGGCGATGTTATAGCAGAACCGCCGTGGCCACGCCAACGACAGCAGCAGCCATGGCAGCCAGACGCGGAACCGAAGACCCGTTCGTGTCGTCGCTAGTATCATCGTCATTGGCCGTCGTTGGTGCAGTCGTCACTGTCGTCGTAGTAGCCGACGCGCCGCTGCCAACCGTGCCCGACGTCGTGCCAGACGTCGACGAATCCGCACAAGCGCTAGAAACGCACGACGGCTCGCGAGCAGGTACGCTGGACTCGTCACAAGCAAAGGAGCCCGTGGAAGTGTACTTGCTGGAGGCGTTGGGCATGGAGATGCGGCTGGCGTCTTGACCTTCGTAGTTGGTGGCCGTCACCGTCTGTGCGCCGATGCAAATGGTGCCAGTGTTCTGCGCTTCCAGCTCCATCGTGGCCGCCTCAACGGACGACGCCAGCAACGAGATGGCTGCCGAGCCCTGAGTGTCGATCTGCACCTCTTCCGTGGTTGATACGCTTCCGACGTTGAACTGGAGGGTCGACGAGCCGGCCGCGTCCAGCTGCAACTGGCGGACACTCACGGCTGCGCTGGCCGCTGACACGTATACGGCACTGGATCCGCTCGCCTCGACCTGAAGCTCGGCGGTGGTGCTGCTGGTCACCAAGACGCCATCCTCGACGACGACCTGGGCGGATCGCTGGCTCTTGACGTCCGTCACGGCGCCGCTCGACGCCAAGAAGATCTCCGTGAGCAGGTATCCGCTGAGTGTAGTAGCGGTACTGTTACCTAGACGCACGTTGAGTTCTCCGTCTGTGTCATTGGCATCATCATTGTCGTTGTCGTTGTCGTTGGTGTCATCGTTGCTGACGGTGACGGCGTCCACCACCGTCTGCGAGTCACCCGACACGTTCACATATCCGAGCACGCCAGTCGGTAGATTGCTCACGTAGCTCACGTAGACGCGGCCAGCGAGTTCCAGGTCGATGGAGTCGATGGTGTCACCCGTGGCGGCGGAGTTGAGCGTCCACTGCTTGACGAAGCTGATGTGTTCCGTGCTTGAAGTGGTGGCCTCGGTGGTTCCGGAAGTGACGGTGAACTCAGCCGTAGCACGAGCGGTCATGGAAGCTGCAACGAGGAGAAGAGCTTGGATGTTCATAGCGTTGGTTGGTTTAGTGGGAGTTGAGACTGGGAAGGACTTGCTGTTTAGCTGTCGAGTTTGAAAATGAGGATCGCTACAAAGCGGATAACGTCGCGGGTACGAGGAGTAAACGGGCGTCGGACACCGAACAGGTTGTATTGTACAGGAGCCACACATGGGCGAGTCGCGCGCAGTGATCCCACCTGCCTATTGGGCTTGTCTGCGCGAGTGTCGCGCCGAGCATGAAGGAAACAAGGCTGGTTATGCTGCGACAGCCGTTTGGTGGAAAATAGGTTCGCAGCTTTGGCGGGGCTTTCCACGGTGGTGCATGAATGGCTTCGAGATGCAAACCGAAAAGTTGGAGATCCATTCACACGATGCGTTTGAGCTTTAAAGTCACATTTGTTTTCTTGACAAGGGCACGAATGAATCTAAATGTCCCCCACCTTTCGTTTGTCACCCGGTGCTTGAAGTGCGCAATGCGCCTGCGACAAGCCTGCGCAATCTACACATAGCCGGACTTTAATCACAGTCGATCTCGATTAATTTTGCTGAAGCCGAATGGCTACATGCAAATTGCTAGATCGGCTCGGTGGATATTTTGCGATATTGAAGCGAAGCTGTACATGTATGTACAAAGCACATTGTACACGAACCACATGCAGAGTTAAATTCAACGCACAACTGCAAATGGACAAGACAATGAAGCTATTTCGTTGGACAACAAGTGCAGCACCGCTAGTTTTTGTGGTTACCACCCGCCGTAAACCTTCATTCATGTCCATACATGCCGTGATGTACTGTACGTACATGTTCATGGTACAGGTATCAGCTGCGTGGCGAATCTGAGAAGAGATGAACAAGCAAGGCCAAAGTGTATACGGAAAAGCAAAACGAGAAGTCCGATATCTGTTAATCAACTAATTTCTTGTGTATACGGAAAACTTCAAACTGGATCTTATGGTACTGTGCTACCATTCATGAAGTACTTCGAAGTAGTTCGTTCCTATATGTTCATGTACATGTAACTGTACTACATGTAGTGGTACTGGTACTACCAGTGGTAGTAGGAATTTCCTACCTTACTCCACTGGTTTCCCGAGCGCGGTAAATCGGGATATGTAGGGAGTGGATAATGATACCAGCATTATGAGAAACCAATGTGCAAGCCAACCACACCAAGCACATCTGCTCAGCAAAGTAGATGTACACGCAGTGCTTTTCCATTACTGCAACAAGTATTGAGCTTTGGCAATGTAGCAGCTTGTCTGACCATGTATTCAGCGAAAAATATTCTCAATCTCGCATTCACAAGCGTAGTGTCGAGTATCCGACCTTTACGAACGGAAATTCGCGAGGCGTGCCGCTTGAGAAAATTCACGCCACCGCAACCACAGAAAGGATTAGGGAACTTTAGGTCGCATCCAGATCAAGTTGAGAGTACTAAGAGTAAGGCGAAAAAACTTTTGTGATGAATTTAGCAATAACCTTTCGAGTCCGTCAAATTAGCACAACTGAGCCATACAAACGATATTGTCGATCTCAACTTGTATTTGAAGTATTTATTCATCGAAACGATGTTGAATTCATGCCCCAGAAATTGTTCCTGATAAACAAAATCGTCTCGAATGCAATATTGCCGCCCTAGCCATTCATTGAAGACCGCAGTATCAATGATAGCGCTCTCTGTTGTTGTTGCAACGTTGCCATGCGCAGAACCGATCAAAAAGCCGCTAGGCAACGTCTCCCTCTTGAAAATGAAAAGCGGCAGGATAAATGCACCAGTAGCGCTGATACTCAGTAATACTGGCGCCGTGAGCTGCAATAACATACTTTAATGTTCCTCCTTGTGGATTCAAACTACAATGTAGCCTCGTCACAGTTGAAGATCTGTGACGCTGGGATTTGATGTGCTCCTTTGGAAATGCCTCGCATGTATTCAGCGAAAAATATTCTCAATCTCGGTCTTCTTTATCGCATTCACAAGCGTAGTGTCGAGTATCCGACCTTTACGAACGGAAATTCGCGAGGCGTGCCGCTTGAGAAAACTAGCAATCCATCGATCAGAAGGCCCAGCTTTGCTGAACTTGAACTATTCGTGTTGCAACGGAGTTGGCAACGGACCTCTCGAAGAGCTAGCGACTACTGACGAAGGCGAGTAACAATGTTAGACGGTGGTGCGGAGACTGAGTGGGGCTTGGAGGCAACCATTTTCGTCAGCAAGAGCGCTTGGCGTCGAATTGTGAGTAGTTGTGTTGCTTACTAACTATACACTCCTCTTTACCCGATTGTTCTGTTGTCTGTGATGAGTCTTGTACCGATGGCGAAATTTCATCTCCAGCTAGTACTTCTTTAGTGGACCTGGATTGCTCCTTTGACTTGATAATTGCTGCAACGGCTTTGTTTGCCGTTTTGTGGCTTGATATCCACACTGTTGATACTACCTCTTGCAATGCCTTCCTTGCCGTCGATTTTCCTTGAGTGCCTTCAACACATGCTTAGCACCTTGTAGTCGTTACTGGACTGTCGACAAAAGTTCCTTCTGCTTCAGTTGACGCAATGCTATCTTGACAAGCTTCCACGTCATCACGGCTTCTGCCGTCGGCTGCCGTTCTTGGAGAAACCCCATCCAGCAGATATCTTCCGATTCTTCCCTTATAATGACCCATGCTCCATGTCTTCCGATCATCTCTGGAAGCTTAACCAAGTGAAATATCACAGTCTACTGCTGTAGAGACATCAGGCGGTCCGAAGGATCTGAATAGTCGTGTGAGCTGTAGCGAAACGATGGGACCGGGAGCCAGGCGGAAAGTGATGGAGACACCGTTGAAAACGAGATTGCTCTCTCGCAGTAGAAGAACGTAGTAGTGACCGGAAGTGGCTGCTGATAGTCGAGTAAATTTGATATATTGTCGTCTGCGCTTCCAAAGGCGGGCGATTTTCAAAGTGGTGTTTATTGTGGGCTGTCTAGACGCAGTGGAGTGTGACGCTGCGGATAAATCGTCTAGAGAATCTTGACTTCAGGCGCGTAAGAAAGCTGTGAGCGCGTCCAGGTGGGTTCGAGTGGAACACAAGTTATGTCCCAAGTAATTGCAGGTAAGAAAAGTCTCCAGTCGTCGGCAATAATGCCCCATAGCGAGCACAATCGAAAAGCAAGTGCTTCTCGGTCTCAACAGACGTGCAGTCAGGGTACCCGCACTGTACAGTCGACTTAAGTTGGATAGATACTATTCCCGCAGTCACGAGATGTTAATGCGGACTGGAAACAACACCACAAACTACTGTTGCTGTTGTGGAGAATCCACACAGTTCCATGCTACTTGGCAGCTACGCAACAAGATTCACTTCAAAGAGACGGAAACAGAAAAATTGAGAACTCAAAGTGTGATACATTCGTTTCATCGACATTACCAACATATCTATCTGCTTGTGAGGATGAATGGCGATGCAGTGGTTTCAGTTCTTCAGGGAATGGGTTTCGATCCTCCCAAACCAAGAAACTTACCCGAATCCAGTGACCGAATATGGACTTCCCGGATGTAACTAAGTTGTCGTAAGAAGATATTACATCGCTAGCGAAACGATAGGTCCACTAAGTAGTTAATCAACTTCTTCTTCTTCAGGGTACCCGCACTGCACGACCGTCTCTCACGTATGTTGGAGAAACCAAAACCAAGAGCGCGTTGGTAAAAGCTTCCAACACAAGCAGAATTGTAGATCAGCGTAGACAGGAAGGTCCACCTGACGAAGGTCTTTGATCGCCAGGAGGTATCCACCAAAGTCTCACGAGTAACGAGTGCGAAGGTTAATAGTCGGAAGAGTTAGGACAAAACGAGCCCAAAATTGGGTAACCACTGCCGCGTGAAAAAAAATCCATCAAACAGCGACAACCAGAAGCCTTAGCAAAGGCTGTGTGGAATTCTCGCATCGGGCCGGCCCGTACCATCAAGGAGCACCACTAGTCCGGGTTAATCTGGATCTGGAGGCAGGAATTATGGCATACGTTTGCGTTGAGAAATCTGGTTTGGTGCTCGACACCGTCTTGAAACTGAGCTGAAAGCTGTGGCAGTTTGGATGCAACAAACCACGACTCGGCCCACCAATTCGGAATGGTTTGGAACGGTATCACAGTTGACTGCCTCGAAAGGAGCAGGCTAGGAAATCAAATGGAGAGAAGTGCAGTTCAGAGGGAAGAAAACTACAGTTCAGGTCCACGAATTCCATCTACTTCGAAGTGCATTGGATGGTAGACTTTTGAATGGATCATATTCCGATCAACACAAAAAAGGTCAACCCCATATTTTTGCACTGGTCAAGGGATTTGCTCAAATCTATTGGTTGACCTTGCCCGACATTCCATCTTTGGCTCTGTGCCCACACTTCTTCCTACCCACTCCCTCCGACCCACAATGCGGCAAGAAGGCTATCCGTCTTCAGTATCGACGCTGGAACTATCTCCCCGTCATCCGCTGACACTCACGCCAGCCAGCAGTACTCACTTGGAAGGCGTTCAGGACGAAGCAGGAGCTCGGAGCGCAGAAGCCTCTCAAGTCGGAGCTCGAACCCTCAACATGATCGAAGCCAAAGCAGACGTTGGCGTTCAGGGCGTGAGCGACACTGAAGCAAGTCCCGGAGACCTGCGGGAGGGCGAAGAAGATGGAGTTCTGGGCGTGGGCGACACCGATGCAGGAGCCGGAGCCGGAGATTCGAACGAAGCAGTAGCCGGAGACGGAATACTAGGCGTGAGCGCCGATGAAGGAGCCGGAGTTTGGAAAGAAGCAGAAGCCGGAGCTCTGGATGTGGTTAAGGCAGGAGTCGAAGGCGGAATTCCAGGAGTCGGCGACGCCTAAGAAGGAGTTCGGAGATTGAACGCCACGCATGTCTGAGCAGGGGGGAGACAAACCCTTGGCGATCGGTGGACAATACCTACTCATCCCAGGCTAAACCCTGCAACAGCAGAACCGCAGTACCAACCACTACAGTAGCACCTGTTGAAGTAAGAGCGGCACCTACCAGGCGCAGGTATACTGTGTTTTAAGCGCTAGACACGCATTTACACGCAACAACCAGTCCTACGTCAGGACGTCGTACAGGTATAGCACATACAGAAGCGCAAAATGCAAAGACAAACTGCAATTTATTCACAAGAAGAACGAGTACGAGTTTCGCGATGAGCACACGTGTCAGCGTGGCCGGCGTGCCACTTTGCCACCGGAACTGGTTGTGACTGAAGATATGGAAGAGGCTACTGATACTATGGCCCCGACACGTATGGGTCGTACTCCGGAACCTATTTGGAATCAAGTACGCGATGGCTTCTACCCTGAATCTCTCAGTCTTTAGTTAAGTATGGGCTTACATGCGAACAAGTAATCCAGCGTGGGCATTGGACTCGGCGGAGCCATTTCGATCCAGACCTGCATGGTGTAGTGGAAACCCCTCTGTTATCATTGGTGCCAGGTACATGTAGCAGGCAGCCATTTCTCCAATTCTACAGCAATAAACCTCTAGAACGGTTCAATCGTGAGATCAACGCATTGCCGTCTCCCCACCCGTCACTACCTGCTTTCATCGCCACTATTCAAGTCCTCTCCCGATGCCACGTCGATCGAATCGATGACATGGCTAAGTGTCATGCCAAGAAGCGTCCAAGCTGCTGGATCATTGAGCCAGTGAATCTCTCTGAATCTGTAGTCTTGGAATAGTGTCAATAAACTACAATTTAGAAATTCACGAGCACATACCGTCACGGCTTACTGGTGTTACTGTACCATGTGTTTTTTAGGCGATCAACTTTGGTCAACGTTTTTGAAGTGGTCAACGGATTTGGTCATTGACCTTTTTTGTTTTGATCGGAATATGATCCATTTATAATCCTTCGCATGGATTCATTGTTACAAATCTATCGCTAGCGCTTGAGAAGTATGAAGTAATAACTTCCTAAAAGGGGAAAGAACCCGAGGAGCCTCTAAGGAAGGAAAATAGCCCCAACGATGAGGCTGCGCACTTATTGCACAATACGACACGTATACTAACTGTTACACTGTTTGATGCTATCCCTGCACTTGAAACTGTAGCCTTTCTTCAACATATTGTATTGTATTTACGTTTTCGCGTAACTTTTTTACACTGGCTAGAAAAATAGCTATCGTTGGCATACGACATTCCGTTTTATCCTTCTGGAGGTTGATGGCTTTGACGGCTTCGGCAGCAAGTTGAAGGAAAAACCTTTTTCCAGTGTTTTGAAGCTTTCCGGGCCACGATCCGTCTTTCCTGATCTTATTTGTTGGGGAGCTAATCGATGCTGTTTTGGCAGCATGGTTGCACTATGGGCAGGCTATTGATTGTCTGAAGCCTTTCTTTCTGGTGGGACGGCCGCAAAAGGGGTGCATATTGCAGGAGTACATTGGGACGCAAGGCAATGATCAGGTGTGGGTTATCGTAGGGATTGATTAGACCTCGTCTGTTGATCAACTTTACCCTCATCTCCAAGAGATCATCGAAAAACACTGTGACTTTGATGGCGAACCCGTGGGTATAACGTTTGCAACTGCAGCAAGATGAACGTAACTTATGAAGTGGCTCCAAAGCGCTTGATTCCAGTTTGGCTCAGTCGTTTGTGTGCTCGGGCTCCAGGATGGATACCGACGGTGCGAGTCCCCTCACATCCATATTATGCAATACTAATTTTGGCTTCGTAAATAGTCTTAGCACAGAAATAGTCTGACTCAGACTATTTATTGTTAAGAAGACAAAAAGCCCCTCACATTAAATAGTCTCAGTCAGACTAATTATTGTGAGTTCCATTCGAAATTGTGAGGATGGCATGAATCGAATCGTTTTTGCGAATCGATTTTGTATCGATTCACGCCCTATTCAGCCAATCAGAGGTCACTTGCCGGTGTAGCCATCGTGAACATCAGAGTTGCTGCGTGCCTCGAGCTGCTAAAGTCGGCGGAGCTGTGCCACAAGGCCTTCCTGAAGCTGTTAGAGTCTGTCGAGTTGAACCGTGTGGGCTTATTGGAGCTGCTAGAGTCGGCCGAGCTGCACTTGTGACATTGGGGAATCTGCTTGGGTCAGCCAAAGTGTACCTCAAATATCAACCCAACAACGATGGCAAGCATTCAGCAAGCGGTCAATGGCCGTCACGCGTCGACAAATACTATCATGCACGCTCTTTATGGCTACTTCTATCTGGTCTTGTCAAAACAGCGACTGGCAACGATCTACAACAAGCACATCAACACCATTTCAAACTGGATTCAGCGTTTCGAGTCTGACAACGACTACCAGCGCCGTACTACTAAGCAGACTAATCAGTTCACAGCAGAGCAGCGAAAGTGGCTGCTGGACTTCTACTCAAGTAATCCAGTTGCGTTTCTCGACGAAGCGAAAACTGCGTTTGAAGAAAAGTTTACGCGCTTTATTTCAATTTCCACGGTGTGGAGGGCACTGCGGCAGCATGGTCTTACATGGAAAATTCTTGAGCGACGGGCGATGAACATCAAGATCAACGACATTGTTCGTTTTACGCTGGAGCTCAGCACGATTAAGTGGTGTCAAATGAATATTCAGTTCCTCGATGAAGTTAGCTTTGATAACAGGGGCATGGTGCGCTCACGTGGTTACTGCTTGAAGGGGAAGAAACTAGCGTTTCGTGGGGAGTTCAACCGGAAAGCACGCGTGTCCTTGCTTTGCTTTATCGCCTTGGATGGTCTTGTGGAAACATTCCATACGGACGGTACTTTTGACCGCTCCCACTTCATTGAGTGCTGCCGCGTGCATGCCCATTCTGGGAAAACTGTTCACCAGTATCCAGGGAGCGGCTCGATATGGATTCTGGACGGTGCCAAGATTCATTGCCACCCTGACATTGTCTACTACCTGCGATCGCTAGGGATAGTTCCTATCTTTCTTCCTGCATACTGCCCATTCTACAACCCCATCGAGTATCTTTTTGGCTTGATTAAGAAATCGTTCAAGCAGCAATACGTTGAGGGCTCCAAGCAAAACCAAGCCGTTCTTATTGCAAATGTTCTTCAGCAGTTCCAAGACTTCAACATGACCAATATTTTCGAGCACTGTGGGTGGAGTGTTACTGGTGAAATTAATCCTATGACGGCCTTGGGGGACGAGTACATAAGCACACCGCGAGCTGAGCAATTCGCTGCCAACGACTTGCTGGAGTTTTCGGAGCGAGGTGATCCTGATTATGATGACGACGAGAGCTCAAGTGATGAAGACAGAACTAGTGTGGTAGAGATGCATGTTTAGCTTTCAAACTTATTCTGAGCAAGAACTGGTTGATCTAGTCATGATCAACGTCCTCTTGATTAGGAATAGCTGCCAATGCTGACGTGGCGTCCATACTATCTGGTGGTATCGCTACATCCTCGCCCATTGCCTCAATCACATCCAATTGGTTCACCAGCATCTCGTTCATCGACACGATGGCTGTCTGCAGCACTTGAACAGATTGCTCGAAGTGTTTGATCTTAGTCTGCATGCTTTCCACGACCTTCTTCGCCATTGTCACACTTCGTTGAAGACGCTGCAGGTGTTGGTCGCTCCCGTTGCCACGGATCTGAATTGAGCCACCAAATTTGGTGGCGGCCCCTTGGCAATTTATCGATCGTGCTGAGGTCTTGGCTTTTTCAGAATGAGAGAAGCCCACAGACGCCACGACATCTCCTGTGCTGTAATTGTACTGCTCCATTTCTCCTTCAGCGTAGTGATCATGATTTGGTGAAGTTCTTCCGTCGCAGCTCCTCCTCGGTCAGTTGCAGCGGGACCAATGCACTGGTCTTCAAATTCCGCAAGCTGGCTAACGGTTGATATCTCGTTACCGTACTTGTAGGCAGAGAGAACGACTGATTCATCCTTGTTTTTGGGCAGATATCGACGATCTTTCGCGCTTGACCATGGATCCAATACCTTAGTGTTCATGCGCATCGAAGTGTACTTTTCGAACATCTCGATCGCTGGCTCACACTCATCAGCTTTCCAGGTTGGTGGGGCTCCATTCAGAACAGCCAGGGGCTTCAACCCGCGCTGGATGACGTCCCAAAGCCTGATCTTCACCTCCTCCCATGTGTCGCAAAGAATTCTGTGCGTGCCCAACCGCCCTGATGATGATAGACGCTGATTAACAGTGTTTTTCAATCGCACATCGACTGAAAGTTTGATCAACGGATCGTGTGTGGAAACTGCCTCTTGCTGCTGCTCGAGACGTGGGCTTCGTCTCACTTGTTGTGGACTTCGGCTCTGGTACGGCGAGAACCGAGAATTGGTGGCTTGGGCTGCCTGGCCTTGGTTGGGTGAGTTGGCGTCGAGCGAAACGCGTCGAGGAGAGCTGCGCTGCACCGAAGTTTCTGTGGTCATTGCTCGAAGAAGTGCAAAGTGCTCGCCGTGACCTCTGATTGGTCAAAGACCGGTTCAAATCGATTCAAAACTATCCTAAATTATAGCCAGGTTCTACAAATTTGGATGAAAAAGACAATACTGTAGACAGTGTAGCTGGAAGAGGTGAGGCAAACTGGTACTGTACCCACGATTGGGTACAGTACCAGTGTACCTTTGTCCGCATACGTCAGGAAATGTGAGGCTCTCCTCGCCCCCCTCCGCGTCCTCGGTAGTAAATGGCGCTCGCCGCGTCGCTCTCCTTTACAGGTCTCTTCGTCAACTTCTGGAAGCCGTCGGTCCTGCCGTCAATCGATGCCCACTGCTTCTTGTGCCGTGACCTGTAGTATCTGTTCTGCTCCTTGCACGTCCGCTCATCGGTCTTCAGCATGACATATATGAATGCAATAAATCTCAACAAATGCAAAAACAAAAGTGAAAATGACATGAACAATATCAGTTTTATGAAACCTGGAGGCATATGAGACCCCGCAAAACAAACGGATGCTACTTTACATTTTTTGAGATAATCGCGACGCTTCGTTTTTCGTACATTGTGATTTTTTCAGGAGAGGGGATTTAGTCAATTCTCTAAATTTAGAGGTGTATCAGTGATAAGAGGCCACGATGGAGGGCGGAGCTTGCTGCGCTCGCACAACAACAGAGAATGACGCTGTAATAGCTCATGATGAAGCACACAGTGACACTAGCGCTGGAAGTGGAGACGCCAGTGAAGACAGCGAATGGGGCCCAGCCTCAGAGGAAGAATGCTCATGCGGTAACGAGATCCGGACAAGAGACAGTGACGTTGATGAAGATTCCAATACTGCGACAACTAGCATCAATTTGAATGACGGAGAGCTTCGCGAGCTCGTCACCCGTCTTATTCAAGAGGATCCTTGCGACAAGAAGTGTTTGAAGGGGAAAGCCATGGAGTTGGAGGAGTTTCTGTGTTTGCTATCGCAAATGATCAGCGGGAAGAAGAAGTAGAGCATCCTAACGACGTTGGCGGTCCTCAAGAAGACGGATACCTTGCTGCGTCATCGGGATCATGGCCTACGTGAGCAATTTAACTTTTATCTGCCATTGATCGGACAAGTGTGTCGAACGGCGTGGTGTAAGTGTTACGGGATATCGACTGCTACAGTTACACGCTACAGGAAGCGTATAAACGATGGCCTTTTCTCAATAATAGCTCGCGGCAATCTTCTCAACCAAAACACTAGTGCTGTAGATCTCCGCTGGTTGGTTTCGTGGTTCAAGAAATTCGCTGTTTCTGTGGGTGATGTCGTGCGAGTGCGAGTGCGAGTGCGACGTAAAGAAACGAAAGAAGGAGAGATTAAGATGTACTACAGTAACGCATAGTACACACTTTTGCCGGCGTTGTTTTACGTGGGACCAATTGTACACTGAAATGCTCAACTACGTGGAGGAGATAGCTCTATGAGTCCGTGAACCAAGACCAAGCACGTTTCGCCAATACCTGACGAAGCTTTGTCCAACAATTCGAATTCGCTCTCCACGTTCCAACGTGTGTGGCGTTTGTACCATCTACTAGTCGCGGATGAAGAGCGGGGCTACAGCAGAGACTGAGGCTTTGGGTGAGCACACGACAGCGGCACGGCGTATGCGGTAAGGATGGATGCTAGAATCAAGTTGTTTTATGGATAGTATTGTGTGGATACTATCGTCGATTTGTTTTCAGTGAAGAATATAAGTCTGATCTTGCCTCAGTCGACGACACCACGCCGTGATTTTCATTGATTTCAGTCAGAACCTTACACTGCCGAGTGTGAACAACACACCGTCGTAGTGGTACTTCCTTTCGCTTCGGAACGTAAATATGTTTGGCGTATTCAACGAAAACAAGAACATCCAGTATAATTGTGTACGACGAGAGTGTGGCTGGTAAAAGTAGCGATGAAGTTAATTCGATGCTGCACCATTTCATCAGCCAGATCGTCGTTCCTGCGGGGTTCCGAAAGCTCACCATTTACGCCGATAACTCTGTCAGACAGAACAAGAACAATTTTGTCGTGCGGATGCTGCTGGCAT
Source organism: Phytophthora meadii (assembly GCA_032432875.1). Taxonomy (NCBI): domain Eukaryota; phylum Oomycota; class Peronosporomycetes; order Peronosporales; family Peronosporaceae; genus Phytophthora; species Phytophthora meadii. The sequence goes on along the minus strand of JAUMGV010000097.1, from coordinate 52,758 downwards.
TGGCACATACGTCGCTTTTGGATGAAATCAATCTCAAGTTCTTTGTCAAAGGCCATACAAAGAATGATGTGGATCGAGGGTTTGGCCACGTGCGAAAGCACATTGATCGAGCTGATGTGTGAACAATGGACCAGTACCTCGGTGTGTGAATGAAGCTTCTTCGTCGAGTGCACATTCCGAACCAAAACACAATTTTCAATGTGTACCGCGACGCCATGGAGGAAGCATACAAGAAGCTGAAAGACATTCAAAGTACCAAATCTTCACGATGCGAGATAGCAATCCTGGTGTGGTAGAGTGCCGTAAGGGTCCAGACTCTGACAAGGTGACCCAGGACCTACACCGTGTGTACGACGGCATCACTACGGATGCTACTCGCGTACACGCCCTACTAACAATGCCTAGAGCCTTTGCCGAACCCTCCCCCAAATTCCGAGAAGACCCAGTCCTTCTACAATAAGGTCTGCCCGTTTGTTCCGGAGGAGTTCCAAAATGACCCATTGTACGACCCACCGTGCAGCGGGGCTGCGTAGATGTGCACGGCACAGAGGAAGTTTAGTAGACTCGTAGAGTCCTGCTTGCAAGGCACTAGCCTCCAGTTCTATACAAGAACTAAGTAGTCCACTTAATACGGGACTCTCACAATCAGTGTTCCTATAATTAAGGAACTAACACTAATTATGTAAAATGCAAACTGATTTTTATTGACTTTATTGTCCTAATCCTAAATGTAACGGATTTAGTATCTAGCATACTAAATCCTAATTAAAATGCAATGTGTGGCTCTGAGCTAACTGCCAGCAACTGGCTACATATGTGACGTGTGAGAAACACTATGTGTCGTACACAGGTCTGTGACTTGTGACCTGGATGGTGTATACCACACCAACTGTAGCCAAGGCGCGCAGCGCCGTGTAACCCCGTTACACCCTCCCCCACCAAACCGTGGATACGGAGTATCTACAACTGCAGACATAACTGCCTTGTCAAGGCCTGTCACCGGCAACTTTCCGATAAAAGAAATCTCTCAACGAGAGTGCGCGTGCGCGCTGGCTCAACGAGCACATTCTCCAATTCGCCCCAGCGAGCCAACCGCTCCTGAGGTGTCCCGTGTCCAGGCGTCTACGCCTCAGCGCCTCAGCGCTTCCCGGACTGAGCCCTCGGCTCCCCTCACGCTCTCCGTATCGGAGTATTTCGCGGCGTCTCGCCTTCGCTACGGAGCGATGTTCAAGGCTAGCCCGACTTCAAGTGGTAGCGGTGGCTCACCGTTCGAGTACACGACAGCGTCGCCGACGCGCGACCCACGTCGCTCTCCTACGGAGGAAGGCGAAGTCGAAGTGGACTACGAGGAGTCCGAACAGGGCGATGCCCATGCGTCTCCTGCTCCTGCGAGCTCTCGGACGACCCGATCTGAGCTGCGCTCTCCACGTGATCCGCGTCGGTACTCAATTCCTCGGCAGCTGCGTCAGCCCAATCCATTCCCGGAGGGACCTTCGAGCCTCGTGCTCAACGCGTTGCGCAACGCACCACCACTTCCTGCTCGCGATGAGCCAGAGTCGCTCAGGGGTGTCGAAGACGCGATCACCAATCCTCTGGATGAGGCGCAGGAGGCTTCTATGAGCGGTGCTCCAGAGTCACGTCGACCGGTCCAACGGGACATCGTGGGAACTTCGTCGCGACGCGACTACGGCTTCGAGCCTCGTGACCCTGCCGAGCAGGTGAAGCAGTTGATGGCACAGCCCAACCTGCACGGTTACGCCATAGGCGCTCCGCCTCGCACGGTGGCTGAGACTCAGCAACGGCAAGGGCTCCATGAGCGCTTCCTGACCCCGCAGGTGTGCACACTCGCCGAGTATCGGCAACGCTTAGATAAGCAACGGCGACGGGAGTCTGTACCTCAAATGAGAACTTATCCACTCCTTCTCCAAACGGGAGAGACTACCCGGGACTACATGGTCCACGTGGCCACCTGGGCCAAAGCTTCACGGAAGCTCGCGTCGTTCGATCGGCTCATGGAGAGCTCTTCCGAGGTGGACGTCCGCCTCGCTCGAGGTCTACTCTTCCAGTACGCGAAGCTACGCGTGCGGCCCGGCCGCTTTCCTCGTCACACGACGGCGGTGGCTCCCGCCTCTCAGTCCACTATCCCTGCTTCGCAGGACGCTCCTCAAGTCTCCGAAGGAGACTCGCTGGCTATGCCAGCTACGGACCAGAGCCTGAGCTCGGCTGCTAGTCCGTCAGCTTCTCACACTAGTGGTGAGAAGCGGGTGTCGACCGAGTGGTCGACCTCAAGCCCTTCGGGCGCCTCCGATCTTCGCGATCAAAAGCGTCCACGACGTCAGGGCAGTCCTGCCTCAGGGGCCCCTCAAACTTCCACGAGTTTTGGGAATGAGGATACCCACGCCACTTCACCAGATACTGGTTTTGATTACGATGGCGACGCCGCGCCATCAGGCGTTCCACGTGGTAGTGGGGAGTCCCCTGCTCATCGAGCAACGGCGGAGGAGGCCGATTCGCTGCGGAACGCAATACTCGATGAGTGTGACGAGCGCTATCTGTCGCATCGCGCCTGGTACCAACTCGATCGCTCGATCGGTACTCTCCCGAGTCAGACTCAGTCCCTTCAAGGGAACGTGGAGAGCGTTTGGCATTCACATGCCCGTCTCGCTCACGACATGGAGGAGATCGAGAGCCGAGTGGCTTGGCTCGAAGGGCCTCAGTCCCTGACCGCTCGCCTGCATCAGCAGGAGCTTCAGCTCGCTGAGCTGCGGGGTCAGGTGACGTTGCTGCAGATGACGCAGCCTGGGCGCGGGTCGTCGGCGCCAGCGCCTCCGCGTTCACCCCCGCGGGGTCCCGATATGGCTTAAGCAAGCCGACGTAGAACACGGGGTGTGTTCGCATCCGCTTTGGCAAGTCAAGCGTGTATGCCAGACCCTTCTTGGCCACGACCGTAAACGGTCCGATGAAGCGCGGACGCAATTTCGTCTTAAAGACACTCGACACTGCATGTGTAGGTAGGTTCTTAGCGTTTAATAAAACTTGGTCACCGACCTTAAATTCCCACATATTGCCTCTGCCTTTTGCATCAGCCTGTTCCTTCTGAACGTCTTGGCTTTCGGCCATCGCGTCACGCACACGGCGTAATACGCTCAATCTCACCGAGAGGAAGTCATCGACTTGTTTACGCACAGCAGAAGGGCTGATATCAGCAAGTTCGGAGTCGAGCGACGGCACAGCCTCTCCCCCACTAAGCCCAAGGCTACCGCGTGGCGGGGTGAGCGGGACGCGCGGATGCGCAAGGCCGTTCACGTAGAACGGGGTGAAGCCTGTCGAGGCGTGCACCGCGTTGTTCATTGAGAACTCGACGAGAGGGAGCATAGCGCTCCAACGCTTCGGCGTTTCAGCGCATACGCTGCGGAGGATGTCCTCCAGGACGCGGTTCACGCGCTCAGTCTGACCGTCGGTCTGCGGATGATCCGCCGTGGACATGTCCAGTCGAGTGCCAAGCACTTTGAAGACGGACGTCCAGAAGTGACCCGTGAAACGGGGGTCTCGATCCGAGACAATGGTCTCTGGCAGCCCATGCTGGCGGAAGACCCGATCGATAAAGATCGTCGCTGTACCAGCGCCATCGACGGTGTTCGGCACAGCCGCTAGGTGAGCCATCTTGCTCAGACGGTCAACAAAGACCACAACGCCCGTGTTGCCTGCCGTATCCTTCGGCAGGCCAAACACGAAGTCCATACTCATGGACTGCCAACACCCAGAGGGTACAGGCAAGCTCGCCAAAGGCGCTGCCGCATGTGGCGAGGGTTTAACCTGCTGCCGCATGTGGCGAGGGTTTAACCCGCTGACACGTCTCGCACGTGTGCACATATGTGCTGACCCACTTGTACATCTTCGGCCACCAGTACATGGAGCTCACCGAGCCGTAGGTCTTCTCGCGACCGAGGTGGCCACTTGTGGGCGTGTCGTGGGCCTCATAGAGGATACGATACTTCAGGTCCTCATCGTGAGGAACCACCACACGTGGTGGGTCATCCTGACCCGTGCTGTAGTACAGCAGACCGCCTTCCAGGCCATAGCGTTGGAGTCTCGCCTTTAGGCGTCGTGACAGAGTCACCTTTGAGTCCTTAAACTCGTCGCTCCCTAGAGCTTGAAGCAGCGCGACACAAGAGTCGTCCTGAGCGTACGCAGCTCGAATCATGTCCGTCACGGACGACGTCACCGAGGAGACATGAGATAACTCATAGTCCGGGCGACGTGATAACGCGTCAGCGAGGACGTTCTGCCTGCCAGGCTTGTACTTCACCTCGAAGTTATACTCCGCAAAGAAGGAGAGCCATCGGGCCATCCTCTGCGAGAGGTGAGGCGACTGCGTCGCTGTGCGTAGTGACGCATGATCCGTATAGATCACAAACGGCTTGGAGCCGAGCAGGTGAACCCTGAATTTGACGAGAGCGTACTTCATCGCAAGTAGCTCCTTGTCATGAACTGGATAGTTCTTCTCAGCAGCCTTGAGCTGTCGAGACTCAAACGCAATGACGCGTTCGCACCCTTCGGCGTCCGCTTGTAGCAAAGCACTGCCGATGGCAAAGTCCGAGGCGTCACAGACGACGATGAACGGACGATCAGGGTCTGGCAACGCCAGTATCGGTGCCTGAAGCAGGCTATCCTTGATACAGGTGAACGCACTCTCGTGCTCAGCACGTCATACCCATTCGGCATCCTTCTTAAGGAGATCCGTCAGTGGCCGAGCCAACTCAGCGTAGTTCTCGCTATACTTGTGTAAGTAGTTGGCTAAGCCCAGCCACTTGCGCAAGTCCTTCTGGTTCAAGGGAACCGGCCAGTCCACAATGGCCTTGACCTTTGCTGGATCAGCACGAAGGCCATGCTTCCCAATGAAGCAGGATTTCTTCCGCGCCAAAGACGCACTTGTCTGCGTTGGCGTACAATTTGTTCGTGCGCATGCACTCGAGCACAGCTCTCACGTGTTCCACGTGTACTTCGACGTCAGTCTTGCCGTGTTCGGCCTGACTGTGGACGAACACGTCGTCAAAGTACGTCTGTGCGAATGCCCACAGGGGCCTGAACAACTGCGTCACTAGACGATTGAACGTTGCAGGCGCATTCGACAGGAATGACGAGCCATTCCCAGAGCATACCGCTCGGGGTGCTTACCGCTGTAAGCGGGATATCACTGGCTCGCATGAGCAGCTGATAGTAGCCATCGACCAAGTCGAGCGCACTGTACATGGTGCAACCCACCATGTTGTTCTGAAGAACATCCTTCCTAGGAATCGGCGTCTGCGCCGGAATCGTGGCAGCGTTGAGCTTGTTAAAAGCGTGAACGATACGCCACTTGCCATTCGGCTTTCTGACACAGAACGTTGGCGCGGAGTGCGGAGACTTGCTCTCGCGCACAAGACCCGTCGCGTGTTTCGCACGGAAGAAGGCGTCAATGACGTCGCATTGCTCTTTAGGAAGAGGCCACTGCCGGGTCACGCAGATATTTAGTTCCAGGAACTAAGTCGATCTCGTGACGAACGCCTCGGTCAGGAGGCAGGCCACTCGGTGGCTCCTTCGAGACAACGTCTCCATATTCCTTCAGCAAGGAGTAGAAGGGATCCGAGGGATTCTTGAGGATCTCCGATCCGCTCCTGGCGTTCAACGCCTTCTTGACCTCGGCCAAGACGGACTCGTCAACAAGGGACGATGAGTTTAACTCCTCTTCAGGTCGGACGATGACCACCTCGGCGAGTTCGCCAGCCTTCAAGGCATCGCCAAAGTCGGCGAACGACATCTCCTCCAGATCAAGGAGCTTGTCAACACTCGGCAGATCGCCCAGCAGGACGCTGCCTTCGGCACTGCCGTCCACTCCATTAACCAGAGTGTATAGCTGCCCACAGCCCTTCTGTGCGTCGGCACTCGGCGTCACAGACGGCTCAGACGCAGAGCGTCTCGCCCAAAGGGCCTTACGACGTCGTCGTCTAGCCGACGAGCGTCCACTCGACGGAGTACGTGCCGCCGCACAGGTTTCGACTCCTTCAGGCCCAGTGTCAGTGACACTCTGCGGTCCACTCGGTCGACGACCGATGCAGCTCAGCGGAGTACGTGCCGCTGCACAATCAATGACCGTAACAGGTCCAGTGTCAGAGACACTCAGTGATCGATTTGGTCCACGACCAATATCACTCGACGGAGTACGTGCCGCCCCACAGGGGTTACGTGGGCCTCGCCCACACGTTGACTCACTGTCAACCAGCGCTACGCGCTCAACAGGACTACGGTCCTCGCACTCGGTGCTGTCCACTAACTCGGACACACCGACTTCCAGCATCATAGCCGACTCGGCTCGATGCTCGCGCCAGTAGCGCTTCTGCTTCCTAGCAGAGGTGGGTTCATGACTCGCCGAAGCTCCACTAGGAGAGAAGTGCGTAGCACCTAAGGTCTTCGACCTCCAATCGATCCATGGCTCGTGACGCTCCAGCCACGCCATACCAAGAATGAGGTCGTACCTCGAATCCAGGTCCAAGACCAAGCAGCGTTCCACGCTGTCGAAGTCCAAGAACTTCAGCCGCAGGTCCATGGGGACCTTGGCTGCCGTGACACGGACGCCCGTCGCTAGACGGACAGTGACGGTGTCACCTCTTCGCGCTCGAAGCGCCTCAGCATATTGCTGACTACCCTCAACGGTGGAGCGTCTGACATTGTTGCCAGACGCCCCCGAATCGATCAACACGATCCATGGCTTCTCAAAGCCCTTCACGTCCACCTGGACGACCAGCAAGCCCTGCTTGCTCACACCTTCCGTGTTCAAGAGCACGGAGCTCTTCGGGGCTGAGCCCCAGTGCCTCTCACGCACTACAGAACTCAGTTCTTCCCCAGTAGACCGCCCCGCGTCTACTGGGAGCCGTCGTTTCCCTGGGCAGAGCCCAAAGCGGGACCCTCGGCAGGGTTGCGGCCATTCTGGCCGACGCGCTCTTTGCGCAGAGGGCAGTTGGGCCTCAGATGTGTGGGACTACCACACGTGTAGCACCGGCGGGTGCTCATATCCTGCACCGCAGCTCGTAGCTCGGCTACTTCATCTTCAGCATAGCTGAGGTCCATGGGCTCGGGTCCCCCGGACCCTGTGCTGTTAGCACCGACCTTCGACAACTTAAAGTTGTGTTTGGCATTCAATGCCACGCTGACAGCGTCCTCGAAGGTGCGAGGATTCTGACGGAATGCCTCCGTCCTGGCCACGCCAGCTCGTAAACCTTCCATGAAGATGGTCACGGTGACCACCTCAGGTAGAGGGTCGGCAGCCATGCCGGCAATGAGCGTGCGCAGCTCTTGGACATAGTCCACCAGGTCCTTCTTGCCTTGTCGGCAAGCAAGGAAGCGTGACCGCACGCGATACGCCTGGTTAGGCGGAGCAAACACCTGTGTAAGCTTGGCCTTAAGCTCACTCCAAGTGGGGAAGGCCATTTCTACCGACGTCCCAGACGTCAAGGCCCATTCTCGTGCTCGCCCTTCGAGCTTAGAGATGGCGAACGCCACGCGTTGGGCTTCCAACTGAAGCATAGCGGCCCCCATGGCCATTTCGACCTCTCGGGTCCACAACAGGAGGTTCTCTCCTTCGTGCCCGTGAAAGGTCTTCACGCTGAGCGTGACGGGCTTAGCTCTCGGAGCGGGGTTGACTCCTTTTAGATTTCGTTGGATGAGCGTTTTCATACGAGGCAAATGCCTCGAGGCGCGCATTGACGGCCTCCGGCCCTTGGGACGCAAGGTGCGCCATACCTTCTGGGTCCAGCAAGGACGTAAGCTTGTTAAGCGTGTCCCGCTGACTCGGAGTTAAGTGAGCGTATGCTTCTGGCTCCATTCTCACAGAGAAACAGTCTTCAACTCAGGAGTTGGATTGACTACAAGTGCTACCAGATGCAGCGGGGCTGCGTAGATGTGCACGGCACAGAGGAAGTTAGTTGACTCGTAGAGTCCTGCTTGCAAGGCACTAGCCTTCGGTTCTATACAAGAACCAAGTAGTCCACTAAATACGGGACTCGCACAATCAGTGTCCCTATAATTAAGGAACTAACACTAATTATGTAAAATGCAAACTGATTTTTATTGACTTTATTGTCCTAATCCTAAATGTAACGGATTTAGTATCTAGCATACTAAATCCTAATTAAAATGCAATGTGTGGCTCTGAGCTAACTACCAGCAACTGGCTACATATGTGACGTGTGAGAAACCCTATATGTAGTACACCGATCTGTGACTTGTGACCTGGATGGTGTATACCACACCAACTGTAGCCAAGGCGCACAGCGCCGTGTAACCCCGTTACACACCGAACGACGATGATGAACGCAGAGCGAAGCATACTCAGAAGGATCGACAAGCCGCGTCTAAAAAGAAGAAAGAGAGAACATGAAACTGCCGCTGCAGCGGCGAAGATTGCAAAAGAGACTCCCAGAGTGACCACTGGTGAGGCTATACAGACGGACGGACGTCATGACCAGGGAACTACCCTGGCTAGTAGTGAGGTTTCTGACGGGAAGTCCGTGGCGCGCGCTACGAAACGTCTCGCAAAGAAACTAGATAATCCTTTGCAACTGTCAGGGCGAACGCAACTACGATTCTCCAGCGTAGTTCAAAATGATTCTAGTATCCAAAATCTCTAAAAACCAAAATATACACTCGAATTCTGAAAATTCAAAACTTCAGTAACAAATTTAGCACAGAAGAACTGTGAATTGAGTGTTATATATAGCACCAATCGATTCCGCTTGAAATTTTGCGCTAAGCTAACCAATAATTTTTTTATGAGATTTCTTCGGCGAGTCCGAGGCAACTTTTTCAATGTCATTTTTCTCTGAAACGGCCACATGGAAAAATTGTTTGGGACCCTCATGAGATAGAGGAGGCGTCCCTCTTTACAACAGTGCACGCAAATCGCACTCCAACGAATGGTTAACTAGCATTCTTTTGTTTTGCGGGGTCTCATATCTAAGTCCCCGACAGGTCTTGCTTAACCCTATCGCGCGCCACCTCGATAAAGTATAGTATACAACTCTATGTGATTTAGTTGCTTAAGGTCACTCTAAGCAGCCTTTTGTAAAAACACAACAAAACAGATACTTGTTCTGTCTGTGCTTAGTGACAAAGCGTTTTGGATGTATCTGAAAATATTAATTAAACTATACTAAAATGAGGCGAATCGTACTGTTCATGCTATCTTATAAAAGACGGAGCAGAATTTGTTGAACCACAGCAAAAGGACGCTCACTGCGACCTTTTAGAGGCCTGATCTGGACTGACTACGTCAAAACTGTCTAAGGGGCGCATCGTATCACGATAGGTTAACATACAAATTGTGAAGAACCAATCCACAGCTGTGAAAGAGTACAACACTGGCACTGAGTAAGACAACCAAAATGTACAAAGTGCTAAGCACTGCTTCTTCAAAACCATTTTCATGGTGAACAGGTTTATTCCTCAAAAGGTTTTCCTGAGTATCTAGCTTATCACAAATCATGCAACAAAACGATTACTATAAATCTTCAAAACCAAAACAGCATTTACCTTGCGAAAGCGGTGAAAGGAAAATGAATTGTGTAACAAGTGGGGTTTTGGGGCAATACACGGTCTGAACTGCTTAACAGTTAGACAAAGGATATGCGGAGCGATCTGCAACTTAGACCTCTCACGGACTTCGACGAGGATCAATGAGAAAGACGCCAGCGAACGATCTCGGCGGATATCCGCTAAAACAGGCGGTCCTGGCCAGAAGCGTGTGGCGTTTGTCCGGGAGGAGCCAGAGTTCACTTCAAAAGAGACGGCGTGGAGCACAAGTGGCCCGCACGCAACGCAGACGAGTGACCAAGCGCAGACGGAGAGGAAACAGTTGGGTCCGCAGACGACAGACTTCGTGGACAGCCAGTACCGAGCACGTTGGTTCGGTTGGTTTGGTCCAGAAGCGATTTCTGTGGGTTCTAGGGAGCAGCAGGTGACGCTACGGGAGCGCGAGAACGAGACGACAAAGTAAGGGGAGTAGGCTCTATTTGTATTAATACAAGTAGGCAGTTCGTGGTGCAACAGACACGATCGGGCCGGCGCGGTGAACCGAGCCTGACGTGAGTTGAAGTAAGAGTGCTCTTCTGCACCCGATCTCTGGAAGACCACCCGGCACAGTACACGACTAGCGACCCGCTGGCAGGCAGCGAGACGAGCCCAAACCTGTTACAGTTGATTAAAGGGTAATCCCTGGCTGCTACTACTTGGCTTGGTTATTAAATTCTGAAGGTTGGATTGAGATTATGAATTGTTTGAATAGGATATTCAATACTAATCGTTTCTTATCATCTGGAAAGGAAGTTCCCGGATGGACTCGAACGCCTGCTGCGTGCGTAGCGTTGTGGTACGTTGACCAGTGGACAATTAGGAGGCCCTTAGTATGTCTGGTAATAACGTTGAGAAGTATTTAAACAAAAGTATGAAACTGAGAAGCACCAACGTCAAAATAAAACAAGTCATTCATTCGCCAAACTACATTCATTGTCACTCTGACACTAGATTCAAACATTTCCAGCAAATACTCCAGTAACAAAAACAAGGAATAAAAGAAATTCCAATACTTTGTGAAATTTGTGAAATACACGACAAGCCTTTGAAATAGAAACAAAATATGTGAAGATACACCCACAAACATGAAAGAGCACAAAAAATGGCACTATGCGTAATGAAAAGACTCTTAACACTGCTTACACAAGTATCCACGTATATAATGCGGTGAACATTTGTATCCTTAAAGGCTGAGTAGCCTACAATACAGCGAACAGGTTTTGATCATTCAAAATAATGGTTTTCCTGAATAGCTTTCTCAACACGCGTTCAAAAGCGTTAACGACATTCTACTACGGTGAACAGGTTTACTCCTCTAAGGTTTTTCTGAATAGCCAAAATAACAATGAAAAGAAGAAATTTGCACAACCACGCCATATGACGTTTCCGCTTTAAAGTAAGTTGCTAAGTGAGTTTATTAAAGCAAGCAGTTCCCCGAGCTTACCTCCTAGTTCTACTTCCCCACGGGGAGCTCAGTACGCTCCAACCCCACAGCACCTGCTTGTTGATGAAGGCCGCTGTTGACGCGGCACAAATGCAGTGGTATATGCAGCCCGATGTTGAAGCGGTCTTCCAGGTGTACATGTAGATGTCGGTTGGTCGCTGTCTGCACGTCGTCGCCGTCGGCGACAGCAGCGCCAGGTCGTCTGGTACAATACCCCACACTGCCACTAAAACGACCAGACGCAAACTTGGTACCTTCCGATAACCTTCGAGTCACATTCCCCTTGACCGTTTCGGAAACTCATGTAGCCATGTTCCATTGTTTGTACTAACTTCAAGGGCAATGTGTTGAACTTGTACCCTTTCACTGTGAATGGACATGTCTCCATAACCAGACCGCCAAAATTCTACTGGAGCTCCTCCACATAGTGGTCCCCAGCATACTTGGCCACCAGCACCGGAATATCGTGATCGAATAGGCGGTTCCCAGGAGTTCTAGATGTCTTGTAGACCACGCCAGGCAACAAGCAGCTCTTGTTCGCCAGACGCCGTCTTGAATCGGTGCGAAACTACAGCTTGGACTTCTGGAACAATTTCTTGCAGTGACACTTTATCACGGATCTCGGCGGTCACGTCGAGGTCTGCATCGTAGTAGAACTTCAGCCTTGATCCATGAACGTCATGCTCAGCCCCAGTGAGTAGATGACGGATGAGGAAAGAGTGAGGGAGGGCTTTGACAACCTGGAATGGCCCAGCCCAACACACCAGCAGCTTGTTACCCTGTAGACGCTTGCCCAACCTTGACCACAGCACGTAGTCCCCCTCACTGAAATTGCACAAACTGCCCTTGGAACGAGCCATTGCAGCTATGCGTTGCTGCCCCCGGCGGTCACGAACAAAGCGATGCATTCCGTGCAGGCTCTGTCGAAGAGTCTCGACAGCCTCTCCTAGCTCAGCCTTCTCCATTGGAAGGGTTTGTAGTACTCTCTCCGTAGGTGCAGCCATAATGTCAAGAGAAGATGCTACAGGTAGATCAGTGAAAAGCTATACCGCCTTCTCCCCCTCCTACCGATGCTGCTGCTGCTGCTTGTCCTTGTTCCGGATCACCACCACCTCCAGTATTGTCCTGACCCTGGTTTCCATTGCCGCCACCGAGCTTCCGGGGCTTGTTGATCTCCTCCTGAGACCGGTACGTAAACCATCGGAGTTGTTCCTCCGCTTCCACTGCTTGCCTGTGGAGTTTGTTGCCCGACGATTTGCTGCTGGCGGTATCAAGCCCCCTCCTGTGTTGTGCAGGACCGCGTGCGGAACTTGCTTGCCTCCTCCGTGAGCTATTCCTAGGCCTGCAGCTACATGTGTCGCCTCAGCCACTGCGTCCTCGTAGCCATGAACGAGAAGTCGTCGGACGCTTCCTCTTGCGCAGCTTGCCCTCGTTCTTGGTCGGCTTTCTTCTTGCGGCACTCGAACTCTCGGTGCCCTTGCTTCTTGCAGTAGAAGCACTTGCCGTTGAAGCGACGCTTGCCCCCGAAGTCCTTCTTCTTCGTAGCGAAAGCCTTCTCTTGAGCCGATGACGATTCATCCGAAGCTTGAACACCAGAGAGAGCTTGAATCGCGTAGGCCAGCGACACGTTTGGCGTATTCTCGAGGACAGTACATATCATCTTGTACTCGTCCGTCAGACTGCCAAGGAGCAACACGAGCTGGCGAGTCTCATCCAGAGTCTCACCGATCGTCTCCATCTGGAGGACGATCTCCTTGAACTGATCGACGTGGGAAGCGAACTTGGTCCCGGGCTCCATCTTGAAGTTGTTCAACTTCTTGGTGACGAGAAGCCGGTTCTTGAGCGTCTTCTTGTTGAAGTGCTCCTCGAGCATCGTCCACGCCTCAGCGGCAGTCAGTGCTCCACGGACGTAGACTTGGTACGTGAGACTCACGTCTCCAGCGATAACACCAAGTGCCTTCAGATCGTTGGTCTTCCATTCCGCCGTGGAGCGATCACTCACTTGGTCGAACTCGGGCTTGATGATCTGCGGTAGCAGTCCCTTCCGAGCGAGCTTCATCCGCATGTTGAACTCCCAGTGGAAGTAGTTGTCTTCCACGAGCTTGTCGATGTTGTCGGCGTAGCTTGGGCTCATAACCAATTGAGAGTATAGCGAACGAGGCTTGATAGTGAAGTGAGTAGGAGGAAGTAAATCCGAAAGTGATTGAGATTGAATTAGGGGAAACTGTCTGTCCAATGTCTTCTACTGCTCCTACATGTATCCTGTGTGAAAGCTCAGCCTTTAACTCCTTCTCGTCGAGCCGGGGCTGCGTCAGCAAATGCGAAAACTGACCATCCGTCCGGCAAGTTGAAGTAGTCAACCAATCAGATCCCGCGATCTGGATATGATGGGCAAGGTGGACCAATCACATCTCTCCATTTGCCGTTAAGTGCGCACGGCACGCGAAAAAGGTAACAACCGCACTGCAGGCACGTGCTCCGAGGTATCCAGGCAAAAGAGAGAGACTGCGAAGTGTACAATCGCAACATGCAAGGTACGCCATCGACGTATATCGGATGTTTTAACCGCATTGTGATGCGATTCAGATCGTCCGGAAACTTGCTTCAATTCCACTCGAGATGTTAAAAAGGTCGATTCTCCAGCGTTAAGGCGCTCCCCGTGGACAAAGTTGCTGATAAATTGTGCACTTTCAACCGATAGAGGGAGTTGAATAGACGCACGGACACGAATTGGAACAGGAAAAGCTTCTTGGACTAGTGTCATCAGTGCTTGGAAATAGTCACTGGATTAAACCTGTATACTTCGCCACGAATTACTAGCGTCTGCGTGGAGCATTTGCATTGATAATCTTATTCAATGTGTTTAATTAAATTTAAGAAGAGGAGATTTCTTAAACAGATTATTTCGTACATGTCTGGTCTAGTTTCTTAATGCATTTTCAGTATCGTCCTTTCTCGCTTTGATCAGTGGAAATGAAGAACCGAGTGAGCGTGGAATTGCAGCAACCAGCCAGCGGTTTGTTCCACCTCTCGACACTTTGGCGCACCGGCACGACGACTTGGGCTAATTGTCAAATTGGTCGTCGCGGAACGCCTGTTAGCTCTTCACGACTATCATGAACAAACATCAACTCCTCGAACTGTCGCTATTTGCATCTTCACTTCAATCCCCGCTAAGGCTGTAACTCTTACTGTGGATAGTATCCCTCCTTTCGATGGAGGGGAAGCCAATTATTTACTGTGGATAAGGCTATGTTCATTGTCTCTATCGGTTTGGCGTTGCAAGTTCACGAGGTGGTCACGAGAAACCCTATCTCCAATATCGCTTCAGTTGGTATTTCTATAGGTACTTTGCAGTTTCAATTGCTGCAGTGGCTCCGATTAAATTCCCGATCCCGTTCGAGTGCTCGGCCATACATCTCAATATTCGCTGTTTTTACTGTTTTTACGATTGGTTTTCGTGTTCTAGCCAATTCTCCCGATTTACGAACGCAACCACTCTCGTAAGGGATGATTATTGCCTCGTAGCAGTAGCGTATCCGATCTTCAGTGCTGTATTTATTCGACTTATGGGATTTATCAGACAGTTTTCGTCCTGGTGATGCCAATGATCAAGTTTATTACCAAGCAGATCATTGCAAGGACCGTTGCGAGGATTCATGAATATGTTGGAGGGGGGGTCGTGCTTTCAGTGGACATGTTTAACATTTATTACATTGCGATCTGCATGCAAGCAACTACATCGACGCTCATAACTGCAATTATCATTGTATCGGATAGTTTTCGCGTTTTATTGCCACTTCGCGACATTTTTCGGCACAAGAAAGTAAAGGAATCAAGAAGAGCATTCAGTAAACCCAAAGCCGACAAACTATTTAACTGGCTTAAACTTCGCGATCGAAGTCATTTTAAAAGTTTCCTCGACACCTGCGGGTCTCCTCCAGTGTATTCGTATTATTTTGACGCCATTCCCCCTGCAACTTTCCCTTGAAAGCAAGCTTTACTGGGCAGTTTACAACGATACTAAATCAACTCAGCTGTCGTAGTGTGCAATCTTTCCAATTTGAAGGCAGTTCCATTGAGAAACCTCACGACAAGTTGAAGGCACCAGCAGCCAATCGCCAAGTATCTCCAACCCACTGGATAACAAGAGCTCGGACGAAAGTGTTTGATATTAACTCATTTGGGTGGAAAAGCAAGAGAACTCTAGCTCAGTCGGCTGCTATGGTTACAAAGGCGTTAAACCGCGACGCCCAAGCGACTGCTGCAAACGCTTTTCCACTCGGAATACGTGCTACTGGCCGAGTATCCTCCCAATGCTCTACTCCCTGTATCTTGCAGCAATGTACCATTTACCAGTGGCTGCGTACTACCCATACACAGCTTCAATGACAGAGGCTAAACTCAAGTCGCCAGTAGTGAGCATTTTCATATTTTCGATGATCGAATTTGCAGCTTTTGTGGGTCTCTCTGTTCTACTCAAACGAAAGTTTAGCTATTCGCCACTCCATCAGTTCGCGTTCGTGCTCCGAAATGCAGCTTTCCACTATCCAAGGCCATTTAATCGTGTGGAGTTCTTATATTCTACATCTCATGTTGGTTTATTATGATAAGCTGGTTTTCTACGGTAGTTTGTCGTAAACTTACTTTTTTATTTGAAGAAGAAGAAATTATTTGACTAACTAGATAGGTGGACAACTCTTTGGACTAACCTGCAACGATCTCAAGCTAATTCAATAGCTGTAGATATTCTACCTTGACCGATGGGCAACCCAAATTTGGGGCATTCGTTCGGAATGGATATCAATCGGTAGTTCAAAACCTAACTGTTGAATCAGTAGCGTGATAGTTTCCCGGTCACAGTTGAGCTCATCCGCATGCTGGTATCGATAACGCATCCTGTATGACGACTGGATATTCGCCACATTTGGCAGTAGTGCCTTTGTTTTCTGATAGTGAATGTCATTTCGAAGTCTCCATGTGGCATGAAACGTAACTGCAACGTGGATTCTCCATAGCAGTAAAATCACCTTTTGGTTCTTTCGCCATCTTCTGTGTATATCTTGTGATTTTGGGAAGAGCAGCAACCTCCAAGTCAACTTCGTCACGAAAACGCCTGCCCAGTGTATCCACACCTGGTGCCACATCGGCTGTAACGATGAGCACGCGAAAAAGCAATGTTCCACCGTCTCAATCTCTTGACATATTGGCCGTTGCGCCCCCAAGACTGGAACAAGCTTCTTCAGCAAGTGCCGGTGTTGAACCGGCACCCTATGGAGGATCTTGGGTGCCCTGCTGGACGTATACATCAGATGCTTACTAGTCTGCTGTCACTCCGTGGTTATATGCTGCCTGTGGTTCATGATGTGATGGTACGAATGTTCTTTGGGGACTTAACAGTGGGTTCGCGATTGTACTTCCTAACGTCTCTCAACCCCACAATTCAGCAGTGTGTTCGGCCACTATGTCAAGAGATTGAGACGGTGGAACATTGCTTTTTTGCGTGCCCATCGTTACGGCCGATGTGGCACCAGGTGTGGATACACTGGGCAGGCGTTTTCGTGACGAATTTGACTTGGAGGTTGCTGCTCTTCCCAAAATCACAAGATATACACAGAAGATGGCGAAAGAACCAAAAGGTGATTTTACTGCTATGGAGAATCCACGTTGCAGTTACGTTTCATGCCACATGGAGACTTCGAAATGACATTCACTATCAGAAAACAAAGGCACTACTGCCAAATGTGGCGAATATCCAGTCGTCATACAGGATGCATTATCAGTTTATTTACCAGCATGCGGATGAGCTCAACTGTGACCGGGAAACTATCACGCTACTGATTCAACAGTTAGGTTTTGAACTACCGATTGATATCCATTCCGAACGAATGCCCCAAATTTGGGTTGCCCATCAGTCAAGGTAGAATATCTACAGCTATTGAATTAGCTTGAGATCGTTGCAGGTTAGTCCAAAGAGTTGTCCACCTATCTAGTTAATCAAATAATTTCTTCTTCTTGACATATTGGCCGAACACACTGCTGAATTGTGGGGTTGAGCGACGTTAGGAAGTACAATCGCGAACCCACTGTTAAGTCCCCAAAGAACATTCGTACCATCAAATCATGAACCACAGGCAACATATAACCACGGAGTGACAGCAGACTAGTAAGCATCTGATGTATACGTCCAGCAGGGCACCCAAGATCCTCCATAGGGTGCCGGTTCAACACCGGCACTTGCTGAAGAAGCTTGTTCCAGTCTTGGGGGCGCAGATAGGGAAAGAAATGCACATTTGTGTTGTCAGAAAGTTTAACACCAAAACAGGCGGCAAATGCGTGATCTCAATTGAGAGTATAGCGAACGAGGCTTGATAGTGAAGTGAGTAGGAGGAAGTAAATCCGAAAGTGATTGAGATTGAATTAGGGGAAACTGTCTGTCCAATGTCTTCTACTGCTCCTACATGTATCCTGTGTGAAAGCTCAGCCTTTAACTCCTTCTCGTCGAGCCGGGGCTGCGTCAGCAAATGCGAAAACTGACCATCCGTCCGGCAAGTTGAAGTAGTCGACCAATCAGATCCCGCGATCTGGATATGATGGGCAAGGTGGACCAATCACATCTCTCCATTTGCCGTTAAGTGCGCACGGCACGCGAAAAAGGTAACAACCGCACTGCAGGCACGTGCTCCGAGGTATCCAGGCAAAAGAGAGAGACTGCGAAGTGTACAATCCCAACACCCCCACTCAATTCGATGTCTCGAGCTTGGGTCCGACGTTACTGCGCTGCATCAGGTAGCGAAGCGTTTTCGACGATAAGCCCTTGGTCAGGAAGTCTCCGAGCTGGTTCTTGGTCTCCACATATTCCAGCGCGACTTCACCACTAACAACCTTCTCACGAATGAAGTGGTACCGAATGTCAATGTGCTTGGTGCGAGCTTGGTAACCGACGTTCTTGGCAAGTGCCATCGCACCTTGGTTATCCTCGTAGATCACCGTGGATCCATCTTGCTCAACACCGATGTCCTTCAGCAGTCGGCGCATCCAGACACACTCCTTCACACAGTCGCTCAGCGCCATGTACTCGGCCTCCGTTGAGCTGAGCGCGACAGTCTTCTGAAACGTAGAGCGCCACACCACGGGAGCACCGCACATCATAAGCATCATGCCACTCACGGATCGACGGTCATCACGGTTGCCGGCCCAGTCCGCATCCGAGTAGGCGACGATTTCCGTCCCTAGTAGTCCGTCGTACGTGATACCCACGTCCTTGGTCATCAGTAGATAGCGAACCACCCGAATCCCGGCGTCCCAGTGCTTCTGTCCAGGATTTTCCAAGAACCGGCTCAACTTGGCAACAGCCACCGCAATGTCTGGTCGAGTTCCGCATGCCAGGTACATCAGGCTACCAACTAGCGACCGGTAGGGCTTCGACCTCATCTTGGCCTTGTCAGCTTCGGTCTGCGGTTCGTCGACCTTGGTCAGATGCACACCTGGTTCCAGCGGAGACGAGCATGGCTTTGCGTTCTCCTGTCCAAACCTCTTGATGATCGACTCAGCGTACGCTTGTTGGCTGATGTGTAGCGTTCTTCCCTCCATGTCGTAGTCGATCTCGATCCCGAGAATAAATCGAGCGCGTCCGATGTCCTTGATCCGGAATTTGTCCGCGATGCCAGCCTTCACTGACGCGATGACACCCTTGTCCTTTGAAGCAATCAGCATGTCGTCGACGTAAAGACACACGATACATTCATCGTCACCATCACCTCGGGTGTATACACAGGGATCAGCATCAGCCGCCTTGAAACCCATGTCTTTTAAGTGACCATCGATCGTCTCGTTCCAAACACGAGATGCTTGCTTCAGGCCATACAAACTTTGCAGGAGTAGGCAGACGACGTCTTCTTCACCTTCAGCATCGGCCATCGTCAGGAGCTCACGCAGACCTTCAGGCAATTCCATGTAAATCTCTTCGTCGAGCTTTCCATACAGGAATGCCGTATCCACGTCGCATTGCTCGATCTCAAATCCTTCAGCACAGCACTTAGCCAGCACAGCACGGATCGAGTTCAGGTATGCCACTGGCGCGTACGTCTCTTCATAGTCAATCCCGTGACGCTGAGAGTACCCCTTGGCGACGAGACGAGCCTTGTGCCGGGTCACTTCTCCTTTCTCGTTGCGCGTCAACGCGAACACCCACCGACATCCGATCGGGCGCTGGTGAGCCGGTCTTGGTACCAGCTTCCATGTCTTGTTTGCAGTAAGTGACTCCAATTCACTTGCAATTGCCTTCTTCCATCCATCGCTGTCCTCGCCTGACGTCGCCTCTGTATACGTCTTGGGGACTTCCTCCGATGCAGCCATAGCTTGGCCACCTTCAAGTGCGAGCAGTTCACCACTTGGTTTAACCCTTTCTTGTGTCATCTTCTGACGCTTGGTCCCCGTGGTTGACGGCAGGATAATCTGCTTCTTGGTTGCGCCAGCCTCTTCAGGATCGTCAATTTCGTCGATGTTACGAGTACGCGAACGAGTAATCATGGGATGGGTGGACTCGTAAGGGATGATTTGACTGTTCACGTCACGTTGAAGTGGAATGACGTCAGCACCTTCAACAATGACCGGAACAATCTCCATTGAACCCTTGGACGGTTGTCCACTCATGACAGGCACGTTGGTTGCTGGTTCATCTTCATCCTGTACCATGAGGTGCTGGGGATTGGTCGTTTCGATGAACTTCACAGTGCGAACGATTTGCACCTTACCCGTTGACATATTGAGGACTCGGTAGCCCTTCACACCATCCTCGTATCCAAGGAAACGACATTTGAACGCTTTGGCATCCAACTTGCGACGCTTCTCGTCGGGGATGTGAGCGTAGCCAAGAGCACCAAACACCTTGACGTTCCTGAGCTGTGGCTTCGATTTGTGCACAATCTCGAACGGTGTCTTCACAGTCACCGAGTTGGGGATCCGATTGATGATCCACGCAGCAGTGTTGACCGCCTCGGCCCACCACTTCTTGTTGACGCTCTCATGGTAGAGCAGACAACGAGCCATCTCCACGAGGCTCCGGTTCATGCGCTCAGCCAGACCGTTCTGCTGAGGCGTGTATGGCACCGTCTTCTCATGCTTGATGCCGTGCTGGTTGAGGAATGCCTTGAACTGGCGACCGGTGTATTCACCACCATTGTCCGAACGCAGACGCTTGATACTCTTGCCCGTAGCGTTCTCCATCGCTGCCTTGTAGATTTTGAACTTGGACAGCACCTCCGACTTCGCTTTCATGAAGTGGACGGTCACGTGACGTGAGTAGTCGTCAATGAATGTCACAACGTACGTGCAACCACCAGGTGTCCTCGTCTGCATCGGACCCATCACGTCCGTATGCACCAGTTCAAGCACACCTGCACTCTTGACGACCTTCTCCGGATGCCTTGGATAGTCGTCAGCTTTCATCTTGCCCATGCAGCAGCCAGCGCATACGTCGTCCCCAGGGACTCCACCCGTAATGCGAGGCACTCCTTCTGCCATGGTAAGTAGTTTCTCATAACGCTTGAACGGGATGTGGCCGAGTCGGGCGTGCACAACAGCCCATGGCTCCTTACGAGTGGTCGTTGCAGCATGACACACCTCGTCCCCCACTGTCTTCAGCTTGTAGACATTTCCACAGCGCTTAGCTTCCATCACAGTAGCGTCCCCGTAGCGAAAGGTACACTTGTCCTTGCTGAACTGGGCGACGACTCCTTTCTCGGCCAGCTTCGACACCGAGATGAGGCTTCCTTCAACTTCTGGGATGTACAGGACATCCGACAGCTTGACAGACTTCCCGTCCATCAGCTTCAACCCGACGGTGCCCTTTGCAACTGCGTCGATTTTCGAGCCATCCGCGATCGTGATGCGGACTGGCGTCTTCAGCTCCTTCATGGACACAAACTTGTCCCGGACGCTGGTCATGTGCGAACTTGCACCAGAGTCGACGAGCCATTCACTCTTGGTCATCGCACTCGTAGCCATGAACGAGAAGTCGTCGGACGCTTCCTCTTGTGCAGCTTGCCCTCGTTCTTGGTCGGCTTTCTTCTTGCGGCACTCGAACTCTCGGTGCCCTTGCTTCTTGCAGTAGAAGCACTTGCCGTTGAAGCGACGCTTGCCCCCGAAGTCCTTCTTCTTCGTAGCGAAAGCCTTCTCTTGAGCCGATGACGATTCATCCGAAGCTTGAACACCAGAGAGAGCTTGAATCGCGTAGGCCAGCGACATGTTTGGCGTATTCTCGAGGACAGTACATATCATCTTGTACTCGTCCGTCAGACTGCCAAGGAGCAACACGAGCTGGCGAGTCTCATCCAGAGTCTCACCGATCGTCTCCATCTGGAGGACGATCTCCTTGAACTGATCGACGTGGGAAGCGAACTTGGTCCCGGGCTCCATCTTCAAGTTGTTCAACTTCTTGGTGACGAGAAGCCGGTTCTTGAGCGTCTTCTTGTTGAAGTGCTCCTCGAGCATCGTCCACGCCTCAGCGGCAGTCAGTGCTCCACGGACGTAGACTTGGTACGTGAGACTCACGTCTCCAGCGATAACACCAAGTGCCTTCAGATCGTTGGTCTTCCATTCCGCCGTGGAGCGATCACTCACTTGGTCGAACTCGGGCTTGATGATCTGCGGTAGCAGTCCCTTCCGAGCGAGCTTCATCCGCATGTTGAACTCCCAGTGGAAGTAGTTGTCTTCCACGAGCTTGTCGATGTTGTCGGCGTAGCTTGGGCTCATAACCAATTGAGAGTATAGCGAACGAGGCTTGATAGTGAAGTGAGTAGGAGGAAGTAAATCCGAAAGTGATTGAGATTGAATTAGGGGAAACTGTCTGTCCAATGTCTTCTACTGCTCCTACATGTATCCTGTGTGAAAGCTCAGCCTTTAACTCCTTCTCGTCGAGCCGGGGCTGCGTCAGCAAATGCGAAAACTGACCATCCGTCCGGCAAGTTGAAGTAGTCGACCAATCAGATCCCGCGATCTGGATATGATGGGCAAGGTGGACCAATCACATCTCTCCATTTGCCGTTAAGTGCGCACGGCACGCGAAAAAAAGTAACAACCGCACTGCAGGCACGTGCTCCGAGGTATCCAGGCAAAAGAGAGAGACTGCGAAGTGTACAATCCCAACAATCTCCATTGCTTGGATTCCACCAGCTTGCGAATCAGGAATAACGTGGTAAAATACTTGATAGAGCTGCCTGTATAAGGTAAAGATGTCGTGAGGATTTACTTTGGAGCCCAGGATTGGATGTGCCTATGAGCAAATCTTCGTAAAGAAAGCAGTCGAAGTTGGCCATTACTTTTTTATTTGAATGTGTGCAGGTGTTGACGTTAACGCTTCATTTCAAATGTAGCCTTGATTTCGTCCTAACGAACCGTAAAATCTGTTCTGCAGTTATCTATGGATCACGATAAAGCGTTTACGGGCATTTATACCATCAACAGCACTTCAACAATAAATACGCAATCTCCAAACCATTTTTTTTCCCAAGATGTAGAAGCTCATTTTGAAATTCTTCTCGTTCTTGCTACAACTTTCCCAACCATGTCCAAGCCTGTCCCGTACGATTTCCAGATTGAGCCCAACGTTGATGCCCAATTCCCCGCCGAAAAAGGTCGCTACCACCTCTACGTCACGTTAGCATGTCCATTCGCCTGTCGAGCTTTAGCAGCTCACAACCTCAAGAGACTGGAAGATGTTGTCGGTCTGTCAGTGGCACTTCCAGTCCCCTATAAAACCAAGCCAAACGACCCAACCGATACTCACATGGGGTGGGTTTTCGTCGACCCTGAGGCAACTCCTACCGTTAAGGGTTTCAACGGGAAGAGTAGCTACAGTACCGAAGGCTGCATCCCTGACACTGTGAACCACGCTACCTCTGTCCGAGAACTGTACGAGAAGGTGGACCCTACTCCTCGTACGTTCTCAGTTCCATTGTTGTGGGATACTAAGATGCAGACGATCGTGTCGGAGCAGTCTGCTGGAATTCTCCGTACTCCGGGCTTCCGTGACTTGGTGCAGTCTGAGGTGCAGCTGTACCCTGACGAATTGAAGGCGGAGATCGACGCTGCTAATGACAGCGTCGTGGCTGACGTCACTACTGGACTATTGAGAAAGCTGACGGCGAAAACTACGGAAGACGCTCAAGGGGCTGCAGAACTCGCTTTTGCAGCCGTTGAAAAGCTCGAGAAGTTGCTGGCCAACACCCGTTACGTGGTCGATCAGACTATTACGGAGGCTGATGTGCGCGTGTTCCACTCGCTCATTCGCTTTGATGCGAGCCAGCAGAAGAACGACAAGAAACACCTGACGGACTATGTGAATGTTGTGGAGGTAAGTAGTGTTGGGGACTGAGATGTTATTGGAAGTGAGCTAACTTAGTTATATTTTCTGTTTCGTTTAGTATCTACGTGACCTGTACCAGGCAGGACTAAACTCCAGTGTCAATTGGAGCCATATCAAGCTTGGAGTCGAGAGCAAAAGGCCTGTGGTTATCGCTGAAGGACCGTTCGTTGACTACACTGCGTCTCACAAGCGTGGTTAAGCAGTCACTACATTCATCGGATCTGGCATACTGCAGCACTAACAGTTCCAAGGCCTTACCTACATAAGCAACGTTAACGAAATGGTTCATTACCATACCTGATAAAGTATTTTGTCTCTACCCTATATTTACCATGGTTCCTGCTGCGTTGTTCATTTATAGTGCGTGGTGAATTGTCCTCCAGGGCCATTTTTCCAGCCAACTCGGCATTCCAGCGGATTTGTGATGACATTCCATCGCAGAGTTCAGCCAGATCCATCCCCAGACCATCAAATCCAAGGCAGAAAGCACCAATTAATTGACTATTTCAACCGTATTGCAGCTTCATGGCGCCGTGTTCAAATCGGACACAGAGAGTACTATTCTGTGGAACGCGTCCTTGCATTTCGAGATTATTGCGACCGCACTTCCTTCACTCGAGCTGCTGCTGTGTGTCTTTTGACTCCTGTACCTGCAACTACAGTAATGCTTTTGGTCGAATTTATTCCGTTGAGGTCCCCTGAAGAAGGCTGGAAAGCGAATTGGACGCTGTGGATACGAGTCTTTATTAGCTCAATTTTTGTAGGTGGGGGTATTGTTTTCCTATCCAGAGCAATCATCTCTGAGGCAAGAATGTCAGTACTTCGAGCCGTCGGAATCACAATTATGTCGGCTATTCTCTATACTGGACTAGGCATTTTATCAGCGGCTACGTGGAGATTCCCGGTTCCGTTTGGCATGGTCTTGATGGTTTGCCCTTTTGTTTGGTTAGCTTTAAAATGGTTCGTATACAGAACTGATCTGATCTAGGAACTGATTTTTGTGCTGGTGATGTTCAGATACAGGTTCAGAAATTGAGTGGTGACCAAGCGTGCTCATATCGGAAGATGCAGCGCGAGACACAAGGGAGTGGGCAGGGACCGCCGTGCGGAGATAGAGACCGTGGAGGGCTTACTCCATGCCCCCCGAGATCCAGAGATGGCGGTGATACAGGCAGCGAAGAGGCGGGAGCTAAGACTAGTGGGGGAGGCGGCAACTGTCAGCTACCGATGTACAACGGCAAAACTGCCAGTGGAGGAGATGATCTGCCCCAGCCCGAGCGCACAACGTGTTACTTTAAAGGGTACAAGTACGCGAGGGCTTGGGCGTCTCAGCGCAAGATTGTGTACCGCTGTTCCAAATATCGCACAGGCTGTAAAGGCAAGATGGAGTACTCTATTGCTTCAATGGGCTACGCTAGTGTTAGAGGGCACACGTGTCGTGACAGTCTCATAGAAGCAACCACAATTCGAGACGTCGAGGACGAGATGAAGGCAGCGGCGGACCATCTAGCGGTGGAGCATCGCGATTGGCGAGCTCGGGATGTCTGGGAGAAACTCCGCAAGCAGTTCTACGACGATGAAATTCCCGACGTAGTACGTGGCTTGTCCGAGAACCAAGTCATTAGTCGTGTGAACCATGCAAGAAATCAACACTATTCTGCTAACATACACGGTATGATTGAGACACCGCCGCTCTCGCTAGCGCTAGACGAGTCCGTCCCGTTCTTTCAGTTTCACTACGCAACCATGAACCCGAAAGACCTAACAAAACCCACGCGCCTCGTGGGGTGGGCACACCCGACTCTAGTGGCTCTGCTACGATACCATGGGACGACGCTTTTTGTCGATGGCACGTTTCGCTGTGTGCCTCGGGGATACGAACAATGCGTCGTGTTCATGGTACACGATCGCGCCTCTGGTGTATACGTGCCCGTCTACTATATTCTTAGTACCTCGAAAACTGAGGAGGCGTATTGGGATATGGTACACTTTGTTGTCCAAGGCACTGATCAGCAGATTGAGCCTGCCGAAGTTATTTGCGACTTTGAAGCCGCGCTCATGAACGCAATCCAAACTCAGTTCCCAAACGCACTCGTGATAGGATGCCTATTTCACATGAAACAAGCGCTACGTCGAGCCATGAAACGTTACGCGATCCCAGAGATTGAGTGCTCGATTGCAATGAGTCGCGGTGTCCTGGACACGCTGACAGTGATTGAACGCAGCCACGTAGAGCGAGGCATCAAATGGGTGAAACGAGAGATCAAGACGCGTTGTGCACTAGCTCAGGTAGACTACTCAAACTCAAAATGGGGAGAATTCTGGGGCTACTTTAGACGTACATGGCTAGAGAAGTACACTATCGATGTGTGGAACGTGTGTGGTGTCGGCAACGAGTTGATCGCAAGAACGAACAATCCTCTCGAGCGCTTTAACAGGGAGCTCAATGGTAGGTTTCCTACTCCGCATCCTTCAATGGCCACATTTGTGACTGTGATAAAGACGATTTCTGCTGAGTATGTTCGTCGCATCAGCGACGTTCCTCGTGGTCGTGCCAACCGAGCTCCTCGTGAGCGAATCGAGCTCCCTCATCCCGCCGATATACCCTCCGACATCGAGAGCGACGTGGACGAGTCGATGGACCCTGCTCCTATCGCCGTCACCTCTGACTCGGTCTCTATCTAGATCACTATAGGTCGCCCATAGGACTAAAGTGCCCAACAACATCTTCCGTTCCTACTTCAGAACACAAAGCCTGAACCTCAGTCAGATCCGGTCTGTATACGAACCATTTTTATATCTACCTTTTGTTTCGGTGATAATGAATCAGATTCTACTGAGTATCGATCCTAAAGAGCTACGGACGAACAGAAAGCTGCAGAAACAGCTCATTGGACACTTTATTGGGACATCAGCACAATCATTACTGGTCATAGCTTATCCTACATTTAACGCTGTGTTTCTGCATCTTTCTGGAGTAGAACAAGCGGTTTTTATGCTCGTTCTACCAGTGATCAAGTTCATCACAAAGCAGACTATTGCGAAGGTTGCCACTCACCTCCAAGACTTTATTGGGGTAGTGATTGTGTTCTCGGTGGATGTTTTCAACGTTCTGTATGTGGCCATTTGTATGCAGACAGCGCGATCTTCACTTACGACGATGTTAATTATGTTGTCTGATATTCTCCATATCATTTTTGCTCTACGGAATATTTACTACCATACGAACAACTCTCAACTACTGTCCAGTGACGAAGAAGAGAATAGCAATTACATCGACAAAGCTCTGAAGAATGTGGGCAACTTCAATCCACGAACGAAGCCATATAATGGCTCCATTCGACTGTTTATGCCGTACAAATTGCCTTTATCGGATTCCAGTGCAGCTTGTCTCTCGAATCTCGATAGAAAATGGAACCAGACGACATCAAACACGCAAGAAGCAACACCTTCTGCCGTAAGAGGAGCATTTGGTCCATCAAACCAACTTATTCCATCGGAAATTGTACCCCAAACAGAAAATCAAGCTCCTAACCAAGTGAATTCCGCCAGTCGACAAGTATCAATTGTTCTAGCATTATCCAAATATCCCCAACGCTCTACGCGCACATCCGTAGGCGGGAATACCAAGTTGGAGAGGTCACTAAACGAAGAGTTGCAAGTTCTCTTCCATTGTGAATACGTTATGATGTCCGAGTATATCGAGTGTATGCTGTCACTGGTTTACGCAGGATATCTTGCTGCCCTTTATCGTTTGCCAACAGCTGCCTACTACCCATTCACGAGATCGCTGACGCCTGCTAAACTGAATTCGACTCTCGTCCAGCTCGTTATCTACGGCTCTCTCGAACTTCTCTCTTTCGTTGGACTCCATGTGTTGCTCAAGAAAAGACTGGGATATTCTCCTCTGTACCAATTAGCATTCGTATTGGAAACCCACATCGCCCTGGTCCAAAGTTTACTTTTCTTGTGGATCCTCTTCATTGTGCAGCTGACGCTTGTTCATGCCGGTAGGGTAATATTTGTTTTCGTTGGTTTTCTTTCAGTGTACTGATACTACATTTCGCGAAATATGCAGGTGTTGACTTCAAGGTTCCATTTCGGTAGTGAAGTACTTAGACCTATTAGGTGGCGTGCACGTGCGCTTACGTGTATGAGGAAGCGTGCAATTAGAATATACTTAATTTAAGTATACTTATTTAAATAAGTATAATTAAATCAAATATAACTAAATTAATACTGCAAATATCGTAAAATGAGAACTGTTATTGAATTTGCCATAAGCCAATTATGGACCTCCTAAAACTGTTTGTTATCTATTTCTAAAGGGTCTGCCAACGTGTGGTTGGCAGAAACTCTGCTCAGTGATTGGTAGAAATCCGTTGCTTTCTACCAATAATATGCACAAATGCACACGAACCACCCAATAATGTGGTTCGCCCATGTAGCCATTGGTGTGTACAGCACACCAAGGTCTGAGGCCCATTTCCAACCTCTAACAGTTATCCTAACTGTTAGAGTTACAAGTGGTACAACCACTTGTACGTGTAACCCCGTTACACCATCCCCCCGTTAAGATTCGACGTATCGGTCTCGATACGTCAATCAACAGAACTTGACAAGACCGTCAAGTTCCCGAGAGAAATCCGAGTTCATTTCGCAATGGACTCGCCAACGCCCACGTCTCCGTCCGCTTCTGCGGACGCGCAAGCCTCTCCTGCTGCTTCTGCAGCAGGAACAACAACCTCAGCAGTGCCTGCTAGCACTGCTGCTTCCAGCGGTTCGACAGAGAAGCTCTCTGTCACCGACTACCATGCTCTCCACAAGGAGAAGCAAGCGAAGAAGACTTCTTCTTCGCTAGCAGGGATCAAACACCCTGCTGTTCCTCTCAAACAACTCTTTGGAGAGGACTACGAAGACATCGTCGACTACGACGACGACGATGTCGAGGAGGGAGAGTTTGATGACAAGGCTCCCGCTCCCGTGTCTTCATCTAAAGACACGCCTGACCCACCTCGTGTTGAGGCCTCGGACGCTTCAAGCTCGAAGCGTCCCCCATGTTGAGGGCGCTCACTGCTCCACGCACTGATCCTCCAGTGCGTGCACCATGGATGCCTACTGAGGCACAGATCCATGAGTGGTCCGGTGCTAGCTCACCACCGAAACCGATACTGTTGTACGCATGCAACAGTATCAACGACGACGACGTCGCCGCTGAGGTTGTCTTTGAGTCCGAGACTCAAAGACGCGACTACTACATCGGGCTCTTTCATGAGCTCCGATACTATGTAGCGAAGAAGACTTCGCGCAAGAGCAAAGAGCCCGAGTGGCAGGCACTTTGTCAGTCGTGGAGCGCCTTTGTTGATAACTTCAACAAAGACCCGAAGGCATATCGCAAGCGCGTTGCTGCGGCTCGCGATCGCTACTACACTAACACTACACGTGGTAAGTGTGAACGCCTCCATGATCAGTCAATTGAAGCGAAGATCCCATGTGCCGTTCCCTTTGGTACATTCTGCCCGCACTGCCAACCTTTGGCAGTACGTCTCTCCGAAAGTGATCTCCTGGCGTACACGGCTGTCCGTGTACCCGATCACATCAAGGAGGTTCGTGCTCGTCTTGAGCCACGCGAAGCTCCGAGTGCTGTGGCTGACCGCAGCACTCCTCGTGCAAGGCTTACCCCTGCAAGTTATGGTGGGCTTCGTACGCCATCACCATTTCCGGAACGTTCTCCATCAGGACGTTCCGCGGCTCCCACGTATCTCGATGGGGAGGAAATCCTCTCCTACGAATACGAAAACGAACCTCTTGAGAGTTCGTTCTCTTATGAGCCACGATCCGCTCCACAATCCAGCGGATCGCTCCACGCGCGTCGCGCAACGGCGGCGGAGGGGGCTGGAACACTCCCTCCGTGTGGTCAATGCTATGACCAGAACGATCGTGCCCTGCACGATCGAGTTGCTGCGCTGGAGCAGACACAGTGCGCTGAGATAGCTGCTCTGAAGCAGGAGGTTCGTGTCCTCCGTGCTGAAGTCGGCCAGGCAGCTCAGACTGCCTCGAACCTCTCGTCCGGTCTCGGGACGAGAGTGGGCCGACTCGTCGACCGTGTCGATGGTCTCGAGAAGGCCTTCCATGCCTCTCGCACTCCTCAGTCGGACTACCAACCCTAGGTAGTCCGTGCTGTACGTACGGCTTCAACGCCCGACGTAGAAGGTCGGGTGGAGCCTCATGCTGGACGGTATGTCCAGCCGGTACGCGTTACCATACCGTTCAAGTACCTTGAACGGCCCAATGAATCTTGGAGCAAGCTTGCTTGCTCCAAAGTCAGACACTGCATGTCTAGGTAGGTTTTGTGTAGCTAACAAAACTAATGAACCCTTTTCGAATTCATTTGTGTTGCCTCTACCAACAGTATCAGCGTTCAGCTTCTGTCGATCGACAGAAGCTGCGATAGCATCCTGGACAAACCGTATGACGGCTTGTCTTCGCTGGACAAAGTCTAGCGCACCCGAGCTGAATCCTTTCAGCTTGTCGCCCTTGTCAGCAGCAGGCCCTGCCTGCTCGAACGAGACGTCGCACGCGTCACCGCAGCTGATAGTGTGCTGCTATCAGTTGCATTCTGCGGTTGTTCGGATGCATCCGTAGATCCTCCCCCACTTAAGGAGGAAGCTACCACGCCGAGCATGCTGGGCAATCGTGGATGCCTCATGGCATTCACATAGAACGGTGTATGCCCTGTCGAGGCATACACCGAGTTGTTGATGGCAAACTCTGCCATCGGCAACCACTCGCTCCAATGCGGGAACGAGTGAGCGTAGCTCTTCAGCGTGTCACCCAGTACGCAGTTGACACGTTCGGTTTGTCCGTCTGTCTGCGGATGATCCGCGTCGACATTGATAACTGTGAACCAAGAAGTGTAAACCCTTCTTGCCAGAACCGCGCTGTGAAGCGTGGATCACGGTCCGACACAATGTCGAGCGGCATGCCATGGTGTTTGAATATCATGTCAACAAACAGCCGCGCAGTCTGCGCGGCTGTAACAGTAGCCGGGACGGCAGCAAGATGAACCATCTTGCTGAATCTGTCCACAAAGACAACGATGCCCGTCCTCCGCTTGCTGTCAGGTGGAAGACCGAAGACAAAGGCCATGGACATGGACTGCCAACACTCCGACGGAGTCGGTAGTGATTGAAGAGGAGCCTGCGAGAACTGCGCAGGCTTCACGCGTTGACAAACCTCGCAAGCACGTACGTACTTGCGCACCCACTTGTACTGGTGGTGCCAGTAGAAGTCACGCGTGAGAAGAGTGTATGTCTTCTCACGACCCGGATGCCCTGCCGTGGGGGCATCGTGATACTCGAACATGATCCTCAACCGGAGGTCATGATCATTCGGAACGACAATGCGATCCGCATTGTCGTCTACTGCACTGTACAACAGTAGGCCTTCGTGTACACGATAGCGGTGTACACGAGCTCGAAGATGAGGGGTTAGCTTCCGACGTGGCACGTCGGAAGGTGCTGCGAGGAACTCCAGCAGCCCTTTCGCGTCTGCATCCCTTGCATACGCGTTCTTCACGTCGTCAATCAACGTTGACGACGGCACACTTGTCCTCACGACGCTAACTGCGTTGACGTCGATCGTCTCCGCATAGTCAGGTCGACGCGATATTGCGTCGGCCACTATATTGAGTCTTCCGGGTTTGTCCTCCACCCGTAAGTTGTACTCCGCGAAGAAGGACAACCATCTCGCCATACGCTGCGAGATGTGCGGCGACTTAATCGCCGTCCGCAATGATGCTCGGTCTGTATAGACCACGAACGGTCTACTCCCAAGTAGATACACTCGGAACTTTGCGAGTGCATACTTCATGGCAAGGAGCTCCTTGTCATGTACGGGTAGTTACGCTCAGCTGGCTTCAGCTGACGCGATTGATAGTAGACCACACGATCACGCCCTTCGTGATTGTGCTGCATCAATGCGCATCCGATTGCAAAGTCGGATGCATCACACACTACGTGCAATGGACGATCTTGGTCCGCCACGGCCAAGATCGGCGCTTCAGTCAAGCCCTGCTTGACTGCACCGAATGCCTCCTCACACTCGGTCGTCCAAATCCACTCAGCTTCTTTCTTAAGAAGCTGTGACAACAGGCGAATCTTGCCCGCATAGTTCTCCACGTACTTGCACAAGTACGTGGCAAGCCCAAGGAACTGCCTCAGTTCCTTCACATTGGATGGCGTGGGCCATTCATTGATCACTCTGACCTTCTCTGGGTCAGGGCGCACGCCGTCTTTCCCCACGAGACACCCCAGCACGGGTATCTCGCTCGCCCCGAAGATGCACTTCTTCAGGTTCGCATAGAGCTTATGTTTCCTCATAAGGTCTAGCAGCTTCCGGAGATGCACCTTGTGCATCTCAATGTATGTCTTCCCGTTCACAGCCCGGCTGTGGACGGACACGTCGTCGAAGTAACTCGGTGCGAAGTCGCGCACCGAACGCAATAGACGTGTCACGCATCTATTGAACGTCGCAGGGGCGTTCTTAAGCCCCTGTGGCATTACGAGCCACTCCCAAAGCATACCGCTTGGAGTGCTTACCGCAGTGAGAGGAATGTCCCTCTCACGCATGAGGATCTGATAGAATCCATCACGCAGATCTAGAGCACTGAAGATAGTGCTCAAGGCCATCGAATCGATTATAACATCTTTTCGCGATATCGGCGTCTGCGCCAGTATCATCACATCGTTCAGCCTGTTATACGCATGAACAATGCACCAGTCGCCCTGTGGTTTCTTAACACAGAACGTTGGAGCACTGTGCGGGGACTTTGACTCCCGCACTTGACCTGCAAGACGACGACTTTCAAAGAAGTCGTCGATCGCTTGCACTTGTTCACGCGGCAGTGGCCACTGCCGTGTAACACAGTACTTTGTGCCCGGCACGAGATCAATCTCGTGCTGTACGCCCTTATCCTTCGGAAGCTCCGAAGGAATCTCGCCCGGGAGTACATCCTTGTACTCCCGCAGAACTTCGTAGTAGGGACTCGACCTCAACGAGTCCCAACTCTGCTCTTCGAAGCGCTGCTTCTTAGTCTTCGCACTGAGGGAGTCATCACCCTCAGTGATCCCATCGACGACGAGCTGCTTCAGCTCTTCGGCTTCGCGATCCACTCTCTCGATATCCGAGAGAATGCAAATTTGTTCGATGCGTCCATCGTACAAGTCCCGCGCGAAGCGCTTCCAACTCATCGTTGGAAGTGCGGTGAACGCCGACGCACACGTCGGCAGATTCTCCAACCGCATCCTCTGGTACTGTAACCCAGTACCAGTACGTGTCAAGACGTTCAACGTCTCGACACTCGGTGTCTGCACCGCAGACACACCCTCCACAGTCACGGACTGGGACTCGCAAAGCTCCCTGAGCTTGCGCCGCGAAGGTCTGCCATGGAGCTCAGCTCCAGGCGCTCCACGTGCAAGGTATCGCACCTTGGACGGGACGTTATCGCAATCGTCAGCGGATTCCTTCCGCTGACTCGCACTATCAAGCCCGGCTTGAGTGCCGCTCATCGCGTGCAGCGCTGCTGCACGTGAGCACGCAGGTTGTTCGGGTGCTGGGCGTTTGCAACCGCCAGCACCTCCTGCCGCGCAGTCGGTTCCCTGAACCACTGCGCCTCCATCCGCTCCCGGAGCGGATGAAGCAACCGCATCGTCGACTCCCGGAGTCGACGTGCTCTCGCTAGCTTCCTGCGCTAGCGAGTGTTCGCTTGTACACATATCATCCGTTCCCAGAGCGGATGACCGATCGCTAGTTCCCGGAACTAGCAGCGAAGCGCCAGTGGCGTCAGCTCCCAGAGCTGACGCACGTCTTTCGGTTCCCCGAATTTTATTTTCTTCGTCAACTCCCAGAGTTGACGCGACGTCGTCGGCGCGACCCTTGGGGGCTTGAAGTACCTCCAAGGATACCGGTAATACCGGTATTTTACCTTCTCTCAGGTGAATCGCATTCACCTGACCATCACTCATGTGACAAACATCATTCAGATGTTTATGCGTCAGGTGATTCACATTCACCTGACCATCACTCATGTGACAGCGACCCTTCGGCTCAGATTTCTGAGTCGACACACATTTTCTCTCAACGACTCCCTGAGTTGCTGGCTGTCGCCGGCGGCGATCGGAGGCAGCGGCGGCCGTTGCTGCCTCAACTGGAGAATCACATGCACTGACCGGTGCATGTGCAGCACTGACAGGGCCATCGCTCTCTGTCGCGCATGTGTTGTTGAAGCGTACGAGCGTACGCTTCTCCCAGTTGATCACCGGGTCATGCCGTACAAGCCACGGCATGCCTAATACCAAGACGATAAGGTCTTCCACAAACGTCCTTCGTTTGTAAGAGAAGCGCACACGGACTACGCGCTTCTCAGTCCTCACGGTGGCACCTGTTGCCAACCGCACCTCCAACACGCCGCGTGGCGTGTCGGCCTCTTCGAAGTCAAACCTTCGAAGACTTCCCTGTCGAACAAAGTTGTTTGACGCGCCCGAGTCCACTAGGGCACGAAGAGAGTTCACTCTCTTCGACATCACGTTCAGGATGACAAGGTTTGGCTTGTCATCTTGCAGCTTACAGCGAGAAACTTTCTCGCTGGGGGCAGCAGTCCTCATCGTCGCGTGTCCAAGCTCGACACGCGAGACTGCATCACCAGTAGGACGCCCCGCGCCTACTGGTCCTTGGCGTTTTTTGAACGCCCGCCCGCTGTGCACTTGCGTGCATAGTGACCGATGTTACTACACTTGTAACATCGAACCTTGCTGTTCCTACGCTGCTGTTGACCAGCAGTCGTAGCACTCGAGAGGTCCATAGGCTCCGGACCTCCCGTTTTCACAACAGGACGCGCCGGCTTCGGCGCGTTCGCATGGAGTTTAGCTTGACGCCGGCTAAACTCCTCTTGCATCGCAAGGCTGATCGCCTCCTCGAGAGTATTCGGATACTCTCGGAAGAGATATGTTTTGACGGGACCATCTCTTAGTCCCTTCGTGAACGTGACGACCTTGGTCGCCTCGTCGATCGGGTTGGCCACTATGTTCGATACCAAGTATCGAGCACGCTGGGCAAAGGTGTGAACATCTTCCTTGCCCTGTTGCAGATCGAGAAACTCCGCTCTCGATCTGAACTCGTTCTTCGGAGGCTCAAACGCAAGCTTGAGTTCCTCCTTGAACTCCTCGTACGTGCTGAAGCACGTAGGATCCGAGAGTCGGCGCCCATAGGCCCAACTCCTCGCACGTCCGCCAAGACATGACATGGCGAACGCGATCTTCGACATCGGATCGACGATACGTCGAGCCGCAACGGCTGCGTCAAGTTCGACAAGCCAACGAAGGAGAGTCTGTCCTCCTTCCCCGTGTAGGTACTCACGTGGAGTTTCAACGACTCCACGCGTGGCTTCGGGGAAGCCACCGAGGCAGCAACATCTCGTTGCTCCTTAACAATGTACCCCAGAGCAACACCGTGTTGCTCTGTCGGTGATAGCGTACGAAGCATCGTCGCTACCGCCGCCTCTCCAATTACTTGTGAAAGTCTTTGGAGAGCTTCCCACTCTGGATCTGACAGGTGGGCACAGTCCGTGCGCGTCACGGACATGTGAGGGGTCCCAGTGGATCCCTCATCCATTGGGGAGTTCTCTACCCCGCGTTCGTATGACTCCATACGAACGAACAGCAGTCGGTCGTGGGACGGACTACAAAGTGCTACCAGGTGTAATGGGTCTACTTAGACCCACTAGGTGGCGTACACGTGCGCTTACGTGTATGAGGAAGCGTGCAAGTAGATTAGACTTAATTTAAGTATACTTATTTAAATGAGTATAATTAAATCAAATATAACTAAATTAAACTGCAAAATACCGTAAAATGAGAACTGTTATTGAATTTGGCATAAGCCAATTATGGACCTCCTAAAACTGTTTGTTATCTATTTCTAAAGGGTCTGCCAACGTGTGGTTGGCAGAAACTCTGCTCAGTGATTGGTAGAAACCCGTTAATTTCTACCAATAATATGCACAAATGCACACGAACCACCCAATAATGTGGTTCGCCCATGTAGCCATTGGTGTGTACAGCACACCAAGGTCTGAGGCCCGTTTCCAACCTCTAACAGTTATCCTAACTGTTAGAGTTACAAGTGGTACAACCACTTGTACGTGTAACCCCGTTACAAGTTTGACTAGTCTGGATGTTGCAATCGACAATACTTGGACACTTGACTCAAATAGAATGGATTCATATAGGATAATTATATAGTCAAACTAACTAAAGGAATGGAAAAGACTCACAATTTCCCCTTTGCCACAGTCTGTACCGTACACATTTATACTGAGAGAAAGCTAGCTATGGATAAATATCGTGTTTTGGCCGACATCCTGCCTTTTGACTTGTCTTCAGTATGCCCAAAAATGACCAATCGTTGACTCCCTATCTGTTTTCAGCGAATAGCTTATCAGTTTAAAATTATTTTAACCAATCAGCGGATAGAGGGTAGGCGATAGATGTGCCGACATTTTGCCGATGTTTTTGTGTCGGCAAGGGGGGGTGACTGTCAAATTACTTTTCTGAACAATGGTAAGGTCAGACGCTCTTCCGAATGTATACCAATGATAGCTAGTAGAACGGCACCTTGGCAACCTTTTGCCTGGGCTGCATCAAAATAGATACCATCCTTTCAAAAAGTTCAATCTTGCTTGGTGCACTGGGAATCTTTGGTCACTATGCCGCCTTGTAGCCGCTTCAAGCAAAGGCGCTCAAGGATTCAATCCATTTTCAGCAGCTGATGCTCGACCAGAGGACGTTGTTGTGTGAAGAGCAAGGCCTGTCACTCTATCCCGATAAAAGCTCGTTTGTTACGTGCCCTCTCCTTGCTATTGCAATGGCAGTTGCCATGCGAGAGTTTCCAGCCTCTCTGTTGGACCTAAAGCAACTGTCAGCTGTGGAAAAGGATGACATCCTCACTCGGAGTCCGGTCACCCGGAGTCGCATGATCACTTCAGCACAGTAGTGATGGTAATGACAGGGATGATGTCACATCGGTTGGAAAAAGATAGAGGACGGACAGGACACGGAGCTCCAGCTCAGTTGAAGATGCAGGGGTATGTTAATCAGGTTGTGAAGGACGGTTGCATTCGTCAAGCCGATGCCTATATTACGCCAAACTTATCGTCGCATTCCTTCCGGCGTGGAGGTGCTCAGCATGCCAACAGAGATCCAATGCTAAGCGCAGTGGATTTTTGACCGCGGGAGTTGGAATATGTCTGCGACAAACAAACCATTTGCTTACTACTCGAAAGGATACAAAGGTTTCGAAATTTTAAGTGGTTGGAAGTCAACGGACACTCCAACAATTTGGAGACAAGAAACCAGATTCGAAAGCAACGCGATCTGATATTTGCGTCGGGCCTGCAGGAAGTGTATTATAAATTGGGTAATCAGGTGGCAGGTTTTGGAACCTACCAAGAACACTAAGGACCTGGTTGCCTTGTTCAACCGTGAGCGTCGTGCACTGGTACGCAAAACCTTAATCGAAGACGAGGCTGTTGAAGACAACTCGCTTAACGACTCTAGCGATGTTTAATCTAAAAATACACGATATTGATGGCGAAATGATTCTTTTTATTGTCACTTTAGCATCTGATCATTCGTACAGCAAACGTAACGGCATGTGGAAATCCACAGCAAGCTTACCTCAGGGACAGGAAAAGGCTAGCACTAGAATAACGGTTGGATTAGAACCAACTCCACCAGTCTTTCAGCTGGGCTAAATCATCAGAGCTCCGTGGGTGTGGATATGTGGGGGGCAGACTTTACCGAGACGGAGACTTGAGACGTGCAGCTGAAAAATGCCGAATGACAAGCAGTCCAGTCAAGCTGCCCATCCTGTAACGGCTCCGCCGAGTGATGCTGGTCGTTAAACCAAGTAAATCGCTGAGTGTCTCTGACACTGGACCAACTACAGTCATTGATTGTGCAGCGGCACGTACTCCGCTGAGCGACATCGGTCATCGACCGAGGGGATCGCTGAGTGTCTCCAACACTAGGCCGGGTAAGGCCGAAACCTGTGCGACGGCACGTACTCCGTCGAAAGGACGTTCGTCAGCTAGACGATGACGTCGCAAGGCCTTTGGGCGAGATGCTCTGCATCTGAGTCATCCGTGTCGTCGGGCGCAGACGCACAGGAGGGCTGTGGGCAGCTATACACTCTGGTTGATGGAGTGGACGGCAGTGCCGAAGGCAGCGTCCTGCTGGACGAGCTGCCGAGTGTTGACAAACTCCTTGAGCTAGAGGAGATGTTGTTCGCCGACTTTGGCGATGCCTGCGAACTCGCCGAAGTGATCATCGTTCGACCTGAAGAGGAGTTAAACTCATCGTCCCTCGTTGACGAGTCCAGGAGTGGATCAGAGATCCTCAAGAATCCCTCGGATCCCTTTGAAGGAATATGGAGACGTTGTCTCGAAGGAACCACCGAGTGGCCTGCCTCCTGCCGAGGCGTTCATCACGAGATTGACTTAGTTCCCGGAACTAAATACTGCGTGACCCGGCAGTGGCCTCTTCCCAAAGAGCAATGCGACTTCATTGACCCCTTCTTCCGTGCGAAGAACGCTGTGGATCTCGTGCGCGAGAGCAAGTCTCCGCACTCCGCGCCAACGTTCTGTGTCAGAAAGCCGAATGGCGAGTGGCGTATCGTTCACACTTATAATAAGCTCAACACTGCCACGATTCCGGCGTAGATGCCGGTTCCTAGGAAGGGTGCTCTTCAGAACAACATGGCGGGCTGCACCATGTATAGTGCGCTCGACTTAGCCGACGGCTACTATCAGTTGCCCATGCGAGCCAGTGATATTCCGCTTACAGCGGTGAGCACCCCGAGCGGTATGCTCTGGGAGTGACTCGTCATGCCCCAAGTGCTGTCAAACGCGCCTCCAACGTTCAATCGTCTAGTGACGCAGCTGTTTAGGCCCCTGCGGGAATTCGCACAGACGTACTTCGACGACGTGTTCGTCCACAGTCGTGCTGAGCACGGAAAGACTGATGTTGAGGTACACGTGGAGCACGTACGAGCAGTACTCGAGTGCATGCGCATGAACAAGTTGTTTGCTAAAGCGGACAAGTGCATCTTTGGCGTGGAAGAAATCCCTTTTCTAGGGTGCTTCATTAGGAAGCATGGCCTTCGTGCTGATCCAGCAAAGGTCAAGACTATTGTGGACTGGCCGGTTCCCTTGAACCAGAAGGACTTGCGCAAGGGTCTCGGCTTGGCCAACTACTTGCACAAGTACAGCTAGAACTACGCTGAGTAGGATCGGCCACTGACGGATCTCCTTAAGAAGGATACCGGTTGGGTATGGCGTGCTGAGAACGAGAGTGCGTTCACTTGCATCAAGGATAGCCTGCGATACTGGCGTTGCCAGACCCCGATCGTCCGTTTATCGTCGTCTGTGACGCCTTGGACTTTGCCATCGGCAGTGCTTTGCTACCAGCGGACGCCGAAGGGCGCGAACGCGTCATTGCGTTTGAGGCTCGGCAGCTCAAGGCTGCTGAGAGGAACTATCCAGTTCATGACAAGGAGCTACTTGCGATGAAGTACGCTCTCGTCAAATTCAGGGTTCACCTGCTCGGCCTAAGCCGTTTGTGATCGACACGGATCATGCGTCACTACGCACAGCGACGCAGTCGCCTCACCTCTCGCAGAGGGTGGCCCGATGGCTCTCATTCTTTGCGGAGTATAACTTCGAGGTGAAGTACAAGCCTGGCAGGCAGAACGTCCTCGCTGACGCGTTATCGCGTCGCCCGGACTATGAGTTATCTTACATCACCTCGGTGACGTCGTCCGTGACGGACATGGTTCGAGCAGCGTACGCTCAGGACGACTCTTGTGTCGCGCTGCTTCAAGCTCTAGGGAGCGATGAGTTTAAGGACTCAAAGGTGACTCTATCACGGCGCCTACAGGCGAGGCTCCAGCGTTATAGCCTGGAAGGCGATATTCTGTACTACAGCACGGGTCAGGATGACCCACCACGTGTGGTGGTCCCTCATGATGAGGATCTGAAGTACCGTATCCTCTATGAGGCCCACGACACACCTACGAGCGGCCACCTCGGTCACGAGAAGACCTATGGCTCGGTGAGCTCCATGTACTGGTGGCCGAAGCTGTACAAGTGGGTTAGCACATATGTGCGCACGCGCGAGACGTGTCAGCGGGTTAAACCCTCGCCGTATGCGGCGGCGCCATTGGCGAGCTTGCCTGTACCCTCTGGGTGTTGGCAGTCCATGAGTATGGACTTTGTGTTTGGCGTGCCGAAGGATTCGGCAGGCAACATGGGCGTGGTGGTCTTTATTGACCGTCTGAGCAAGATGGCTCACTTAGCGGCTGTGCCAGACACCGGCGTTGGCGCTGGTACAGCGACGATCTTTATCGATCGGGTCTTCCGCCAGCATGGGCTGCCAGAGACGATCGAGATCCCCGTTTCACGGGTCAGTTTTGGAAGTCCGTCTTTAAAGTGCTTGGCACTGGACTGGACATGTCCACGGCGGATCATCCGCAGACCGACGGTCAGACTGAGCGCGTGAATCGCGTTCTGGAGGACATCCTCCGCAGCGTATGCGCTGAAACGACGAAGGGAGCGCTATGCTCCCTATCGTTGAGTTCTCAATGAACAATGCGGTGCATGCCTCGACAGGCTTCACCCCGTTCTACGTGAACGGCCTTGCGCATCCGCGCGTCCCGCTCACTCCGCCACGCGGT
Organism: Phytophthora meadii; assembly: GCA_032432875.1. NCBI lineage: Eukaryota > Oomycota > Peronosporomycetes > Peronosporales > Peronosporaceae > Phytophthora > Phytophthora meadii. Next base: position 12,553 of record JAUMGV010000097.1, on the reverse strand, counting down.
AGCCTTGGGCTTGGTGGGGGAGAGGCTGTGCCGTCGCTCGACTCCGAGTTAGCTGATGTCAGCCCCCTTGCTGTTCGTAAACAAGTCGATGGCTTTCTCTCGATGAGGCTTAGCGTCTTACGCCGTGTGCACGACGCAATGGCTGAAAGCCAAGATGTTCAAAAGGAACAAGCTGATGCCAAAGGTAGAAGCAACATGTGGGAATTCAAGGTCGGTGACCACGATTTATTAAAGGACGAGTCTCCTGCCCAGGTATTCTTGGATCAGATGTAAAGGGCTAGGTTTACTCAGATGCAGGTATATTCCAGATCTCGACCAGTTTCCTTCCAGGTTTTCGTTGATGAAAGAAATAAAATACCACCCAAATATTACACAGGTATCGGTAGCCCTGATACCTGGAAAAGTCATGTGAACGCTTCACCAGAGCAAAAGCCTAAGTAATGAAAATAATGTTTTGTCGGCCATCACAGTCACAGCTGAACCAATCATTTCGGCCAGGTATGGCAAATATGAACACGGGTATCGTCCAGGTAAATGCCATGTATTAACCATTACGCTTCGAACAACATATACCTCGTCGTGACCTATACTTAGCAGCGGCGCTTCAACTTCAAGCTTTCGTACAGCATCTTCCAACGTAGCATGGTGATACCAGCAGACGACACGTCTGTTGGTGCATCGCTTGACACGGCCTTCCAGAGGGAGAGGCATGCAAGCACGCCAGCTGTCGCTATCTCTCTGCCGAGGTCCGTCAACGTTCACGTCGCTGTAGTTGTCCGGCATCGCGGAGATGATCTCCAACGCAATGGCTGTCAGAAGCTTCATGTTCTTGCTCATGCCCATGCTGTCATACAGGTGAACCGTTTTTTAAGCTTCCGTCGATCGCCAAGCTGACCCAGTGAACTCCACTCAAGTTGATAGGCATCAACACAAACTGTCGGGCCGAAATACATTCACGAATCTCCAACAGTTGTTTCTTCGCGACTAGCGGTTCCGTCATCATGCTCTTTTCCCGCGGCTGCATCTTTGATGGCGGCATCATCACCGTCGTGTTGTTCTTGTAGGTCTTGAGAAAATCCATGAAAGCGCGGATTGCGTTGTCATTCAACCACGTGGACTCTCTGTAGCAGTAGAGATCAGACATCGCCAAGTCGAAACCGAATCCAGGTGTGACCAGGTATGGCCAGGTTTGCAAAATTTCAGTCATCGCCATGCCTACCGTAGCATGTTCGTCGACAACATCGTGAACCTCCGTATTGAGCCACGGGCACAGCGACACACCGTTGTCGCACGTCGTCTGCAGGTTGCTCAACCACTTCATGCTTTCCAACTGCTCTCTGCTGAAGCTTCCGATCTTTTCAATTGCGACGACGTATCTATAACGCCCCTCGACAATACCGCCTTCACTGTCAAGCGCGATCTCGTGCTGTTCTCCACTTAGCCTCTCGCGCAATTGTTGAAGTGCTTGATCAATTGTTGACGCGGGGAGCCGGTACCGAACGGTGTCTGCAACGTACTCAGGGTCCAGGCGCCAAGCTAGCGGTTTTCCGGCGGCCTTTCCAAGCACCTGAAAGGTCGCGATGAATGATCCGGCCTCACTCAGGCCGGGTTGTATCTCCTTCAAGGCCGCAACCACTTCACACAGACACCTCGGTCGCGGAGCAGGCCCCGCAGTTTCATTCCCTTGTTGTATTCTTTGAGATCCGCCTTTGCCATCGCTCGCTGCTGATTCCGGTTTAGTCGTGGACTCCCGGCCGACACCACACAGGCATTTAACTTGATTCGAACAGGTAGAGTTTCATTAGCGACGGCAGGCTGTGCAATCGATCGCTGAGTGATTGGTATATCATCATCGATATCATCACTGCAACCACCCCGGTGAGATCCGCCATCATTACCCTCACTGCCAGCACCGCCTCTATTGCCCACATTGCTGGAGCTTCCGCCTGCATCGCCCCCGCTACCACCCCCTCTATCTTCATCACGATTCGAGTCTTCCGCACTGTAGACGTCCCGGGTCTCGGGAATAGCGATCTGTCCTTGCCGAAGATTATACCACCAAGTGTCGAACGGATCCATAGCCCTGTCGAACGTTTCATCATCGAATCGCGCTAGTTCGCCACTAATACGGCCAAATGTTTGCTGTGCACGCCGAAATTTTTCCTGTTCCGATTTTGGGTTTGCAGGGATCTCGGGCTTGAAGATCTTAACAACGAATGGTTCGGAACGGCTTTCCCGCAATGACAGACTTTTGAACTCCGCTCGATGCTCTTCGTAATTCGCGTCAGTCCGAGCGTACGTCATATTTGTGATTGCGTGTTTAAGTTGGGTCAACACGCCGGGTTCGTATACTCCAAACTTACTCGACTTTCGAATAGTTTCTTGTAGCCATTTGATCACGTGAAAATGGCAGAACAATACACGGGCCTCGGACAGCTTTTGACGTATAACGTCTACCTCTCGCATATCCTTATCCACAATGACGATACGAACCAAGCGTCAGTGCTCGTTAGCACGCTTGAAGTGGTCTAGACACTTGATCATGTGCCAGCCAGCATTCGTCTCCAGCAACGAGTACTGGACAGGTTGCCCTTGGCCAAACTGATCCATCGCGACCATGGATAAGAGCTGGTAATTATACCTAAGCAAGAAAACTGGTTAATACCTGGAAACCAAGGCGTTATACCTGGATCGATATGGACAACAAAAACTCACTTGTTCGTCTTATGGGTGCAGTCCATCTGAAGAACCTCGGGGAAACTGTCCACCATAGAACGCATGTGCCCCGTTGTGATTGAAATTACGCCTGTGTTTCCACGAGCGCTTTGATGAACAGACGCCACGTTTGTCGGGGACTCCGTGTTGAAGTTGACAATTGTTTCGGCGACGGCATCGTCGTCTGACAACTGGGCACCTATGTACGAATAAACCAATATTTCTCGAGTGAGATGAGAACGAAATACAAGACAACGACAAAGGACTTACCTGAGTTCCGCAGGCGAGCAACCAAGTTGTGGACGTCTTTCATCGTCACATGGTGGTCGGAGCTTTCGCGGATGTACTCGTAAATACTCGAAGCCCCTGCTTGCGCTTGCATCAGTAACTGGACTCCCGGCATCAACGCCGACTGGGAAGATACCTGGCGAATACCTGGGTAATGTTGATATATACCTGACGACATCTGGTGATTGTGGACGTATCGTTCGCGCTTTACAGCGATCTCCCACGAGCCATCTTCCTTCTGCGTCACTTGAGCTAGCATCTGGAAGGGACACTCCGTTCGACGAAGGTTGTGTATGATGCGCTTGCCCGTGGACCTTTCGCGTGCAGGCCAACCGTGAGTACAGATGAACTTGCGCTGGTACGGCTCCATACTCGTTGGTATGAGTGGGATCTCGTCATCTGTCACCCCTTGGTACTGGATTTGTTTTCTGAGCGTAACATTGCGTCTTGCAACGTTAATCACCTCCTTTATGACCAGCACTTGGTGCGTCTCTGCCATATACTGCTTCATACCCTGATCAAACTCAGCCCAGGTCTTGTGCTCTTGTTTAAACGGTGGAACAGGTACTAACAGGTCTTCATCCACTTCTTCAACGGAGCGCTTGTTCCGCCGGCGTGAAGACGATCCTCGATCTTCAGCCTTTTCCTGCTCTTCCTCCGCGTCCTCCTCCTCCGCGTCCTCCCCCTCCGCGTCCTGCTCCTCATCCTCCTCCGCCGATTCCTCGGTGCCGTGGGTGTTGGCTTCCTTGCTCACGGCATGCGGACCAAGCAGCATCGCGCTGGCTTGTTCATGCTCATCCCTCGCGCGTTGCAGAGCGGCGACTCTCTCAGATCGAGTGAGAGCCTTCTGGACGGTCGCAAGGCGAGTCTTCTCCTCCGCCGCGGATTCATCCTCCCCCCTTCTTCGGCGTCTGCTTCGGCTGCAGCTGCTGCCAAGCGTGCCTCCTCCTCTAGGCGAACCATCTGCTGCTTGATATGCGCCGTCTTGTGGGTGCGCGCCATAGCTGTGGCGTCCACTTCCGGCTTCACCGCGCCCGCAAACTGTGTGGGAGCTGCCGCGTGGCCCCGGATGAGTGGCTGGGAGACGGAAGAAAATTAAAATTTCGGAAAAGAAACGGTAAACTAAAAACCTGCTCAATACCTGTTGTTATACCTGGTCGATACCTGCTGCAAAAAAACTGGACGCGAGCCGTGCCGAAAACAAAATCAGGGCCGGTATCTACTTATGCGAGACAGTTTCTGAAACTTCGCAAACCAGAGATTTTTCTCGATTTTTTGTAGTAGCAGACCAATGAAATTAAGCTCATGCCCGTGGAGAAGAAAAAAATCGACTTAATCAGTTTACGGCCGAATTTAGTCTTGCTTTCAGTATTGAAAGCGCTGAGTGAGTGTCATTTTTGTGACCATTTGAGGTTTGGGTTATTCCACCCTCACCTTTTATATTTCTACTTGTGATCAAGTTTCGACGGAAATTAACTTACGGAGGCCAAACTGTAAAAGTCAAGTGGCTGGCCAACAATTGAAGCCCCTGCCGAAGAAGACGACAAAGCGTAAACGAGTCGCAGTTGGGGGGAGGCTGTTTACCCATGAAGTGCTCCAGGAACTTGCTGAGGCTGGCAGCAAAAAACCAAGTCGTCTAAGAAAGCTGTTACTACAACTGCAGGTAAAGGTGTAAAAGAGTACATGTAGCGCATATCAGCTGTATTCTAAAAAACAAAATGTTAGTCGAGTGTCTGGCACAGTGAGGTTGAATAGATGCTTTACTTACCAAATCAGTGCGGAGAATTAACGGGACTTGAACCCGCGACAACCCTGCTCCCATAATGGGCCCTCAATAAGCTCGCCGCCAACCAGGTAGGCGACGGATCTGTCATTGCCTGGAGCCATGACACCTCGCGCCAAATTTACAAATTTAATTTTTATGGTATTCGTATTTAGTGTGTTTTAGCCAATAAAGTACTTGCTCTGTGAAAAACTTCACGTGATTGGCAGTTAAAATACGGCCTTAAAATGGTTGATGGACCTAAATTGATGATTTACCTTACTTCTCTGGTCCACAGTAAAATGGCCACGGCAGAGTGCAAGATGTAGAAAGCGTGTTTCAACGAGTTAGCCAATGGGGCGCATATCAATGGAAAGAGGAACGTCAGCTCTTTAAAGCGGTAGTTTAAGTTACCGTGAGCAGCAGCTAGAAAGGAAAATATCACAAGTTTTCGATGTGGGCACAGAGGACAAATGAGGTTAAATTTCGTAATTCTGTCAATTTTTAGCAATATTAAATCGCGGTTTTACATGAGCTTCTGGACAACATTAACGATGTGTCTATGCATTGAAAGTACCCGTAAACACGTCCTAAAGCCGAAGATTGCGAGCCACAACATAAGGTTTTATCTCAACTTCACATCACTTTTCAAAATCTAGAAATGCTAATTTAGCCAATCATAATTCAGTACGAAATTAAGCTAAGCGTAAGAAGTTCGGAAACTAAAAATTAGGAGGCTTGTTGTGATTGGACAGAAATCAGCTTCAATGACCGCAGGTAGTGACGTTGGAGAGATACCGTTGCGCAAGTGGAACTTGCGAACACGTGGAAGACTGTACCTAGTCATTGCCTCCCTTGCAAGCAATAGCGTTTCATAACACTCTGTAGTGTTAATAAACACTGTCTAGAGTTTTTGGACTTACCATAGCGAACGCTACCACCGAGCGAACGCTCTGCTAGGAACAGAGCGAGGGCCACCTTGACGTGTGGCGGCACGTCTTGCTGGCGGGGGCCCCGAGACATCAGACTGGTGGTCGTGGAGGTCGTGTGCAGAATGAGGAGTGAGAATGCCTGCTGCGCGCGCTAGTGCAGTGAATGGTAGTGGTGAAAGAGCGCGAAAAGGTTATGCCCAGTAGCTCTACGATTTAGGCGCTAAACTGTACACCTACACCTTCATAATTTTGACGAATTAAGTGCTTTCATATTTGTTGTGTGGTCCACCGATAAACCTCATGGGCCATTTTACGGTGGACCAGAGAAGTACACCTTTTCCCGGTCAAGTTGCAAGTTTTTTCAAACAAACTGCAAAGTGTTAAAGCCAGGAATGTTTCAAGTGAACAAAGTCGATGCATTTTTCATGTTTTGCAAAATGGCGCTTTCATGCAAGTTGCAAACCTTCACTTACGCACCCAGAGGCATGTCGGAACCGTTCTCTGCGGCAAAACAGAGACGCATGCAGTGACGCTCGTAACGACTCACTAGTTGGCGCGTAATTACAACATTACTGGCCTCTATAGCTTTGCGGCGGGGCTGCGTAGGTGTGCACCACACAGAGGAAGTTTAGTTGACTCGTAGAGTCCTGCTTGCAAGGCACTAGCCTTCGGTTCTATACAAGAACCAGGTATTCCACTAAATACGGGACTCACACTATCAGTGTCCCTATAATAAAGGAACTGACACTAATTATATAAAATGCAAACTGATTTTTATTTGGCTTTATTGCCCTAATCCTAAATGTAACGGATTTAGTATCTAACATACTAAATCCTAATCAAAATGTAGTGTGTGGCTCTGACATCAAATGGCTACATATGTGACGTGTGAGACGTACGATGTGTCATACACAGATCTGTGACTTGTGCCTTTGGCCGGTGTCTACCACACTAATGTAGCCCTAGCGTTCAGCGCTGTGTAACCCCGTTACAAGCTTCTTTCATCAACGCTAGCCGCGGTATACGCACCATGAACTCGTTCTTTTTCTCCGTCATGAAACGGCGCATCTTTGCCTTGAGTGAGTTCCAGAATCCTTTGATGGGGTTCAGCATCGGGCTGTAGGGGCCAAGTCGAAGAACAACAAGCTTTTTCAGGTTCCTGATACCGTCGTCGGCTAGGTACTCACGTGCCAAGTCCTCGGCTTGGCTATGGGCAGGCGCGTTATCCGTGACGACAACAATCTTGTCGGGTTGCATCACTTCGTATTCATCAGACCGAAGGGCAGCAATAAACAAGTCCGCTACAAATCGTGCGTTCTCCTGCTTCTTGACGGATCCCTCATGGGTTCGCATCAAGATTATGCCGGAGCCAACTGAACTCCGCCCTGCATGTGAAGGTTTTGGCCTTTCGATGGGGGTAGCTGGACGACAGCTCGTTCACCAACTCGAGACCATCCTTGATTTCTAGAAAGGTAGATATTAAAGTTAGTTTCATCTTGAAACACCACCATGTCACCGTTCCGCATGATGCTTGTTTAGCTCTTGGACGAATGTCTCGCTTCTCCTTGTTGATTGTTGAGTTAATGGTCGTTTTCTCGGTGCGTAGGCGCTTGGTCGAGTACAGCATGTCCTGCAACGCGCGGTGGACGGACGACTTACTCACCTTAACCCCCCCCCCCCCCCCAGTCCTTACGGTTGTATATTACAACATCGCTTTGTGCACCTTTTCATAACATGTTGTAAAATACACCATGTTAAGGACTGCACGTTTCGCAGAGTTTATGGCAGTTTGCACGCGGGTAGGTCAACATCCAGCAAAAAAGGTGTGGGATGGGTAGCATCTGAACCATGCCTTTCCCGCCCGGTCGACTGCTGGGAAGGGGGCTGCGCCAAAACCAGCCAGTTTGAAAAAAGCGCGGAAAGAAGACAATGGCGCCGAGGCGCGAAACTCGCGCCGAATCCGAAGCCTTCAAGGCGCGGCTGGTTGGGCTGGGACCGGACGAGCGCCGACGAGTCTTCGCAGAGCATCGTGCGTTCATTGCTGGAGAGAGAGCCACGGACACAGACTTCGGGGTTGCAGACGACGAGCCTCGCGCGATGCCTGAACGCGTGCCTGAGCGTGTGCCACGCGACGCGAACCGAGACGTCCACCGATGGGTAAGCTTGCTGCATACAGGACTTTCTGGAGAAGGAGAAGAGCCAAGGGCGGACGATTGGAAAGCGCACTGCGTCAGAGCAGCAAGTCGCGCCGCCGGCGAAGAAGGTGTCCAAGAAGGGGCAGGCACGGCTGGCGAGAGAGGAGAGGATTGCGCGAGACGCTCGAGCAGTCGAACGTGTTGCTGGAGCGGCTAACTGGAAGAAGATGGCGCAGCTGAAGCAGCGTCGGCGGCTTGAGGCGGAGGAGAAACGTGGTGCTGCCTCCCGTGCTGAAGCCATGGCTCGTATGGAGAAGGACTCGTCGGCCAAGAGGAAGAAGAAGACACGAGACAGCTCGGCTCCCTCAGCGAGCGGTGGTGGGGCAGCTGGCAAGAAGAAGCGCCGGATCAGCCCGCATGTTCCGGCTGATGGGGACGACGAAGAGAGCGCCAACGCGTTGTCAACTGGGTGTGTATGTTCATGGTTGTGCTATTGCTACTTTTTACTAATGCCTTGTGTGTGTGTGCAGGGAGTCGTCAGCGGTGGAGACGCCTGTCGTGCTTGTAGTGCCGGAATCGCAAGGGGACAGCAGCACTTCTTCGGCTGCGCGCACAACAGCTCGGTAAGCTGTGTGTGTGATGCTGTATTATACGACATGTTTGTTTTTCTAATGTTATATATGGCGGTGTCTAATAGGACTCTGGATTTGAATATGCTGCTCATAGTGACTCGTCGGATGGTGGCGAGGTGGTGGCAGTTGACGAGCCGGCCACGGCAGACAACGTCGGAGGTGGAAGGTGACAGCTCAGACTCCGAGTGCTGGTACGAGGAGCGTGAAGACGATGATCAAGAGGAAGCTGATGAAGACAGCAGCGATGACGGGCTGGATGGTGAGGCGATCGCTGAGCGACATCGCAAGAATGCGTACAAGCGCATGGCGACGCAGAGGCTGCGGGAGGCGGTGGCAAAGCTGCCACGAGATTGGCCTGCAACAATTGAAAACTGGAGCGAGTTGACGAAGGATGAAATGGCCGTGCTCGCACAGGACACCAAGGCTCTTCAGAAGGTGCGCGCGGGTGGCTGGAACCTGGGTAAGTGCCTCGCTTTACCATGTTGTATATTCGACATGACTAACAGTGTTCATGTTGTATTTGAACGCATTAGATCCAGATACATTTCCCGACACTGGCAACTATCCTGGACTGTACAGCGGTGATTATGGGCCGACTGAGGAGGTACTCGCAAAGGCGAATTCACCGTTGGACTTATTCTTTTTTTTATGCCCAGGTCGTTGTGGAGCGGGATTGTCATGGAAATCAATCGGTACTACCACCAGCACTTGAATGATCGAGTGCAGCGAATGTATCAAAAACAACGTGAAGCTGGGAAGGATGTAACCCGTGAGGAAATAATGGATGCAGAAAACAGAAAGCACAAGGAGATCAAAGGACATGAGATTGTTCGCTGTATCGGATTACTAGTGGCACGCATGCTGTGCCCTCACTCGCGACGACTCGCGGATCATTGGGCAACGTCAACCTCTGGTGCAGTTCCGGTTGGAACCTTTGGCCGATACATGCCAAAGGCTCGTTTCGGGCGGATTGTAACGGGGTTACATTGAAGAGTGACTTTAGTCACTCTTCCGAAGTGGATACATTTGGTGTGTCACACATAATGGTGACACGTGGCGGGTGGCTCCGCAGCCACCTATCACCTTCTATATAGGTTTCACTATAGATATCTTTTAGTTTGTATTGCAGGCCAAGCTAATAAGTATCTATAATATATTCAGTCTTAAATCTACCTAATCTTTAGTTAGTCTCCCCAAGTCTTTGGAGACCGAGTGAACTGCCGTTCACTAGGAGTTTGTATACTCCAAGCCTTCCTCTGTGTGAAGTGCTGTGTGACCCCCGTCACACTTGGTAGCACTTGTAGTCAATCCTACGCCTACGCGGGTAGATTGATTACCTGAATCCTCTGTGGCCAGAAGTAGTTGGCCACCATGGATCGAAGTGAGTTTCCTCACTTGACCGACTCTCAGTTTGAGTCGGTCCGGGAGATGGCGGACATCTTTGGGATGGATGCCTTCCGAAGCTTGGCGGCGGCGACGCCGGCCGAGCAGGTCGAACGCGTGGCGGTGTTCGACATGTACGAACGTGGGCTCATCGAGCACGTTCGAGGAACCTTTGAGGCTCCTGTGGTTGAACCGAGGTCGGCTCACTCAAGCCTTTAAGACTCAAGGTTCTTCCCTATGAAGGGAAAGAAGGTGAGAAACCTTCACTTCTGGATCCGAGAAGTTAAGCTCGCCATGGAGGTGGCTCTCATCTCGGTGGAGCGACTCCGGGTCGCTTTCGCGCAGTCTAACCTCGGGGGTCGAGCGAAGACATGGGCATACACGCGCGAAGCGACGTCGCCTGGATGTTTTACATCCTGGGCCCAGCTGTGCGAACAGCTTCGGGCCGCATTCCTCCCGGCGAACTATGAGTATCGCCAGCGGTCACGCTTCCTAGCCTGCAAGCAAGGGAAACGTGACCTGCACGAGTACATCCAAGAGATGCGCGTTCTCGCGGCATCTCTGGTTGGGGAATCCCCTACCTGAACACATCCAAGTAACTGTGTTCATGGACGGCTTAAGAGTAAGCCCGGCCCGCACGCAATTGTTCCGCGTGCAGGTCAATACGATGGAGGAGGCGATACAAGTCGCGCTCCAGGAGGAGTACAGCCATACACAGGCTCAGACTCCTTCCTCTGCGTGGCAAGGTCACAGCGGGCCGACGACGGCGTCGGCCAGTGCTTTTGGGAATGGAGCAGGCTCGGGACCATCCCCTATGGACTTGGGGCTAGCCGAGCAGAAACGCATCCGCTGTTTCGAGTGCGGGCGTTTCGGACACTTCACACGTGTCTGCCCCTCTGGGTGTAACGGGGTTACACGTACAAGTGGTTGTACCACTTGAAACTCTAACAGTTAGGATAACTGTTAGAGGTTGGAAATGGGCCTTAGAACTTGGTGTGCTGTACACACCAATGGATACATGGGCGAACCACATTATTGGGTGGTTCGTGTGCATTTGTGCATATTATTGGTAGAAAGTAACGGATTTCTACCAATCACTGAGCAGAGTTTCTGCCAACCACACGTTGGCAGACCCTTTAGAAATAGATAACAAACAGTTTTAGGAGGTCCATAATTGGCTTATGCCAAATTCAATAACAGTTCTCATTTTACGGTATTTTGCAGTTTAATTTAGTTATATTTGATTTAATTATACTTATTTAAATAAGTATACTTAAATTAAGTCTATTCTAATTGCACGCTTCCTCATACACGTAAGCGCACGTGTACGCCACCTAATAGGTCTAGGTAGACCCATTACACCTGGTAGCACTTTGTAGTCCGTCCCACGACCGACTGCAGTTCGTTCGTATGGAGTCATACGAACGCGGGGTCGAGAACTCCCCAATGGATCAGGGATCCACTGGGACCCCACACATGTCCGTGACGCGCACGGACTGTGCCCACCTGTCGGACCCAGAGTGGGAAGCTCTCCAAAGACTTTCGCAAGTCATTGGAGAGGCGGCGGTAGCGACGATGCTTCGTACGCTATCGCCGACAGAGCAACACGGTGTTGCTCTGGGGTACATTGTTAAGGAGCAACGAGATGTTGCTGCCTCGGTGGCTTCCCCGAAGCCACGCGTGGAGTCGTTGAAACTCCACGTGAGTACCTACACGGGGAAGGAGGACGAGACCCTCCTTCGTTGGCTTGTCGAACTTGACACAGCCGTTGCGGCTCGACGTATCGTCGATCCGATGTCGAAGGTCGCGTTCGCCATGTCATGTCTTGGCGGACGTGCGAGGAGTTGGGCCTATGGGCGCCGACTCTCGGATCCTACGTGCTTCGGCACGTACGAGGTGTTCAAAGAGGAGCTCAAGCTTGCGTTTGAGCCCCCGAAGAACGAGTTCAGATCGAGAGCGGAGTTTCTCGATCTGCAGCAGGGCAAGGATGATGTTCACACCTTTGCCCAGCGTGCTCGATACTTGGTATCGAACATAGTGGCCAACCCGATCGACGAGGCGACCAAGGTCGTCACGTTCATGAAGGGACTAAGAGATGGTCCCGTCAAAACATATCTCTTCCGAGAGTATCCGAATACTCTCGAAGAGGCGATCAGCCTTGCGATGCAAGAGGAGTTTAGCCGACGTCAAGCTAAACTCCATGCGAACGCGCCGAAGCCGGCGCGTCCTGTTGTGAAGACGGGAGGTCCGGAACCTATGGACCTCTCGAGTGCTACGACTGCTGGTCAACAGCAGCGTAGGAACAGCAAGGTTCGATGTTACAAGTGTAGTAACATCGGTCACTATGCACGCGAGTGCACAGCGGGCGGGCGTTCAAAAAACGCCAAGGACCAGTAGGCGCGGGGCGTCCTACTGGTGATGCAGTCTCGCGTGTCGAGCTTGGACACGCGACGATGAGGACTGCTGCCCCCAGCGAGAAAGTTTCTCGCTGTAAGCTGCAAGATGACAAGCCAAACCTTGTCATCCTGAACGTGATGTCGAAGAGAGTAAACTCTCTTCGTGCCCTAGTGGACTCGGGCGCGTCGAACAACTTTGTTCGACAGGGAAGTCTTCGAAGACTTGACTTCGAAGAGGCCGACACGCCTCGCAGCGTGTTGGAGGTGCGGTTGGCAACGGGTGCCACCGTGAGGACTGAGAAGCACGTAG
>JAUMGV010000093.1:0-20762 GCA_032432875.1 Phytophthora meadii | reverse complement strand
ACATCTAGATTGATGGGAATAACACTACTAGTGCTGCTACTTTTGAGGAAATATTTTCAAGTGCATTATATTTTACTGTAACCTAGTGACCTTTGCATGACTGTCATATACATCGTCTTCAGCTTTATCGTGCGCGTAAATCCAAGCATGTCTAGCAACAGCCATATTTCTATAACAATACGTACAAAGGTACATGCGTGAGGTGAGTAAGCAAGTGATGTTTCTTATACACACTCTTTGTACGACTGAGGCATGCATTTTCTGAACTTGTGTTCGTGCAAAAACTTGATATTTAATAAAAAGTGCATTTCTGAAGGTTGGATCCTCCATCATACTGGATCGTATTTGGCGATTTTGCCTACATATAGCGCAATATGTTAGAGGTCGCCCGACTTTACGCAAGAACAGAGACTGTGGTTTACCTATCCCTCCCGCCAACTAATTCATACTTATAGTAGACATATACAAACATCAAGACTAATTATGTTGGTGGCTCCAACATAATGGTCAAAATATACCCCTCGATTTTTGGTCGGGGGTTGAAGGGTTAACGGACAACAGCGCAACGTCATTCCAACCGTGTTCCACCTAAGCTGTCGGATTAGGAATTGTGCCTGCACTCCATGTCAAGCCTAGGATGGAGTCTGCAAGGACTAGGACACCACCAGTCGATGGCAACCACTCGCTAGACTGCCGCAACTCGTGGAGCACAGCGATACAAGTGTGTTCTACCTGCATCCGCCGCAAAGCCGCCAAAATAATACCACCCAAGTCACTGCGGAGTAAACCGAGTAACACATTCGGATGTAGTAGTCTTGTCGGGGCATCTCCGATCCAAGGAGCTTCAAAACCACATAGTAAATGAATCCAGCCATCGTGATCATGAATACCCGGAGCTGCGGCTAAGGTCAAAAGCTTGAACAGTGCCAGGGCTTCGGAGATCTTGTACAAATCATGTTCCGTTTCATCAATACCCCACTGATCCGCAAGGGCGAAGAGCTCAGCCTTCGTATCGGGCCATGATACACCGAACCGGAACTCCCACTTCTTAGTCAGGCTCGCGTAGCTTCCGGGTATCCCCGCAGCCACCGCGCGGGAGATGAGATGCGCGCGAATGAAATCTGTAGCAAGAGAATGTTTGGTCCGAAGTAGCCGAAACAGTCTCCCAAGGAAGTGCAGATGGTTTTTTGCGATACTCCGTCGAATCGCTTCGGCCGTAGTCGCCAGCTCTTCCGACCGAGTTGGCTCCAGGTCAGCCACCACCAAGGGTTCCCGAAGTTCTCGCGCGACCAGGTTAGCTTGATGAGCAGCATCGTCCTCCAGGAGAGGTATCACGGCTTCCAATGTTGCTGGGGTAGCAGATCGTTTCACTTTACCCGTTGTACCTCAAAGTGGCGAGTGTACTCCTGGGAGGTACGAATCGCTGGTGGTGTCGAAAGTGACTGTCAGATGATAAGAAATGATTAGCATTCGAAAATTCAATATCCCATTCAAACAATTAACAATCACAATCAAAACCTTCAGAATTCAATAGTCAAGCCAAGTAGTAGCAACCGGGAATAACCAGTTAATCAACTTCAATTTCCTTTCCTAGACTTGCATTTGGGATAAAGATCTTACCGGTCACAATGAGATGGTGACTCAGGACAAGTGATGTACCCTATACGTGTAATGCCGCATCTCATTAAGATCTACCGGTCACAATGAGATCTCATTGTGTACGCAAGGGGTCAAACTGACCCCGTCCCTAGACTTGCATTTGGGATAAAGATCTTACCAATCACAATGAGATGGTGACTCAGGACAATTGATGTACCCTATACGTGTAATGATCTCATTGTGACCGGTAAGATCTTTATATGTGCCCAGAAAGTATCTGTCCTCGTCTTCATCGTTGAGTTGCAAAAAGTCCGGCGTCCTTCCTCGATTCCTCGAGGTCGCTAGCAACTGATAGATTTACTCTGACTCGGCCTTTACCATGCAGAGTATTGGTACACATACTGGGGATATGGTCATCTTGGAACGGAGACCTTCCACTCCTGAACCAATCAAGTCTCCCACAAGGGTTACCTGTCGATTGGAACAGATACGGAACGGATCTGATCTTGGATCAGTTTTCAGGTGCATCAAGGATAGACATAGTGATGTGAAAATGGGAGGTGGTGCATGTGCTGCTGCATGTGTGGATCACAATAACAGAGTCAGTTTGCAATAGGCAATGGCAGACGCAGTTGCTGATCCATCGGTGCAAGGCGGCATGCGCGTCACAGGATCTCAGGAACAAGTTGCTGGGTCATTAAAACGGCGAGCCAAGGCGTTGGAGCAAGGTACTGGGCAAGAGTCACAGGAGCAAGATGATGAGATCGATGCTAGGCTGGTGAAGAAGCATCGTCAAGAGCGTACGACGTGCTACTTCCAGGATATATGTACACGCGTGCATGGACTTCCTCAAAGAAAGTTGTATATCGTTGTTCGTCATTTCGACGCACGGAGTGCAAGGGGACTATGGAATACAACATCTCGACAATGGGTTACTCCAATGCTCGGCCACATACATGCCAGGTCATGCAGAGTGCTTTTGGAATATCCGATGTCAACGATGAAATGAAAGCCATGGCAGACAGCTTGGCAATTACTGACGTCGCTCGACCGGTAAGAGAAATATGGCAGGAGCTACGCAGCATCTTCTACGGTAATGGCAGCAATGTCATGGTTGGTTTGTCTGAGTCACAAGTGATTAACTGCGTGTATAGAGCAAGATCTCTTCACTATAGTGGCAACGTGCATGGATCAGTGGAGATTCCACCACTCTCGCTAGCACTCAATGCACTCTGATTCAGTGTCGTTTTTCTCATTTCACTTTGTTTCGGCAAACCGCTAGGATGTGAACAGTCCAACACGATCCCTGGGGTGGGCACATCCAAGGCTGGTGAACTTACTTCGCTACCACAACGTGTCGCTCGTTATCGATGGTACTTTTCGTTGCGTTCCACGCAATTTTCAGCTATGTGTGGTTTTCATGGTTCACAACCGTGCTTCAGGACTGGGCTTTGGCAGTTGCATGTTTGACTCACTTGCTGTTTGTCCCTGTGTTTTACATTTTAAGCACATCTCGCTGCGCTGACGCGAACTGGGATATGATGCACTTTGTTTTCCAAGCCACTGACCAGCAACTAAGCCCAGGAGAAGTTGTATGCGACTTTGAATCGGCTCTAATGCAAGCAGTGCAAACTCAGTTCCGTGACGCTATTGTCTTGGGTTGTTTATTCCATTTGAAGCAAGCACTGCGACGAGCGATGAAGAGGTATGCTATACCTGATGCCGAATGCGCTGTAGCGATGAAAAGAGGCGTTATCGACATGTTGACAGTGGCCGACCCGGATCAAGTGAACTCACATGGAATTGCTTAGGCTCGTGCAGAAATGAAGCTTCGTTGCGAGAAGCAAGGCACCACGCACGTATTCCAATGCGAAGTGGCAGGAGTTTTGGGCCTATTTTAAGCGAACTTGGATTGATGAATACTCAGTGGATCTTTGGAATGTACACATAACGAGCTTGTTGCACGTACGAATAACCCACTTGAGCGATTCAATCGCATTCTCAACACGCGATTCCCCACACCACATCCCTCCATGGCCACATTCGTGAGTGTAATCAAGCAACTTTCAGCCGAGTATGTGCAGCAGTTGGCTGATATCCCTCGTGAACGAAGCAAACGTGTTGTGCGCGAGACCATTGAGTTACCTGCTGCCATTGATCTACCCATGGCACTCGAGAATACGACCACAGCTGACTCGGATTCTACTTCATTGTCGGCAACTACTACTTCAGATGGTGGTACACCACATCTCTGTCAGGAAGATGCTGCTGCTGCAGTACTGTAGCGATAGGACTTGGTCTACTTAGCCAGTAGGTTGCTGTACCTTTGCACTAATCTGCGAGTGCCCTTTGCCTGTTGCCATGACTGATGAGAATGTTCTTTTAGTGCTGATCCAAGACCAGATCCGTACTGTATCTGTTCCAAATTCAAATCTACCGTCAAGCTTGTTCGTCTCTTGTGGCCTATTCGGCGCTCAATGCCTCATTGAATGAGCTCTTCATTCGAGGTATCGACATCACTAAACAAGGCTTCGCTCCGTCCGTTGCAGACGGGAGTATCGAGAACGCCACGATCTACATCCACTCGGCTACTTGAGGACTACACATTGTTCGACCCTACCTCACTCTACCGAGGGACGAATGGCTTCCACGGACCTCTAGCGTTTGATGTCAACGTGTCGAAGGAAGACCCTCCCAACGTTCTCCTCATTGTGGTCGAATCATTCCGATTTCACGACTCACACTACCTTGTAGGTAAGAAAGACCCGTCCAACCTGTTCAAAGGAACCAACATCACTGTGACGCCTAACTTCGATCGATGGGCGAAACGCGGCGTTTCTTTCAGTAATATGTGGTCCAGCTGGAGAACAAGTCGATCCGTCGAGAGTTTACTGTTCGCACAGCTCCCATACGACAGCGTGGCAGACTCAGGAATGACTGGAGGCAAAGAGGACGTCGAACTTGCAGGTTTACCACAGCTCTTCAAGGCGAAAGGATACGAACCGGTGTTCACAACTGGGTGCAAGACCGACTACGACGACTGGGACACGTTCCTACCATCCCACGGCTTCGATACTGTCTTGAGTCGTAACGAGATGATGGAGTTAGCTGAAGGTTACCTCAATATCTCATCTGACGAATGGTACAGCGGTCCGCACCGAGGCTTTGGCTGGGGCGTTCACGATGACTTGAGCTTCCAATTACTGGGAGATCTTCTCATCAATAAAACCATCGAGCAAAAGGAGCGGGTAGCAAGAGGAGACGCCAAGACCCCACTGTTTGTAAACCACTACACCATTTCCAGCCACACCCCGTTCAAGGATCGACCACGATGGTACGCACAAGCAGATAAACCAGATTTCTCTGCGCTCTACGAAGATGAAGAGTACGCTGATGTCGTTCGGGATTACTTGGAGATGAGGTACTTCACTGACCTTGAGCTTGGCAAGTTCTTGGACCGGATGGATGACAAGGGCATACTGGACGATACTATCGTTGTGGTCGTCGGCGACCACGGTCAAGGACCTGAAGACGGTCTGGATGTTCCAGAAGCTCGTGAAATTTCGGCAACCAGAGTGGCAGGGACTATTATTGCTGAAGGAAGACTCGGTGACTCGGTGGGTCTCATGATTGAAGACGCAGTGGAGCAGTACGATATGCTGAATACGTTGGCAGATATCACTGGCGTTCCAGAAGGAGGGTTCCTGCAGGATGGCATTGGCCGGTCACTCAAGCGCGACGTAGCGTTTGGAGAGCGTGTTGTATACAGTAACAACCCCAGTCGTAAGATGTCGGTGGTCAGGGGTCATGAACGTCTGCGTTATGATCGGTATTCGAGCTCCGTCCTTTTCCACAACCCTGATACAGATCACGACATGGAACACGACCGGTTTCCCACTTTAAATGCCCAAAACAAGACGCACTGGAGAACGTGGAGAGATGATGGCCGACGGATTAATGCGTACTACACAAAGCGCTGGGACAAAAAGTGCTTACTTGCTGGCGAGTGCTAAGGAGCGATAGAAGCTTCAAAGGAAAGATCAATAATATAACTGAGTTTACTCAAAAGCCGTACCCCTACTTGTACCTATATCAAAAAACCGTAGTCTTAATGAAAAATGTGGAGCTGAAAATGACAAGCAGGTCAAGAATCAAAGCTTTAAGATTCAACTCAACAGAATTGCGCGCCAGGTCGTTCATTATAGGCCTCTGGTGTCCAAGCTGGATGCATTTACATTTGTACGTCACCCTTGTGTGTTTTTATCGCATTTGAATTCCAAATTTTACTTTTGAAGTCATCCTTTTTCTTCTTTACCTGAATCAATTTCAGAAACATCTCAGAAGTAACCATTGCATGCACGGAATATATTAAGCGGCTGTGCTATCGGAGCATGTGGACTCTTAAATGGGCCGCGCTTCGTGAGTTATCGGGGTGTGCCGGGTACGAACGCTGAAACTTGCCTGCATTTGTCCCTTTAATAAGAATGATCTCACCAAAAACTTCACATTTTCCACACGAACTGTGGAATCTGCTTGAGCATGTCCTCCATCCTCTCAAACGTCTCGAATTTCTTCGCGCACAGCTTTAACAAGGAATCCCCGCTATACTTGACTTCGTGAAGTTTACTGCGAAAATCCCGGACATTAACCCCGGCAAGAGCTGTTGTCATTTTGTCACCAATACCGTGAATAACCGAGACACTTTCCCCGTCCGCTGCTGGAGTCCATGGAATTTGTTGTTCGTCGTCGATGACCATCTCGCTACCGTCAGGACAAAACGAAAATCAACGCCACTCGCGCTGGATCGCCCACCGCTCTGTCCAGCCACTCGATGGCTTTCAGCAAAGCCACTATTCTCTCCCCCTTCACTGGGTGTGTCGACGACACGTTCATCTGAAAGAGAAGCAGTTTACAGGAGGTCTGACAGTAGAACGAATCCACAGACTCAAAGTTGGCTGCGCGTGGAATATGATACGGACCTGTTTCTTCAATCATTTTGCTCGATAACTCCTTGTGGTCAAAGAAGCTGAAGTCCTTGCTTTGGGCGAGCGTGAACTTCACCATAGGCTTGTCCATTTTTGAGATACATTGCGTCTCAATAACGCCACCCCGCACAAGTTGCTCGTGCGCTTTCATTTCGAATAGATGTCCACGCAATGCAGCCGCTTTTGGAATGCCTTGGAGCAATTGAAGCAAGGTATCTCGGTTTCTGAAATTCCTACTCGTGAGCTTCTCCAGTACCAGGCGAGAAACGAACGGCGAAGCAATTTGCACATCGTATCTCCCTCCATTGGCCTTGGGCTGGTAGTGACACATTCGATGGCGTTGGGGTCCTCCTTTTTCCTTATTCACCAATCGTTCCAGCTCATACAAAGAGTCCATGCCAGTGATACCCTCGGTAAGCCTTTCAATCATTTTTGCTACGAACGTTTCCTTTGCTGAAAGGCAGCCACGAGCCACACCACCAAAGATGGCAAAACGCTCTTCAATCTTCTCCTGGGTAACACCAGCACCAAGGTCCAAGTGGTTTGCCGCGTCCAACAGCTCCTTCAAGGTCCACAATGGCATGTACAACTCACACGCCTGCTCATTCTTTCTCACCTTCTCCAACCACATCTCATTTGGACTGGTGAAGCAAACCATCTTGGAAGGATAAATCGGCGGAAGTATTGGTGGACCGTCGAATAGGTACAATACTTCGGCGTTACGGGCTAAAGCGGCCTTGTGTGCTGTACAAATGAATTCTCTCACATCTCCTTCTTCCCATGGTTGTGTTGTTCCATCTTCTTGAAAGACAACAGCTTGATCTACCTTTGAGTCTTTTTGAAACGAAGCCGCGATGATGGTTGTCTCTCGTTTGTCTTCCTCTTTGAGTTCCTCGTTTGCTTCGTTTGCTTTGTAGCGCTGGTAGAAATAGGCGTAGAAGATGGACTTCCCGATGCCTAGCCATCAAGACATATCAGTATTACTTCATGCCAACAAACCCTCGGACACTAAGACGCACCTGGTGTTCCCGTGACGGTGACAATGTCGTTTTCCGCTAACCTCTCGAGAATGAGGTCGTAGTACTCGGAGTAACACCTACGGACGTAGTACCTGGGTCGAGTATAAGGATACTGCATTGGCAGCTCACTAGGAAACACTCGCGTCCGTTCCTCTCCTTCGGTTTGGATGCCCATAGGTTCGTCGGGTATGTCCATTATAGCACAGCAGCTACGGCTTTCTTGTCTTCAACGTATTCTCTGCAAATCCAGCTGAAAATTCTCTGATACTTCACTTGTTTCAGTATCCACAGTTTTCCTTCTGTGCTGAGAGGTGCAAAGACTGGGCATTGTCTTTCGTACATCTTTCAGAAAAGCCAGTAAATTGACTTGGAAGAACCTGAAAACGCAGTTACTCAGGGATATAAACTTTATTTATTTTTTTATGAAATTGTCTTTTATACATGTATTTTAATCGTTTCTCTTACTCGTCACGAGGGCAAATCTCATATGCACAGACTTTCAAATGCATCAACAAAAGAACTCGAAATAGCGGATATGCCACCCCTGGGACGAACCAAATGGGTACGAGCCAAAATTTCATCGGAAACCGGTCTAGTCTCGGTTTAGAACCGGTGACTGTAAAAGTTTTAGTTCTTGTCCGTATTTAGCGTCGGTAATGAACCAATTTCGAAGTTCCCCCCGTAAATAAAGGGAACCCTGGCAGGCCCCTGTTGGGAGAGGCGAGAGTTCTCCCATTTGAATCAAACCATTGGCTATTTTACGGTGCGTTTTAGCAATTTTTTTACTAACATAGCCAGCTAATATTTGACCTGCTTCCAGCTATTTGCGATCTTCAGCAGTCGTTCAAGGATCCCGAGAGAACATTTCAGCAGTTGGCATGGAGCCCGAGAGAAGAAGACGCCGTGACGAGGCGACTGACGTACCGATCGCCGTCAGAGACGCCATCCAGGCCTTTGTTCCCGATGCTGGCACGCAGATCCTAGCGGCGAAGTCGAACGAGACTTCATTCGTGTACGACTGGGGCGTTCGCGTGATCAACACGGCCGACAAAGGCGCAACCGCCGTCTGGATGTGCATGGCCAGTGAAACTTGCCGCACACAACACACCAAGATACTGGTGTCAGGTGGGAAGACATCCAAAGCAACTAATCACCTGAGCAAGGCTCATGGCGTCGGTTATGACAAGACTGCCAGCGAAGTGGCCAAGAAGAGAACGCGGGAAGAAGAGCTAACCATCTTGCGACGGAGCCCACTCTTTCGAGATGACCCTGGCCGCGCGTACGTCTTAATCGAGACGTTACGCATCGTGAATAACAATCTCCCTTTCCGCATTGGGGAATACGAGGAGTCGCTATTACTCCGCGATCTGATGCTCAAGGAGGAGGCTCGAGTGACTATAGATGCCAAAGTCATACGTCATTCTGTCGTGGAGCTCTACGACTCGACAAAGCGCCAGGTCAAGGCGATGGTCAATGAAAATCGAATTGGATCAGCGAAATGCTTCTCCATTGTTGCTGATTTTTGGTCGGCACCCGTGATGAACACCAAATTCCTGGGGTTACGGCTGTACTTGGTGAATTCATCTTTTGAGTTTAAGTCAGTGCTACTGGGTATCCGTCACTTTGCACCGCAGTATGGAGAACGTGATGGCGTAATACGAGGACCGGATTGGAGATGTTTTAGCTGACTTCGACCTGAGTCGCGATGACCTCTACGGCTCAACAAGCGACGGAGGGGCCGACGTCAAGTGGATGATGACGACGGGTCTGAAGTTGTGTTGGGAGTGGTGCGTGCCGCATTTTACCCACGCCGCCACCAAGACTGCGTTCGGTATCGTCGCCGACAACAGCACGTCGAAGAATCCAGCGATGACCGACATGATCCGCCGAATAGTGAAAACGGTCTACCAGACACAACACGTTGAAGTTATGGGCACTTTGTTCAGGGAGCTATGCAGTGTCATGACTGAAGACGATATACACGCCAGACAGCTACTCAACTCCCGCATTCATCGGTTTCTGGGTCTTGCGCGCGTCATCCGGCGCTTCCTTTTACTGTGGGACCCACTTGAGGCCTGGTATGAAGAGCGAGCGACCAAAGCCAGACGCGAAAATGTGGTTCAGCCGGCAGCTTTTCCGCTGGCTCGGGATAAAAAAAATGGAGCTTATCCAGGTGCTGTCACTACTTGAGCCATTTTCAATGCTCAGTCACATTGGCCAGGCCGAGTCGGGCAACCAGTGCAATGTGCTCCTCTCGCTCTACAAATTGCGAATCTCTGTGTTGGATGTCACTACACCATTGAAGGACTGCCGATCGACCAAGACGGACAAACAGTTTTTCAGGCCGGATGACCTCTCTATTTTGGCAACGACAACTCGTGCTCTTCTTCATAAAGCTTTCCACCGAGTGTTCTTTCGACGGTACACTGACCGCCACGTTATGAACTCCTGCTGCTACGCCTTCGAGATGCAGTTGCTTTTGCACCCCAATTTTAAAAATCCCGATGGAGCTTTGAAAAAGGTTGTCCTAAGGTCTAACCTACAAGCAGGAGCTTCACAGCAGGTGGCCGACCGTCACTACGCCAAGGTTAGGCGCAAAGTGATCGATGGAGTTCGAAACATAATGGTTGCAGTCGATACGCAGCCTACTTCGCCTGGTATCGTTGCCCCACCACCCGAAGTAGTTTTTTCTGAAGACGTTATGGATCTGTTTGCCGAGACAGCGGACGAAGTCTTGCCACCCCCAGCGGATACGCAGACAGCACTGCACGAGCAGCGAATTGACGAAGAGCTGGATCGCTGGCTAACTACCCCTACCTCACTGCGAGCGGTACGCCCAGGAGAACCTGAACCGGTCCTCAGCTTCTGGAAGCGACAACAAGAGCACGGAAACTTTCGACTTCTCTGTCTGGTCGCGCGTGTCTTGTTCTCGATTCCCTCGTCTTCGGCCCAAATTGAAAGAGATTTTGGAACAGCCGGGAGGATGGTTACACCACAGCGCAGCTCGTTGGCTCCATACAACGTGGATATGGCGACTTTTCTAAACTGCAACAGAAGCTACGTGGATATAACGCAGTGCCCAAAGCTATCCCCTAATGTTGCAGAAGAACGGTTGCCGTCAAACGTCTTGGTGAATATGGTACAAGATCTGGATGATGAGTTTGGGTCGCTTGCGAATATGTTCTCGGGTGAAAGCATGGACTTAGGCCTCTCGGATACTGACGGCGTGGACGAAGGCTAGCTGTCATGGAAGGCTACAGAGAAGTACGTATGTAAGTGCACACAATACATGGACATTTATGATGTTATCATGAAAGCCGAACTTTGGATTTCTGGCCGAGCAACCGCTCGAGTAGCTGCACGGCACGTACAGCAGCCTGTGCCTCTTTTTTAATCCGATCAATCTTAGCTC
This sequence comes from Phytophthora meadii, assembly GCA_032432875.1. Classification (NCBI taxonomy): domain Eukaryota; phylum Oomycota; class Peronosporomycetes; order Peronosporales; family Peronosporaceae; genus Phytophthora; species Phytophthora meadii. The sequence continues at coordinate 9,747 of JAUMGV010000093.1, read as the reverse complement.
GATCTCTGCGCTCCTGACGCCGCAATACGCGACCTGCTTCATCTTCCTGTACTTCATCCTCTTGAGCTCGCTTCTTCCTCCCGAGCCGTCGTTCAGGTCTTGGTTTTGGCTTGTTAGAAGCGGTTATTTTCTTGGTTGGATCTGTCGGTGACGTACATGTCGATGCTGTCGAAGTCACTGTGCATGAGCACGTCAGCACCGTCGAACTCACCTGCTTAGCAACCACATCGAGGGCCTTGGTTTCTGTAGCAGACTTGGCCACTATCACCACTTGCCGGAGTCGCTCCTCGACATGATTTTTAATGTCTTCGCTCTGTTGCTCCTGACGCTTCCGTGCTGCACTGTCGTACTGGTCAAGGATTCCTCGGACTAACGCGACAACGCGTGCTTCAGATTGAGCAAATGCATTCTCGTGAGCAACACTGCGGCCCTTCAGCTCTTCTTGCACGATGCCACGTGCATTGCCTTCTGCGTGCTGAAGTGCGAGCTGGAAGCGATCTTCAATGCACTTGTTGATGTCCTGGCGTAAATCCTTAATGCGCTGGTCAGCGCGCCTGGTGACCTCCTGTTCAATGTGCTGAAGCGCAGCGTGCATACGCTGCTCCACCAGTTGATGTAGCGCAGCCCGCTCAGCCAATTGACCCTCGGCAATGGCCCTAGCTTGATCCTGGGCTCCATGTTGGAGCTGCTGGAGAACATCGCGGATGCGCGCGTCGACGCGGTGCTCTAATGTAGATGGGTCACCGTAGGTTTGCTGGATGGCAAGAACTAACGCATTGCTTCGCGCTTCTGCCTCCTCTCGTGCAGCTGCTACACGCTGCTCGATGAATCGCTGCTGCTCTTCTTCATGGAGGTACTGACGATGCTGAAGCTTGATCGGGTGCTCTGCGATGCTGTTTGCCTGAGCTGACACATGGGCGAGCGCCAACCCGAGCCGTTCGCTATCGATGTGGTAGTGCTCGGGCAGCTCGACGATCGGTAGATCATCCATCGGAAGTTCTGCGGCGTTGAAGTTGACAAAATGCTGGTTGTGCGGTTCTAAATCATTGGTAGCCATCATAATTTTTACCAATGAATAAAAAGTAACTTGGCCAATGAGAGGCCCGGGTTTATGGAACGAGCCGGGTTCTCCCTCAGGTTCGGTTCGCCGTCGTTCTGTGGGAATTGGGCTCTCTGCCCAGTTCGGGTTCAAAAATAACAGTAGAACTGTGGTTCTGGTTCGGTTCGTCCCAGGGGTGGGATATGCGTTTGGCCTTTTTAATTTTTGGTTCGCCGAACATGCGCAAAACAACTACAAATACGAATTTGTGTATTGAACTTTGAGAAAAACAACCGAATGCAAGCATGTCTGTTCGATTACTTACGCATCCAACCGCATCTCTTCCTAATCCAACAATCTCATCACTATTTATTATCCATCTACCTCGTCAGAGAGGGCTTCTTTCTTCTCCGCGTCCCTCGTAGCGGCGTCAGCCACGTCTTGCCCAGTAGCTTCAGCTTCCTTTTGCGCTACCCTCTCCTTTCCAGCGGCCTCTCCACCAGCGGCCTCTTCACCGGCGTCTTCTTCAGCTAGTTCTTCGTCTTCGCCCTCTTCGTCTTCATCTGTGGTGCCTCTGCGCTTCTTCCCAGGCGCCCTCAGCTGAATTTCGCGACCACACCGTGGTTGCGGGTGCTCGCTTCTGTTGCGCCACAGCTGATGCCAAATTGCAAAAAAACATGCCAATCGTCTTGGGGGTAGTGGTCACGGCAAACTTTATCACACAAGTACACACTAACATGATATTAAGCATTAGATTCGGTCTCGCATGAGTGGTGTCAAACATAAGATACTTACCGCTTTGAGCCCGTGCTGTACTTGGGCAGTAGAATCGAGGCACCTGTAGCTTGGTACTGATGGTCTTGCGAATGGTGCACAACTTCCACTGACGTTGGCGCCGCTTTCAGATACCGTTAGCCTTGGCCCACTCGGCGTCCTTCTCGAGGCCATGATGTCTGGCGTGGAATCGTCTTCGCTGCGCGTGGGGAAAATAGGTCCCACTGCGTACAGCTATACACACAAAACGTTAGAGCTACACGTTATCAATGTCAACACATGCCGTACCGTGTCAGCGAATTCAGCGGGACCTACAACCAATAGTTGCCCGCCGTCTCCTTTACTCGTCTGGATCCTGTCCGGCCGATCTTGATCTTCGTGGTGATCCGATCTTCGCTGGATCGTGATCTGGACCTAGATCCCCGAGATCTGATCTTCGTGAGATCTGGATCTTGGACCGAGATCGTGGGGATCCGATCTTCCACAAAGTCCTTCGTACTCCTAGATCTGATCATCGTGAGGCCAGGATCTGGGACGGAGATCCGGATCTCGGATTTTGCCGTACCCATCTTGATCCCCCGAACTACAGCCATGTGACATGTGACCCAGATCGGATTCCATTGTGGCCTGTCACTTTCCCCGAATTGTTCCGACACACTTTCTCGAAAACCACTTCATCACAGATACTTGATATTATTGTATGTAGCCACGGGCAAATTTCCAACTCATGAAGAATTTCCAGCGATGTATGATGGAGAATATGGGCCTACTGCTGAGACACTGGGCTCTGGGGAGTCCCTGCTGGAACTGTTCCTGTATTTTTGCCGCGTGAGTCTTGGTTGGAAGTGGAAAGAGAATCAAACCTGTATTACGACCAGCAGTTGCCAGAGCGGATGAAGGCAAAGTTTCGGGCGCAGACTGGAGAGAACCCCCGTACATTGGAGTAGATTGTTGCGAATGAGCAACGCAACCACACACGGATCCGAGCTCACGAAACTGTACAGTGTATTGGTCGCCTTTTCGGACAGATGTTGTGTCCGCACACCAAGCGATTCTCAGATTACTGGTCTACAACTTCAGTGGAAGCAATTCCAACTGGCACATTTGGGCGGTTCATGAAGCAAGGCCACTTCGACCGCATTATGCGATTCCTAAACTTTTCCGACAACACCGCTGACGCCGCAGAAACAAACAAGGCTTGAAAGGTTCGGTCGATCGTGGAGATATTGCAGAAGACCTTACGGAGTGACTACAAAGCTCCACCGATACTCGCTTTCGACGAAGCAATGGTGCCATCAAGAAATCGCTTCAACCCAATGCAGCAGCTTGTAAAGGACAAGCCCCATCGATGGGGTACCAAGTTCTACATGACTTGTTGCGCGCAAACGGTTTACTGTGTGGCGAAGTGGGTGAACACTTTTGACCGCCCAGGGGGTTGCGTATAGCGTGCCGTCCAAAAGGAACAACCCAGACACTAAAAACTCCAAAAGAGAGTTAGTAGTAAGGTGTCCAGTTGGAGTGAGTCAGCACCACCTTCCGGTGTCCAAATGGGTGTCCGGAAAGTGGCTTGGCGTGTGACCTTGTGACTACCCTCGTAGGTGTCGTTTGTCTTCGAACGCGAGGAGTCTGCACCGAAAGTGTTATCTCCAAAAGATTGTAGAACTAGATCCGGAGGGAGAGTGCTAACCAAATAAACACTTCCCAAACGGTGGTTAATTAGTCCGAATGTGGGTAAGCACTTATGAGCAAAGTACTTCCCCTCCAACAGTTAACCAAATATACAAGAGAGTTAAACCAAAATATACAACCGCTTCTTATTCTTTTCGGCCCTCGAGCGGTGGGCACTCCAAATGCCAGTACGACTAGAGCAAAGTCCGGAACACTGGCACAGTTCCGGGGCTCTTTAAACAGCGCACCACTTCCGATAGATTCACTAGGAATCTCCGGAAGAATAGAGTTCAATATATATGTCCCAAATACTATGTAGTATTTAAGAACACACACAACCAATACAGTCCAAACACACAAGCAGTCAAATCAATCAATTTTAGGGGTGACTACCACTAACCTCCCAAAACGCAGTTATAATATGAAATAATACCCGAAAGTATCAACTGGAATATGAAATGGAAGGGGTCACGCCCGGGATACGCCGCCCGGATCACCTTTCCAACTTGGTCTTACCCTGGCGGAGATTCACGCGGCGGTGACGCTTGTCGACGCGGCCTGGCGCTTGTTCGGCTACACGTGAAGCCCTCTTCTCGAGGCTGGTCCACGGCTCCTCACAGTGTGTCTTGGGAACACCTTCCAAGACTTTGCACTTGCGCCCTTGGTGGCAAATTGAACTCTCTTTAATGTATAATAGCTAGCACTAGCTAAACATGCAAAAATATACTTGGTTTCACTATGTAGTAGGGGCGTCTCATCAGGAAGAGGCTTGCGTTTCAGTAGAATACCATAGAGTCAAAGAACACGGAAGAATTCCAGCTGGCTCCGGACACATCATCGTCGGTCGTCTTGGTCGGTCGGAAATATATGGCCTTGAGTATACCCGAGACTCAACCAGGATACTGGGTACAAACCAGACAGTCTCCGATAGTCAAACGTTAACCTCCACTTCGAACCTTCGACTTGATAATTTGGGTCTCGCATATACTCCAAAAATAGAACCCCTTGGTCATGGCGTTACCGAACAGTCAATTGGTTTCGGTGTTCGAATCATCTGGAGTGCATCTTCCGGAGTATGTCAGGATCTTTTCAAGTCGTTTCCATCTTTTGGAGTCGGCAACCCCTTCCCAGGCTTGCCCTTGTCCCTTGGCACCCACAATTGTGCCTTAACCCTGAAATCATTTGGACCAGTAATATCCTCAATGCCGCTCTGGCTCTGGGATCCGGCAGTCCATAGAAAATTTGCAGAGTCACAGCTTCACAACTGTCTACGGTACTTTGACGTCTACCACTGTGCAGACCATTTGTTTTTGGTTCGCAAAGTCGTACATACTGTATGTGAAGCGGGTTCCCTGGATGGTTATGACGTACCCACTGGAATCATGTTTGTGGCTTTGCTGTGCATGTTGTACATCATGTTTGTGCAGAATGGAAATCTATTGTGAGAAACAGCAGCAACAGGCACCACGAGATGCTGTCTCAGCCGATGATAATTCAGGCCCCGCTGCTACGCTGAGAAACTTGAATGCTGTACTACCCCCAAGAAAGATGGTGTACTACGCGGGAGTCACAGACCGCTTCTATACTTCAATCCAGCTTGCGCTCCAGTTTTTGGAGCGGAATGTGTATTCGATGGGCATCATTCAAGCCAACAAGAAGGGGTTTCCCCGTCACTCGTGCAGAATCAGTCAAAGCGTCCCATGAACGTCACGCGTGGTACAACGTTTTGTGGTCTCAAAGTCGGTACCCAAACGGAGCGCCATAGTGTGGTTCGACAACACTATCGCGTACATGTTGGGCTGTGGAACCAGTACATCGCTGTCGACATGTGGTAAGACGACATGCGTAAGTCCTGATGTTTTATTACCATGCATGTTACTGCTAACACTGTGTTGTATTTTGCATTATTATAATAATCTGCGACTCCCGAAAACAGAAGGCGATACTGAGCGTATCCCCTGCCGGTCAGCAATGAAAGCTTACCATCGTTCGATGGGAGGGATCGGCGTGCATGGCCAGCTACGGTTGCAGCACTTCTCCCTTTTATTGTCTCTGCGCTTTCGCAAATACTACAAGACAGGCTCTTTAATATGGCTGCTGTCGCCAGCTTCATCGTGCCCCGAGAAGCGTGCAGATGCGAGGCGACGCTCCTCCTGACCATGCGGGTGTCTTTGTACAGTTGCGCGCAGCACAGGACACAAACGATGTCCTATACTCTGCCGTCTCCTTTGCTCGATGCCGAAGGGACATAAAAGGTATGCATATTCTGGAGTGGCAGGTGACATAAATCCAGATGATAGGACTTGGAATGGGATTTGGTATAGGATTTGGTATAAATTGTAAACCGGACTTGAATTTGCCTTGCCCTACGCAAGTGCCTTAGCAATACCAGGAACCGGGAGGAAACATTGGCCCTAGAAGGTGTTAGAAGCTAAGTGTAGTAGATCTAGTTGTACGGTATAAGTCTGGTTAACATATTGGCCAGCTTTGACTACACTAGTGATCTACCTCAAGTTCAAGATCTGATCTAAGGGAACTTATTGCTTGGCCCGAAGATCCTATTGGCAGCGGCAAGCAACGGAAAGGACACGGACAACATCCCGCCACTCGGCAACCAACTAGGCCCGGATCCAGATCCGGCCGCCAGATCCGATCTAGACTAATTCTACCAAGATCAGGATGTACAACTCGGCGGTAGAGTGAATTCTTCCACGCTACCCCACAACCCCTACGTCTCGCCAAGACGTTCAATCTTCCCGACAAGACCTCTTCGAAACTACCTGGAGGAGAGGATTTCGCGCACCGACGGGTACACAAGGTGAACAAGTTCAGCACAGATCGCGGATCATCGGAGCACCCCCTCCGTTAGTCGGTGTCTGGGCGCAAGTGGTACACTATATCCAGTGACGATTTCAGTCTTTTTCTGATGTATTACATTCCCTACGATCACCAGCAGTCTGGTAACCTACTTGGTTATCAGCGTTTCGGATTCCCGAACACTCCTGGAAGGACTTCAAGAATCCGACACTAGACTTAAGGAAACATCCTACTTCTCTTTTACGCGGACTCACGGCTCCGGCTAGGGTCATATTCTCAAGACAACGAACCCACGAGGATACCGCAAGGTACCACACGCCTACCTACGCCGTACGACTCTGAAAACCTTTCTGTAGTCGTACAGCCGGGTTCACTTTACGCCACCTGCTCCGCGACCAAAGTTTCACCGACTTCGCGACAACCGGTGTGCGAGCACGGATCTTGGTATCGTGGTATCACCGGATCTGAGAGTTCAAGAAGAGAAGGTTTCCTGTCAAGCGTCTATATTCAAGATGGCTACGCCAGCAACTACAAGAGAAGGACGCCGTGGTCGAGGTCGAAGTGTTCCAACACGTCAGTCCAATTGGATGCTATCCGGAAGGCGGCCCGCGAGTAGAGGAAGGCTGCGCGAGATAAGGAGGCAGCCAAGAGAGAGAGAGAGAGAGAGAGAGAGAGAGAGAGAGAGAGAGAGAGAGAGAGAGAGCGTCACAGACCCCGAGGTCGAAGACCGCCAGCTGCGGAACCAGAAGCTCCGGAGACGGCCGCTGTCTCTGATACTCAAGGTTCGCAAGGAGGTGCGTCTGATGCCGAGGCGTCTAGTGGCAGTGAGGAGACCAACGTGGTGGTGAGGCGTCTGAGGGAGGAGCCAATTTGGTTGAGTCCCCGGATACCTTTGACCTGCGTTCAGAGTCAGCGGACTCTGGAAAGTCTGCGGCAGAAGTGAAAACAGCACGCGCTGAAGATTAAGTTCCCCAGACTCCAGAGTCTGAAAAACACCCTGATGTCTGAAGGTGCGCCTACGAAATCGGCTGACTCTCTGAAGTCACCGTCTGATTACTCAGGGCGAGCTGATTCCATGGATGGAGAACGAGCTCTGAAGTACGTGCGCCGAGAGTTCCGTCGCTGAAAAGACAAGCCCGCCGGAAGGATTGTGCCGCCGAACGTCGAGCTTGACTGGCCTACACCGAAGCCTGACGTGAATGCTTTCCAGAACGCAGCGGCAGCCACCGGAGATTACATCAACTGGCGCGGCTCGTCGGTGATCCCTGACGACGCATGGATTTCGTAGTTCGAGCGTCATGGCTTCGGACAAACCGGAGACATGTCCTACGCGACGATCTCGACGGAGGCATTGACGGCGCCAGAGCGTATCACCATTCTTAAGACGATGCTGTACAAGGCAGGTTTCGAGTTCATGAAGTATAGAACATTGCTCGATACACATGAAGCTCTCATTACAAACCGGGCTGTATTGGTCTCACTGTGGTGAGGCTTGGGACTTCGGCGGGTTCATATCTGAGAGGTCTGGTAATAGATCTGTCGTTCACTCTGACATTGATCTTCAGAGTGGTTATCCTCAGACCTCTGGTTCTCAGACTCAGAAGCCGATCCTCAGACTTGAGATAATGATCCTCAAGGGTGTAGATCCTCAATGCTCGATACGCGTGAAGTCCTAAGGGGTGTCCTTGAGAGCGACGTCCGGCGTGCGACACTTATGTCTTGTGGTGCGATTCCTTGAGCCGTTTATGGGTGTAACGGGACGAGGTCCCTCAGAGATACATTCAATCTGAGGGACTTTCGTCCAGTAGTTAGGTACTCGCCATCAGGGAAAGTCCGTCAGTTGGACTGAGTGCTCCTATTTCCCAGACTTGTGCATTGGCTTGGGTAGCACTTCCAACCGCTGGTCCTCTTTACATGCAGGCGAAGGTTAGGTCTCCGCAAATCACAGTATTATCTCAAGGAGTTCTGCCTTCAAGTACTCGTTCTCTCTGAGTGGAGGCTCGTTGCCGAAGCTCACTCTTTAATTTCTTATCAATACACTAGGCTACAGTTCCTGCGGGCTAGCCCCCGCATTGCCTTGTGTTAACGACTTTGAATTTCGACCCCGGGAATACTACAAAGAATTCTTTAGTAGGTTTTCCATTGAAGTGCAACGACCTGTTGTACAGCTAGTGGACAACTGAAGTTGAAGACAACTCAAGATGGCGGACGCTGGAGCGACTGGTTCTGTACCACTGTTTACCCCGGTTTTACCACCAAAGATAGTGTCGACCTCTCATGGAGCACTGGTGAACTGGAGGAAGGAAAGACACGACTATGAGGCGAAGCTGCACGCGCGCTGCCGTGTGACTGGTGAAGCTTTTGAAGCTGTGGTAGAGTCTGTCGCAGGAGCATTCAACCCCCATCTGCTGGACGCTTTCTGCGAGCTCCAGCTTGGAGTCTCGCCAGCTAACGCCACCGACGACATGCTGATAACTGAGATCGAGAAGATCATCTCGAGCGTGAAAAACGGCTCCTTGCCTGACATCAAGGACCTTTATGAGCGTGAACTAAAGCCCAACATGGCCGAGAGCGACGTGAGAGCCCGCTATATCGACTACTTCATGCTGTTTAATACCATTACGTTGGAGAATGGCTTGACAGAGTGTTTTTCTGAGGTAGATGGCGTGAAAGAGAAGTGCAAGCGGTTGATAGCATCGCTACGGCCAGAGGCGTTAAAGAAGGAAGTGAAGCAGAGAGTCCGTTTTACTGACAAGGCTGCCGCGTCCAACGCGAAACTTCTTTTCGATCTGATAGTCGAGCGTGCAACGGAGCATGAGCGCTATTATCAGCGCCAAAAGAAACAGCGACAGGAGGCGTCCGGGCGTGAGGCTATTTCGTCTAAGAAGCAAAAGGATAAGAAGCAATCGAAGCAGTCGAACGGAACGGCGCTTCAAGAGTCGACTAGTAGAGACACTGCGAGAGTAAAGGTCGATCAGAAGACCAAGCCCAAGGCTAAAACAGAGGCTTCACGTCAACCTCCAGGTCCATGTCCGAAATGCAAGGCCATGCATTGGCTGCGTGAGTGTACGGAGGCAAGTGAGGACGAAAAAAAGGAGCTCGTACAGAAATTGCGTGATGCGCGCAAAGCCAAGAAGGCGCGTACCAAACGTCTCGGTGAGTTTTTGCCCAACACAGAGCGACCTGTGGTATTGAATGGAGTCCTGGAGCTGCCGTACTGTCCCGATAACGGCTCGGATTTCACTGTGATTGGACTTTCGGACGGGAAACGCCTTCTAGTTGCCGATCCGAGTGTAACGAAGGAAAAACTTGATACTCTTGTTCGCACCCAGGCATTTGAAGCGACGTGGGTGACAGCTGAATGGATGACTTGTCTTCAAGTACTAATTCAAACTGCGGCTGGCCCTGTCGAGCCTATGGGATTAGTGGACGTACTTATTGTCGACTTG
>JAUMGV010000091.1:0-50418 GCA_032432875.1 Phytophthora meadii | reverse complement strand
TATTTTTTATCGCTCAAAATGAGCTCCCTATTATTTAGTTTCTAAATATTGAGGAATATAATATATTAATATTATTAAAATTTGTCAGAAATAAAAATAAATCCATTGGTGTGATCTGACTGGCTAAAAATGGGTGAATGTTTGTTGCTTCTCAGTTGCCTTTCCGAAAGGAGAAGATGGCGGAAGTCGAGCTGGAGTGCGCTGTATACGGCGAAGGGACTGTGTTTCCTGTGACGATCGCGCTCGATGTGAAAGTGAGCGCGCTGCAGGAGAAGATCGCTGGCATCTTGAGCACCGAGCAGCACACTGTTCCTCCACGGTTGTTGACGCTGTACTTGGCGCGGAAGGACGCGCGTAGCTCAAGAGCGACCTCACACTCAAGCCTTTTTTGAAACAAAGACGACAAGAGGACAGTGATTATGTGGAGATGATTCCCAACTGGATTCTCGACGAAGACTACCTCGGCGCGAACTTTAAGCCGGGGCGCAAAGAGATTCACTTGTTAGTGGAACTCCCACCTGACAAGTTCGATGTGAAGCGACAGAGAGTTGAGCATAGCACGTCCCTCGCGGAGCTATGGGAGTACTCGGAGTTGCAACTAGTGGTTTTGCCTGCTCCACACCAGCTGGAAGATCTCCTCCAGAAGCCATTGCCGTTTGGCTGCCAATGGTGTCTTCAATCCGGATGGTCCACTCCTTACATGCCCGGATCTCACGCTGTTGATGGACAATTTTCTGTATATGTGTAGCTCTCCACCTGAAGCAAAAGCGTCGGAGAATTCATGGCAAGAGTACTATGATGCATTGCTCCGGATTCCGAACTCTCTGTGCCGCGACAAGGGCTTCAGGTTTCGAGGATGCAGAAATCTCGCCGATAGAACAGGAACTACCATTCTACGAAAGCGACCGGACTATATCCTCCAATATTAGGGACTCGTCTTGTTGCGTGGAGAAGAAAAGAGTTCTTTTGTGCCAATTTCTACGGCACGTGCGGAGTTGACTACCAAGATGCGCCGGTGGAACGTGATGTTTTATGGAGATCTCCGGTGCATCTTGGGTTACGCTACTTCCGATGATGATCTGCAAGTGGTCGCAATCGAAAGATCCGACGGACCGTGTCGCGCAACTGTGATACTCAACTTCAGCGTCTTCGAGGATAAAGCTGGTGCGCTGAAGGTGTTTTACAATTTGGCGATGTTGCTCCGCCAGATGGCCAAGTTGACGAAGCGATCGTATGCGTGTGATCTCGAGCCATTTGTACCCGATGAGAACGAGAAGCGGAAGATCGTGTTGCTGGATGGTTTTTTCGAACGGACGATCAAACGCACACAGAGCGGTGGTGAAATGGACGTTGAGCGACTCAAAAGCGTATACGAGACTCTGCAAGGATTAGATGAAAGCAGCCCCGTGACACATTTGCAGACCGTAGAAAAGTTGTCGGTGAAGCGAGACGGCCGTTTGGTCGTGGAACTGTCTCCGATTGCGACTTCCAATAATCGATGAGCTGAGCGAGTGGTTCCGACACATGCTGACAGCGTTGACGTATTGGCACGGGTGCGGGTACTGCCACGGCGATATTCGTTGGCGTAACAGTGTGCTGGTGCCGACCTCTGGATTCAGTTATTGGGTGTTGATCGACATGGATGAGTCACGCCAACCAAACACAACGACTATTCAGTGGAACCATCGGTATCAAGGTCACAAACTACGATTCCAGCACGACTTGTGTCAGTTTGGTCAGCTGATGGGGGAGCTTCCCTTCGAGTTATCCTACGATCAGAAGACTATGCAAGCTAAGCTTCTATCGGCGGTAGATACGCCAGTGTTGACGGCGGAAGTTGCGCTCGCCACCCTTGAGAAGCACATTCGAGTTGAATGATTCGGTCGACACACTTTTGAGCCACGTAGGATTGGATGCTGGTTGACTACGGAGCTTGCGGACCCAGTAGATAACTCGAATCTTCTGGTGCTTGTCAGTGCTGCCTTGTTGAGATGCCTGCGCACAAAAATCTTGAATCCGAGCCAGCATAGTGTGCAGGTATTCCACCGAGCCCATCGGTTAGTGAAGTGAAGACGCGTTAACCGGAAAATACGCAAAGGGGCGAAAGGGAAAGAGAAATGGACCACAAAGTCACGACGAACTACACCAGGTCGCTCGGGAGTGCGAACAACAAGGTATGTTGCTTTATTACAAGGAACTATTGGTTTGGTCACTCATCTGCTTAGGTATATGTTCGCTCCCGAAGACATGTTCGAGAGCAAAAATGAGACCGAGCAATATCATGATCAAAGTACGGAAAGTAATGTCTCCTTGTGGCTGTTGATATGACTTACGTGAATACATCACTAGGCCACTGAACGAATGCAGTACGGGAACCACGCCTTCAGTTTCGACAATGTACTGTACAATGGAAACGTTGTATGGATTTGCACTATTACATGTACAACGTGAAAATGTGTTCGCGATAGATATGACTGACACAACTCAAGAAATACTGTTCGAAGCGGTACCGAACTTGGCCGACTAAAGGCAATGGAATTCATTAGGCTCACAAGGTGTTCTGTTGTTTTCTGCTTCAGACGAGCAAGAGCTTGGTGGGTTATGCATTGAAGGGTATCAATAGTTGCTGCTTTGCGTACGGACAGACTGGATCAGGGAAGACCTTTAGGTAAATCGGATTACTGTCACGGTCGATTGAATATTTGCAGACAAATTCGTAGCTACAGTGTACCACTTACAGCTCTTGTGTCGAATCCATCAAAAGCCAAGAGTATGGAGAAGAGATAATTTACGGAATGCTAAACACGCAGAAGGTTGTAACACACGGTAACCTCGTAAAGACATTCTTATCACAAGCTGCGCTTTTCGACTAGCCGGACAACAGATCGTCGGTAGAAGAAGGCATAATGTTCCGTCCTCTTCTTCGTTCCAGGTGATTGACGCCCACCGGGTCCGACACCACGTAGTCCCAACATCGTTTTCAACTTCTTCAGTAGGATCAGATCCCTTACCTCCTGCAATGCAACAACGTCGAACTCGCTTGCAAAAATGCAGTTTATTAGTCATAATGCTTACCCGAAGCCTGGAATTGGTGTAGAAGTGCTTCTGAAATTGCTGGAAGTCTACGGCGTCTCCATCTGAATAGCACATTCAGGGTTAGTACAATTAATAGCTCTCATGTACAACAACAGAAAAGTACCCTTCTGGTTCCGATAGTTATCATGACCACGCGTTGCCCTTGTCGACAATCTACAAATACCTAGCGGCCATCTGGGGAGATTTTTACTCGTAGATGGACATTAGAGGAGCCCTGAGAGGACTGTTCATCAATATGACCCAAGAGATATCCATGCCGATCACTTGGGACGCTGCTATCCATTTCATGGGTGCGGATTTTTTTCAAGCAAAAAAAGGTTTTTTACCAAGCAACCCCGTTTCATGGTGACTTTTCAAGCAAATCGGAGAACTTAAGGACTTGTGGATTTAGACAAGAAGTTACAAAATAGAAAAAGAGAAGTTACAAAACGATCTTCTCCAGGAATACAAGCACATAAGAGCGACCTACTACTCAACCAAAAGTGAAGTACAGAAGCCTGAATCTGTGAACTTCAAAAGCCGCACAGAACCATCTTGAAATCCAACCACAATAATTTCACCATCGGGAGATACATCCAAGGCTGTTGCAACACCTTCTGAAAAGCCAATCGATCTCTGGGACACAACAGGGCGAGAAGAGGGAAACAACCGTACAGGCTTCGGCGGCTGTGTCGGGGTGCTGGACGCTCGATCGGGTGCCAAAGTGGACGTTTCATCTTTTAACGGCACTAAGGGGGATGGTGCAGCACTCACGAAACTAGCTGGGGCAGAGGATCCAGAAGATAGAACTACATCGGCATCACTGGAAGCTGCAGAAGTCGCCGTAGAGTATAGCAAAATCAACTCATCCGGTTGGGTCAAATTCAGCATAGGTCCACTTCATCAACTGGGCCGAGTTCCCACCTGCTAGACTGTTGAGGGCCTCGGAGCTTTAGCTGGAGACTTGTTAAACTTGGTCTGGAAAGACTGAAACGGAGATTTCGCCGTTATCATCACCTTCACTGACTTCGCAGGAGGAACATCATCCACCTGGTCCAACGCTGACAATAACAACGGTGGATATCCATTAATCTTCGTCGAAGAAGTTATCCCAATAGATGTATCCAATGTCATCGTCGTATCATCAAACATCAGCCGTCTCTTAGCCGATGCCGACGCTCTATGTCTGAACGGACTCGTGCGTCGAAGCGGTCTCGCCGTATTAGAGCTCTTTCTTGGCCTGGCAGGACTTGCTTGCACTGAGCTCCTCGGTGGTCTCACTGGACTTGACATATGTAGCGGGTTGACGACTCGGGCTCGCGCAGGACTCGACATCTGGGGCGTAGGACTCTTCATATTCAACGGATAGTTCTTTGGACGCGTAGGTCCCGTAAAGTTCGGGCTAGACGTATTAGAACGCCACGTGGGGGACAAAATATCCACTGCAACAGCAGTTCTAGCCGCTGTATCACTCGACGGAGACGATGTTTTCTTCCTCTTCATCGCACGCTCAACCTCCTCTGATCCGCCTTGCGCAGAACCAACTGCTTCCTCCTGCAGCTGCCGCTTCTTGAGTGCTACGATCTGCTGCGCGCGGTTCTTGGTGCTGTTAGTGATCGCCACGTTCCTCATGATCGTCTTCTCCATGTTCACGCGGTTACGACGCGCATCGTCGCTACTGCGCGGCTTCTTGGACAGCAGAAGAGTGGGGGTGGCAGGGCGCAGATTGCTGGAAGGGTCCTGCAACGTCATAGCGAACTGTTTGGTCTATCTTCCTCCCAGGACGCGAACGCTTTTGAATTTTCCGCGCCATTTTTGTTTTTTTTAAATTCTGATAGTTACTGAGACGTGGTCATATGAGACGGGACAAACCTTACTAGCCATCAGTCCGGCTCGGGTCGGGTACCGAATCGTGTTTGTCGAAGTCGGTGCTTCCTGCTCAGAGACCCCAAGGCCCCAAGACTATCCGACAGATGCTTCAAGAATACTAAGACTTTATAGATTTACCAAAAGAGTCATCACAGACAACAGAACCATCGGGAAAAGAGCCCCTAGCGATTCCAGGAGTGTATAGTTAGTAAACTAACACAAATACATGACCTCTTAAACACCGCTTCCTGCTCAGAGCTTTCACATGCTATTTTCCAGCTGAAGTTTGCCTTGCTCCAGTGTGATCGGGACTGCTGTATCTGATGTTCTGCATCGTTCATTTCTGCTTTCAAAGCTGCTTCTCGTGTCTCTGATCATCTTTCAACCTCCTTTAGTTGATGCGTAAGCACCAAAGGAGACTCCGTCCTGCAAAATCTCTAGTTCGTGATCTAGTTAGGCTTCACGTCTTGTAACCGGTAAAAAGTTACGTATGCACATGTTTTTTTGTCAGGCCGAGCTGCTGCTTGTGCCAACGAATATCACTCGTTAACGGAGTTCTCTCGTAGTATCTTCGAAGTAAACATGTGTTCTTCATTCAAATTGACTACTCCAATTAGAAAATGAAGTACCAAGAACTATAGTACTTCGTCCCAGCAATGGTAGTGTCATAGCTCTGTAAATAATCAGACACGCCTGTGTTTCTTGCGCACACCCTCGCCCCGTGACTCCTGCTCACTAGCTTCACGTTCAAAACGTGACACAAGCTGTAAGGCTTCGTGTGCCGTCGGCCGAGCAATCGGGTCTGTGTTCGTCAACCGATTTAGGAAAAGTGCTCTTTGGGGGTCCGCAATCCATTCCTCCTCAATCTTACTTTTCTTCACCAGGTATCCCACGGCCCATAAGTCAACCGCAATCGTGTGGGTTCCACCTTCCACAAAAATTTCAGAAGCGTGTTCCTCGCGATTCAAGTGATCGCCGCTGGGATATTTCTGCGGACTTTGAGCTGCATCAGCAAAGTCGATCAAATACCATTCAGTGCAATCGATACGCTTGATCACATTAGACCAGCGAATGTCTCTGTGCATCCACCCGTTGCGATGGAGGACTACAAGAGCCTCGAGAACGTTCCGGAGAGCGACGAACAGCTCACTCAAACTGCATGGCTTCACCTCAATGCCGCGGGGCGTAAGTGTCAATCTCATTTGGTCCGAATCCACCGTGACAACTGCATCGGCACAAGGAACCTTAAAAGGCTTCAAAGACTCGTAGATCAGCTTCACACGGCGATACTCTTCTTTCGTAGGAAAGATCTTATCGACGAAAGTCGGACTCAATCGTATCTTGACGCCGTTGTCGCGATGGATGTCCATGAACTCGATCTCTGCCGAGGCCGGACAGTTTCGCACAATTGCCGGGAAAAGTAGACACAAATTCAAAAGTGCCAGTACAAGTCGAAAACGCTCCGACGGTTGCTGCAAGTTAAAACCTCCAATAGGGTGGGTTTTAACGATGCTTTTTTTACGCTTCTCCACGACATCTTGCCCCATGTCGTTACGCACCACATCTTGCCCCATGTCGTCATGCACCACATCTTGATAAATAGCAAATAATTCTAGCTCGAAGCCCGACGCAGCATAGCCAAACAAATACGGCACTCCACCGTAAGACCACACCAGCTTTTTAGAGAGCTCCTCACGAGGCACGGTGACAGGAGTACGAGGTTCTTTCTCCTCACCACGAAAGACACAGACAGAATTCAAAATAAACGTAAAGTCGGGTCGCTTCAAACCCGAGGAGGACTTCCTGCTCGAATCCCGGTTGACGTAAGCACCCCGAAACACAAACAAGAGCACCACACGGATAATTGAATCCCAGAAATAATGGAATGCACTCTCTGTGGCGTCTCCATCCACCACCGGGTGCAAGAACGCATGGCTAAACACCGCATCTTTCAAAAGTGTGCAAGGCGAAACGTCGTTCACCTCGAACAACTTATCTCGAAGGACTTGTCCTAGTATCAATGGATTCGCCCAATCTTGAAACACGGACTTTGGTAACCCAACCTTCACAGGGAGAGGTCGCCCAATAAGTTCTTCTAGACTTCCCCGTGTCGGCAGTGAGTCGATTTCCGCAACTTCGTTATTATGAAATCTCGATAACCATACGTCCGTCCCATCCGAAATAGGCGCACTACTCGTCCCAGCAGGAACCATCACCAGCACGTGCACAGGACCTTTTCCAGCAGCAGCTTCTTCTTCACTCACTCCGCCTAGTCCATGGCTAGCCAGCCCAACGGCTCGTAGCTTTGCGTCTACAAACTGTAGCTGTGTGTAGCCATTAGTGTTCTCCACGCCTTGCACCACGTCAAGTTGGGTCAGCCACCCACCACCCACCGTCTTCGCCAGGAAGAGCTCCAGCTTACGCGCAGGACACGTGATGTCCTCGTTTGCTTTCTTAATATTAACCTTCAGGTCACCCACACATTCATTCTCACCGATGACTACGGGGAACGCGCTGCCCGCCGCACCAACCATCGCACAGAAAAGCTTCACCATCTTTCCTCGAGCCAGCAAATTCTGGAATGAGGCGCACTTCAGCGGACACGAAGGTGTGTCTTAGATTTTCAACCAATGATGAGACGCAACGTCGTTGAGGTAATCATTGGTTGAAACTCTCAGTCACAGGCACTTTGCAGGTATGGCGAGGTTAACTAGTGAAGAAGAGAGAGGAGTTGTTGGGAGCCGTCAAAAGGCGAAGTGATGTTCATTAGATTTATAGGAGCTGCACAGTGTGCAGTGCATAATGAATAGGAGACTACATTTCACTATAAGCATAGAGAAAACAAGTCATAACAGTTTAATGAGGTCCTCTGGGTAACCATACTGTTTAGAGGCAACTTTAACAGCAGGCATCTGGGCGTATGACCAAGCGTCGCTTGGCAAGCGATTCACCCACCCTGTGGTGCCGGAAATGCTGAGGGGTACAACGTCGTGTTGCTTCGCGTACCAATGTATGACCACACGAGCAGTAGGAAGACACACACGATCTTCGGGTAGGGTGATGAACTTGGTTTAGTTCAAGATCTGTTTGCAGAGAGCGAGGGAGACTTACTCGTCCAAGTCCGCTTCTACGAGCTGTACAACGGCCTAGTGTTCGACTTGCTGAGCAAACGGCAGCCTGGGTTTGTCCGTGATGCGGATGGAGTGATTCACGTTCGCAGTGCCACGATCATGGGACTCAGTCTCTGAAAGCTGATTATGGCGATTCTGCTGAAACGTGCTGGAAATCATTCGTCAATGAAGGAGTCTTCGAGCAGAGGGGACGTCGGAGCTGCATCAACAGAGCAGCAGGTCTCATGCAGTTCTAGAGCTCGAGATTGTCACTACGGCACTCGCAGAAGCTCGCCAGGAAGTCGCATTAGCACAGTCCCGAGTGGTTCCTCTGGGGAAAGCTCGTGAGGACTTGTACATTGCGAATCAGTCGTACATGTACGTAGTCATAGATGGGCGGCCAGTTCCTTCCGGCCGCCGTCCTCTCAAAGGAGCCGAAGATCGACTGTAGACGTTGCAGAGTCAAGTGGATGCCGCAGAGGCTGTGGTGGCAGCTATAAAAGCCCGTGTTGATGCTGAGAAGGCGAAGTGTCCTGGTGGGATATTTGGGCTGGTTGATCTCGCTGGTGCAGAGTACACGGGCGAGGGCTTAGCTCGCAGTTCCAAGGATCAGAAGGAAGCTCGTGAGATCAACTCGAGCCTGCTTGCTCTTAAGGAATGCATCAGAGCGCAAGCTCGACGAGGAACAGGACACATTCCCTACAGGAATTCCAAGCTCACAATGCTGCTCAAGTGTTATCTGGAGACGGACAATCCCTCGTCCACTATCATGATCACGAACGTGTTGAAGACCAAAATCCACTTCTGCGTTGGTCGCCTCAGCGTTCAATACTTCCCAGGACGAGAAGAAAGGCAGAAGATCGGACAAGTGCTAGGAGATTCTTAGTCTTCTTCCTGACAAAGTGAAACATTTTCCAGGAAAATACAGCTACCAATCTGAAGGCCACCGTTGTATTAAGCCCAAGGACCAGAAGAAGATACGAGTATGGGGTGGGGGTGGTGTTGGAGAGCGACGTTAAAGCGAGTCCGAAATGGACATCTGAGGATCTCACAAGACTCTACCCGACTCCGACTGCGTGGAGCGAGAAAGAAATCAATACACCGCTTGTATTGGAAGATTGTAAGTTCTTCGATCTCTTTGATGCAGATCCAGTGGAGGTCGGCAAGGAAAACGAGCGCATACGCGAACAAGCGAGTCAGCATCTAATGGATTTCACATTGAATCTAATGATGTCGTCAAAGAAGCTTCGCCCACTGAAGAGGACGCCAGCCGATTACCGTCTCAAGCCAAATGAGAAGGCGAAACTTGCATCGAATGGCTTCGTTGCGGTGGAGCGTATGCCTGCGGAGAGCTTTGCAGAAATCTACGATCGGCTCTACAAAGATGATATGCCGGTCTTTGTGACTGCTGACTCAGTTCTACATGCGTGGCACCGCAGCTTTGATACTTTTCTAGTGAAGGTGGAGGGGCAGGTACTGCCGCCCACACTGTGCAGAGTGCTGATGGCAACCTTTGACCAGTGCACCAATGCCATTTCTGCTGCTCCAAAGAGTGACGACGACAAGAGAAGAGCGATGGTAGATGTTGAGTTGTTCCTCCGAGTAGCTATCAGTCTCTTGCGAGGGACACGAGAGATTGGTCTATGTGAAAACACGAACAAAGTGGAATGTCTGCTGACTTTGATCCGAAAAGAAGAACAAGCCAAGACGGAGATATTGTCAGCCAAGCGTGACATCGACTTCTCAAAGTTTAACCCGCGTAGACATTACACCGTTTCTGAGGGCTGATGCGGTACTTTCGCTGCTTGGTCTGGCTCGGGACGATCGACTTCCGTATTGCTGGAGATGAGCAATCGGATCAGAATCTGCATCAACTACACTGTGCTATTACGTTGATCAATTTTCTACAAAAGTAAAAAGCTGGAGATCGTGGAGACACTTGACATAGTGATTTCCAACCTGGTGGGTGATGAGAGAACAGAAGCCGACTCACTCTCACCAACTCGACTGGCTCAATTACTATCGGTTGAAGGTGAATCTTGTGATCAACATCCCTTGGAGAGTATTCAAGAATTAATTATCCAGAAAACAGTTGGAACTCAACTGATCGACGACCAACCTCGAACCGAGAATGAATGCACTTCGATCTCGCTTGCACTACTTGGACAGCAGTTCGTCTGGAGCTCTTTCATCTTCTCACGTTTGGTATCTGACCACGTTATCTCAGGATGAAAAGCAAAACCGACGCATTCCGAGCGCAGTTGACGTCGCCTTCAGGAAACGACAGTACTGCTGAAATATTAGCTGATCGAATGAATGCAGAGCCACCAAAAGATGGTGATTCGCTGGAGTTTGTACCGTTTCGAGATGGCATCCCCGTTCTCTAGTGGAATTGCGTCAACTAATGGATAAAGAATTTGACGATGACTTTACCAAGGACCCCTTCCTGTCCAGGATAATTCAAGTATCAAATATTACCACCAGCGATGGAGATGCCTCAGTGGCAGCATCAGTCGTATTTATCCTAGGTTAGCATGGAAAATTGACAACACACAGGAAGACAACTAGCTACGATGAAAGTTCATTTTAAAATAAAAATATAATCGTGCTCTACCACAGCTTAAAAGGCCCGCCTGTCTTGTGTCACTACCGAATATTGACTCCTGATTGGAGGAAGAAAATGTGACACGCCGTCATCACACCTTCATGTCCGGTTAGGTACGATATTGCTTCTCTCCTTTATCCTTTTATTCTTGTAGGTTGAAAATATGGTGAATCTGTTTTGCGCGATTGTTGGTGAACAAGGCGCGTTCGAGGTGGAAATCGAAATCACAGAGTCGGTTTCCGCGTTACAGGAGGCGATCAAGGACAAGAATGGAGATATCCAGTGTCCTGCACGTAAGCTGCAGCTCTTCCTGGCGAAGAAAGACAAAGGCAAAGGCGCGTGGCTGACGGAAGAAGACGTAGCCATTGTGCGCGTTGATATTGTGTCCCAAGACTACAAGCCAATGAAGTCTACACTGAAACTGGATAACAACAAGATCTTTGGAAAAAAATTTCACCCGGGTGAGGATCAAGTTCACGTGCTAGTGGTGATTCCGGAGGGGATTGGTGGT
The DNA here is from genome assembly GCA_032432875.1 of Phytophthora meadii. Classification (NCBI taxonomy): domain Eukaryota; phylum Oomycota; class Peronosporomycetes; order Peronosporales; family Peronosporaceae; genus Phytophthora; species Phytophthora meadii. The sequence continues at coordinate 39,248 of JAUMGV010000091.1, read as the reverse complement.
TCAGCGATTGAGGCATCCAAGATGGCGGTTTCAGAGCACTTGGGTGTACATCGCGGTAGGACGCGAGATGAGGACTTGCCACTTGCAAAGCGCGTCAAGTTTGCGAAAATAGCAGTCCCCAAGGAGTTCTACTCAGTTCCAATGGAAACGATTGGGACGTATCAAAAGCTGGAGATGGCGTTTTCGCGTGAACTGGCTTCGTTATGCCTGCTTTATGGGCCTCGTCAATTTGGAAAGACGACCATTGCTCATCGACTTACGTCTTCGCTTAAAACAGACCAGTCCATTCTAGTCATCTATGCCTCATTAATCCCATCAATGGTCGAAACAGAGGAATCGTTTTGGCTGGCACTTGGGAAACTCGTTGGCGAAAAGACGAAGTCGTCAGATGAGTTTGAAACGATGTTTTTTCGTCGTAAAACACGTCTGTGGCTTGCTATTGATGAAATGGACATGATGTTTAAGAATGAAGACCTGACCAGTAACTTCATGCACCGACTACGGCTGTGGCAATCAAGTGAGTACTTTTTGGGATTTCTTGGAATTGGAAGTCATGATCTGCTGAATATGCACATGAAGTTTAAAGGAGGCGGAACTGGCATTGGTACTGTCAGTCCTTTTAATCTGGCCGAAGTGTTTCAAGTCGAGCGTTTTACTACCCATCAAATGAGTGGGTTTTTCCAACAGATCGATGAAAGGTACTCGTTTCGCGATTCAACACGCCAAGCTATCATGGGGTATTCTGCCGGTGCCCCTGGCGTCTTTGGATCATTAGTCCGGTACTCGATTGATTTTGACAAGTGCAACCAAGAGCGGCATGAATGGGAGGATTGGTTCAAGATCAGAACATTCTCTCACTATCTCAATAATTACAATTGGACTTACGGGAAAATACGGAAGGACCTGCAAGAGTTAACCCAGTCGGATTGGGACCTGCTCGGCTTGTTGCTCAAGGATGATGTCAGTGGATCTAGCGATGAATCAGGTACCGACCGTGAAACTTTGCTGCGAATGGGGGTTGTCATTACTGGCGCTCGCGATACCTCAAAGTTGGAGTTTTCGTCCGAAATGATGCGACGACTGTGTCTAGAAGCTTTACCCATCCGTGAAATTCGCGTTGTTGCAACTGCTGATGATCCGCTCGAGTTATTCGCTGTCTCTCTTCGATTTGTGAATCCGGAGTCGATTCGACATGCTCATGTGAAGAACAAGCTATCTCCTAGCGAGTCTGTGTTTCACTTTGAGCTATACGCGTCGATTCGGGGGATTTTCAAGGCGAACAACATCTCAGGCAAGAAGATTCTCGCGGAAGCTCGAGATCCGTTAAATACTGACAAACGGAGACTGGACATCATCATCACGAATGGAGTAAAATATGGATACGAGCTCAAGTCAAATCGATTGACTGAAAGTGAAATAACAGCTGCGGTCAAACAAGCGGATGGATACAGGGAACTACTCGGTATCGGTACGATGTTCATGGTTAATTTCGTTCCTCGGGGTCACTTGTTAAAGCCACCAGTGTATAGTGTCGAAAAGTATCCTGACGTCAAGATTATTCACGTCTTCTTTCCAGATACTTGCAATGAGTACACGCTCGAATACGAAGGCCTCGTGGAGCCTCGCACTGTACGCTGTGCTTAAGCGAATCAGCGCACGTCGATCCATTGGAATGCGCCTCCTACAAGATACAACCTTCAATGGGCAATCGTTAAACTCCTTAAGAGTTTAAATGAAAGTTATTTTCTGCTATTTTGTCTAGACCGGACGACTAGAAGAAAAAAAAACGCAAGGCCGTCTATTGTGAGCTGAGCCTTCTTTGTCTGTAGTAAATGTTGGAACACCTCCAGCTCGCTGTCGACATTCAGGATCTCCTCCAATAGAACCCGTAGGAACAAGATGATTTTCTCCTCCAACTGCGTGATGTCAAGCATCTTCAGCACCGAGAACGATAAACTCCCACTTAGAACCAGACCGGCCAGCATCTGAGCCTGGTTGTACAGTCTTCGAGGCTTGAGTGACTCCATCTGCTCGAAAATATCCCAGAACGCGAGCTGGAATGTGAATTTGTACCGCGGATCCTCTCGCACAGCTTCTCCGCCAGTACCAGATAGTACTTGTTGAACTTGTTCTCTTGGCCGCAGCAGTGCAACAGCACCCGGACGATCTCCCGTTCCTGTTTCTCCTTTAGATGCAGCTGTAGTAGCCGCTCGTAGGCGTCAAAGCAGTCCGTCGCACTCATGAGAGCCACGAAGATTTTCTTGCGGACGTCCGTGTTCATATACTGCTTTTCCGCTAATTTCAGCAGTCGGTCCTTCTCCATTTCCGCCTCGTTCGATGCTTCATCATTTGCTGCCTCGTCACCAGCCGCCGGATGCTGATAGCCGACCCACGTGCCACCAACAACCCACCAACGACCGTCCTCGTCGGCGTTTGAGAAGCTCGTGCAGCGACACACGCAGCGAGTTGTTAGCATTGCCACAACGAGTTTTCACGCGATCGAGCCACTTCTTCAGGGAAGAAACGTCAAATGCACCTCCAGCACTACCGTTCCCTGCGTGGCGCTTACCCTTTGACGATTTCTTGAGGTTGTAAATGAGGTCCAGGATGAAACGAACACGTTCCTCCGGTTGGTTCCCGCCGTTCACCTGCTGTACCTCGCCTTCTTTTTGCTGCACAGCGGCCACCATCTGACGTAAAGCGTCAGCGTCATCCGCACAGAGTTGAGCACCACCGATTTTAAGTAGTTGGTGGATCAATTCAATGTCAGTCGACGAGAAACTGTCCACGAACAAACGAGCAAGTCGCACATGATGGTGCAGTGCACGACGCCGAAGTTGTACAGCATCATCACGAACAGCAGCAAGTTGATAAGGACCTTGGAAGTTCTACCTGAGTCGTCATCCTCGTCGTGTTGTGTATCTGCAGACTCACTGAGTTTCTTTTCCTCCTCCACACTATCCGTGAGTTTACGTACTAGCTTCTCAAAGAAGAAACCTCCGACTTCACTCCCAACGCTGTGATACAGAGCGGCCACTAGAGCACCACCGACCTTGATGAGCGGCGCCATCACCTGTCGCGAGTGGCACGCCATCTGGAGGAGCTTCTCCAGCAGGATTTCATTAACAAGAGATCGGCCGTTGCTACGGTAAATCTTCTCCATTTCCAATGCGATTGACCTAGTTGTTAGCGGACAAAACAGTTATCTCGCATCGAAAGTTTTCGTAGTTGAGCAGCGGACAGAAACTCACTCCATATTGGACTGGGAGATACGGTTGAGTTGGCCGTTAATACGACGTGTCAGCTCGCGCATTGCCTGCTCATCAATCTGGGAAGGTTTCACTTTTCAGTTGCCACTGCAGCTGCAGCAGCTTCAGCCTCGGCTTGAAGCTTTCGTCGAAGGTGAGGGGGCAAGTATGCTGATGGCTTCTTGGTTCCGTTACTTGACTTGATAACTGGTCGACCGTAGATATCTTCTTCCACGGCAACGTTCTTCTTTTCTGGTTCATTTTCTTTCTCTGACTCCTCCTCTTCCTCGCTCTCTTCACCATTTCCGTCGTCGCTCTCTTCTTCCTCCTCGAGCTTATCCTCGTCATCACTTCCACCATCGGCATCATTTTGCTCTTCCTCGTCATCGTCATCGCCGCTCTCCTCTTCCGCAGCCAATTGTTGGGTTTTCATGGTGTTTGCTCGTGCTTCCTCATCGTCTTCATCTTCCTCCTCTTCCTCTAAATAAAACTGTGCAAGATCTTCCGATTCAGACTCTGACTCATCACTCGGTAGTCGTTCATGCCCCTGAGAAACTCTGCGTCTTCAGCTTGTAGCAGCTCCATCGATCTTCGAGCCGAGACAATTTTTTTTTTGCGTACTTAAGCGGACACGAGTTTTAACCTACGTCGTTGCGTTACAACGACGTGTCCGTCGCATCTTGTATGTTTACTTCAACGCCGTTGCGTCTCATCATTGGTTGAAAGTCACACGCACCTTCGTGTCCGCTTAAAATTCTCCTTCATTCCAGAATCTGCCGGCTCGAGGAAAGATGGTGAAGCTTTTCTGTGCGATCGTTGGTGCGGCGGGCAGCGCGTTCGAGGTAAACATCGTTGAAGACGCTTCGGTGTTCTCGTTGAAGAGTGCGATCAAGGACAACAACCCAGCAACAATCACATGTGACGCCAAGGACCTGCAGCTCTTCCTGGCGAAGACGACGGGTGGCGCGTGGCTGACCCAACTTGACGTGGTGCAAGGCGTGGAGAACACTAATGGCTACACACAGCTACAGTTTGTAGACGCAAAGCTACGAGCCGTTGGGCTGGCTAGCCATGGACTAGGCGGAGTGAGTGAAGAAGAAGCTGCTGCTGGAAAAGGTCCTGTGCACGTGCTGGTGGTGGTTCCTGAGGGGACTGGTGGTTCAGCGATTGAGGCATCCAAGATGGCGGTTTCAGAGCACTTGGGTGTACATCGCGGTAGGACGCGAGATGAGGACTTGCCACTTGCAAAGCGAGTCAAGTTTGCGAAAATAGAGGTTGCGTATCAAGGCCCAGTCCCCGAGGAGTTCTACTCAGTTCCAATGGAAACGATTGGGACGTATCAAAAGCTGGAGATGGCGTTTTCGCGTGAACTGGCTTCGTTATGCCTGCTTTATGGGCCTCGTCAATTTGGAAAGACGACCATTGCTCATCGACTTACGTCTTCGCTTAAAACAGACCAGTCCATTCTAGTCATCTATGCCTCATTAATCCCATCAATGGTCGAAACAGAGGAATCGTTTTGGCTGGCACTTGGGAAACTCGTTGGCGAAAAGACGAAGTCGTCAGATGAGTTTGAAACGATGTTTTTTCGTCGTAAAACACGTCTGTGGCTTGCTATTGATGAAATGGACATGATGTTTAAGAATGAAGACCTGACCAGTAACTTCATGCACCGACTACGGCTGTGGCAATCAAGTGAGTACTTTTTGGGATTTCTTGGAATTGGAAGTCATGATCTGCTGAAAATGCACATGAAGTTTAAAGGAGGCGGAACTGGCATTGGTACTGTCAGTCCTTTTAATCTGGCCGAAGTGTTTCAAGTCGAGCGTTTTACTACCCATCAAATGAGTGGGTTTTTCCAGCAGATCGATGGAAGGTACTCGTTTCGCGATTCAACACGCCAAGCTATCATGGGGTATTCTGCCGGTGCCCCTGGCGTCTTTGGATCATTAGTCCGGTACTCGATTGATTTTGACAAGTGCAACCAAGAGCGGCATGAATGGGAGGATTGGTTCAAGATCAGAACATTCTCTCACTATCTCAATAATTACAATTGGACTTACGGGAAAATACGGAAGGACCTGCAAGAGTTAAGCCAGTCGGATTGGGACCTGCTCGGCTTGTTGCTCAAGGATGATGTCAGTGGATCTAGCGATGAATCAGGTACCGACCGTGAAACTTTGCTGCGAATGGGGGTTGTCATTACTGGCGCTCGCGATACCTCAAAGTTGGAGTTTTCGTCCGAAATGATGCGACGACTGTGTCTAGAAGCTTTACCCATCCGTGAAATTCGCGTTGTTGCAACTGCTGATGATCCGCTCGAGTTATTCGCTGTCTCTCTTCGATTTGTGAATCCGGAGTCGATTCGACATGCTCATGTGAAGAACAAGCTATCTCCTAGCGAGTCTGTGTTTCACTTTGAGCTATACGCGTCGATTCGGGGGATTTTCAAGGCGAACAACATCTCAGGCAAGAAGATTCTCGCGGAAGCTCGAGATCCGTTAAATACTGACAAACGGAGACTGGACATCATCATCACGAATGGAGTAAAATATGGATACGAGCTCAAGTCAAATCGATTGACTGAAAGTGAAATCACAGCTGCGGTCAAACAAGCGGATGGATACAGGGAACTACTCGGTATCGGTACGATGTTCATGGTTAATTTCGTTCCTCGGGGTCACTTGTTAAAGCCACCAGTGTATAGTGTCGAAAAGTATCCTGACGTCAAGATTATTCACGTCTTCTTTCCAGATACTTGCAATGAGTACACGCTCGAATACGTAGGCATCGAGGAGCCTCGCACTGTACGCTGTGCTTAAGCGAAGCAGCACACGTCGATCCATTGGAATGCGCCTCTACAAGATCCTCCGCAACACAACTTTCAATTGGCAATCGTTAACCTCCTTAAGAGTTTAAATGAAAGTTATTTTCTGCTATTTTGTCTAGACCGGACGACTAGTACGTAGGTAACAGGTTAAACTGAGGCTGAAGCTCTCGCTTGAACAGCTAGAAGCGCTTCACAGCTTGAAAGTCGCGAAACATGGTGAGGTCGAGCACTTTATCCGCTTTAGAAGTAGGGAGTTTATCATCCGCCAACTCCACAGGACGCAGAGAATGAGGTTTAGCTTGAGCTTTCAGTGACAATTTAGCTCCACCTTTCGCCTCACTGTCTGTCCTTACGCAGTGTTTTGCTCTCACTCGCTTTTGAATCTGAGCCTCTTCCTGCTCCTCCCGCTCCAGACTGCGACTCGTTTGCCACAGTAACAGCTTCGCACCAGCCAACCACACTGCAGTTCCTCCAGTACTGGGCAGTTGACGGACGAGATAACCCCTTCCTTTGTTCTAGTGTGGAGGAACCCCAGCAAAATGCTGCGTGGGGGCGTCATCATCTAAACTCCGTCACTTGCGACGTGTTTCGACGTAATATATAAGCTTCTGTGGCAGTAAATGATGCCAAGAAGAGCGTCGTTGACGATCCCTTTCCACACCAGCAAGTCCAACGAGTGACTGTCACTCTCTTGAGCCAATTCCAGCTCGAAAAAGGATTCCGAGCCATCTTCAACCTCCAACCAGCGCCAAATGAGTAGCGATGAGTGAATATCCACCATTACCAGCTGGAACTTCCTTCATGAACTCACGAACCCATTTTTGCGCTCCAACAAGCAGATCCAAAGGAACTGACCCAATTCCTTCCTGGAATCGAACGTGAACACCAGCAAATGACTGAGGAACTAAGTGTCGGTAGCAACCGACTCGGGTATGTGCAGCTGTACACTGCGACGCACCCGTTGGGACCCAAAGCTCGAGCTTCCGGGAACTGAGATAGCCAATGACAATGGCTACCATGACATAGCTCCATTCATGCGTTCCATATCGATTATTATTACAAGGGCGTCCATGTATCCTGCATCCAAGTCTGGCCTGGGTGGAGACTTTTACTCATTCCCACGTTTTTTTTCTACCTACGTCCTAGCGCTTGAGCGATCTGTCGAAGCGTTGTCACTCAAACGAGTGCAGACATCTCGTTCCGCCTGCGATTTCATTCGAAATATATATTTTTAAAAACAAGGAAGACATTGCCAGTGCCATCCACAACCTGTGTCAATTTTCACCCAGAAGACTGGTGTGTCATTCAAACCCATGCCAGGGCCACCAACAGATACAGAGTCATCAGGGTCTGCAAGTCCCTGACGTTTTCGACGTTTCTTTCGGACCTTGGAGTGGCACGGGAAGTCAAATCTGTGCCGTTTGTGTTCAATTCGCTTCTGGTATGTGTATTCACTTGTATCCTCGACAATTGTGATATGGCCGGTATACAATTTACCTCGAGGAGGTATCTCCTACTGCAACACCACTTCTGCCTGCGTTTGTTTGTAAAGTTGAGGTTAGGGCTCGTTCACAGGGACCACCTCTACACCGTGTCTTCTATAAACTAATAATGAAGAGGCACGGTACTTTTGACTCTAATAAATAATGTACTAAAATGTCTGTGACATCAGTACGATGAATGGTAGCGGCAATTCTAGACTACGTTTCTGAATGCCGCATACTATTTTCTAGTGAGTAGCTATCTACTTTCTTAAACATCAATCTTACTTCTTCTTTTTCTCTCTTCTACCCTACTTCCTTCAAGCTGCGCCCAAGTTCCCCGCAACAGGTCATGAGCCCTCAGCAAGCCTCAAGTGACGACTTCCCCCGACTCTCTGGTGCTAAGAATTTCGACGTCTGGAAGGCCCGAGTCAGTGCATCGCTCGATGGCAAGCATCTGCTCGGTTTCGTCACCAAGAAGGATTACAATGGGGTCAGTGAAGACGAAGATGAAGACTCCGACGACGACCTGGCTGAGTCCGACGACGACGAAGCTGCCTCCAAGCCAAGTTCTCCGGCTGACATCGACTCGGATGAGGTCGACTTCGAGGACAGCTCGGATGAGCTGCAGCCCAGCGACGGCGACGACACTCCGCCATCAAAGAAAACCAAGCGCGCTGATCTTCCCATCGTTCGCCCGTTTGCTGAGCGCGACGCCAGCCGGGATCGCAAACAAGTCAAGCGACGCAAGCCTACCCCGCCGTCTGCTCGACACCTTCGTTGTATGGAAGCGCAAACCAAGGCTTTCCTGATGAAGACGATGGATGATACTCATATCCGTCTTGTCAAGAACCTGACAACGGCCTTCGACATCTTTCAGGCCATCTGTACCAAGTACGAGGGTGCAGCCTTTCATGGCGACCCCTACTTCATCCAGCACTTCCTTATGGAGATCAAGTATGAAGAAGGTGGTGATCTGACCAGCTTCTTCCTTGAGCTGGAAAACGCGATGAAAGCCGCGTCTGAAGCAACCGAGTCTCCCTTGACCGATGGGCAGAAGTCATTATACCTGTTCCACTCGATGCCAAAGACTTGGAAGGATGATCTCCGAGTTTGGAAAGGTGTGCGGAAGTATATCCCGTATGATGAACTCAAGATGAGTATTGAGACCAAGGTTCGCGAGATCCAAGCTCAAGAACGTTACAGCCGCATCAAAGGGACACCTGAGAGTCAAGCAACTCAGGCTGAACGGGCTCTCATTGCTCCTTCTCAGGATTCCGCGTTGGCCGCTCAAGCATCTGTCCCAGTTGATGTCTGCAGCTACTGTCAGAAACCACGTCACAACATCCGTCAGTGCCGTACTCTGCAGAAGGACTTACGTGATGGATGTGTCAAGGCAGGCACTGTTCTTCCTGCCAACTTCGAGTTACGAGGTCCCAACAACTACCGGTCGCATCCTTACAACAACAACAACCAAGGGCGATCTGGACGTGGAGGTGGATCATGGCACCAAAATGGTCGCGGCGGTCGTGGTGGTGGACGTGGCCGCGGTAACTACGGTGGAAATCGCAACAACGGCAACAACAACGGCAACAACAACGGCAACAACAACGGCAACAACAACAATGGCAACAACAACAACAAATCCTCTCGTCGCGATGAAGGTGGATACGATCAGTCACGTCGCAAAGAGACCCTGATTGCAGTTGTGTCGAATGTACAAACGGCTGCACCCGCTATCAGTCTCACGGCGCAACCTAGCCAGGACTTTGATTTCAGCTGGACGATTGACTCAGGTTGCAGCAGCCACGTCACGCAACATGTGGAATGGTTCAAGACTAAAACACCTGCAAGCGGAGGCATCACTGTCGGTGGAAAATCGCAAGTCCCCATCGAAGCTATTGGTACTGTAGAGCTCCAGATCACGGACTCCAAGGGCCAACTGCGGACGCTCACGCTTCACGATGTCCTCCTTGCGCCGAAACTGCAGTACAACCTGCTGTCAGTCGCTGCCGCTGTCGACGATGACTTCCGTTTTGGCTTTAAACGTACTATGTGTACTGTCCAAACAAACCAACGCTTCTCGATCAAGGCGATGAAATCCGCGACATCGAAGCTCTACCAATTCGAAGCCTCTCCACTGCCGAAGGCCGAAGCTCACGTGGCTACCACAGGTAAGCCGACTCGACTCATGCTACTACACAAACGTCTTGGTCATCCTAACATCCGTGTTTTACAGGCACTCACTAAAGACCAAGCTCTTCATGGACTGGATGCACCAGCTGTAGTTAGACCAGATTCTTTCTTTTGCACAGCATGTACTTACGCGAAGTCACACCGCGCTCCTTTTCCATCCAATAGACATGTTGAACGCTCTACTAGCCCCTTACATAAAGTTCACTCTGATATTTGTGGCCCTCTTCCCGTCCCTAGCCTTGGCGGCTGCCGCTACTTCGTCGTATTCATTGACGACTTCAGTCGCTACATGTTTACCTATCCGATGAAGGCACGTAGTGAACTCTACTCATGCTACAAAGACTTTCGCATGAAAGCTTTGAATATATTCCGAAGTGATGTTCATACTCTTGAATATCTCTTGCCACCGCCGGATGTGGACATCCAGGCCTTGCAGGCTGACAACGCTAAAGAGTACGAGAAACTGGGACGCGTTATTTTTTCTAAGTATGGAACGCACGCTCAATTTACCAATGCTTATACACCACAACAGAATGGTGTTGCGGAACGCCGCATGCGTACAATCATGGAACGTGTACGAGCGCTCCTGTTAGATGCCTCGCTCCCCAAACCACTCTGGGCAGAATGTGTTACACATGTTACGACACTCCTCAACATGACACCAAGCGCTAACACACAGGATTGCACACCGTTTGAGTTGTGGTACAATCGAAAGCCGACTGTTCAATATCTGAAAGTGTTTGGCTGTGCTGCGTATGTCCATATCAACGACATCTACAGGGACAAACTTGATCCCCGTGCCAAACTGTGTATTTATCTCGGAATTCCCGAGCACAAGAAAGGATATCGACTCATGGATGTCAAAACCCATGGTGTCGTTTACAGTCGAGATGTGGTTTTCAATGAGATTGACTTTCCGACTATTGAAAATATTGAGGTAACGTCGGGACCGCTCCAGCTACCGGATCACCTAACCGAAGCGCCTATTATTGCTGACGAACTTCCAGCATTTGTTCCATCGGAAACACAAGCCTATCCATCCCAGCCTGAATCTCCAGGTAACTCAGTTGTAGAACCACAAACTGCATCTACTTCCGCTTCGAACCAGCTTCCTTCTCTTGGGGAGGCTCTGGAACGTGGCGTCTTGACATACTCTTTTGTTACGGAGGCGCCGTCACAACCGTCGACCACAAGTGTAAAACGCCCACGGTATGACGAAGAAATCGATCTAGGCGCGTTAAACTCCCTTGAAGACATCCAGGAAGTAGAGGAACGCACATGTCTTGTTCTTAGCCTCCTTGCGATTCGTCATGTGCCGGAACCAAAAACGTACCATGCGGCGATGCGCTCGTCTTACGCAAATAAGTGGCACGCAGCTGCTGACTCGGAATACCAGTCCCTAATGACCAACCAGACGTGGATCCTGGTACCTCCTCCCAATAACCGCAAAGTACTCCAAAACCGGTGGGTCTTTGTTGTTAAATACACTGGCTCAGGAGAAATCGATCGCTTTAAAGCTCGGTTAGTTATTAAAGGCTTCTTACAGCAATATGGCGTTGATTACGATGGGATATTTGCCCCCGTCATCCGTATGGAAGTCCTACGCCTGCTACTAACGATTGCAGCTCTTCTTGACTTTGAAATCCACCAGATGGATGTCAAGACAGCGTTTCTCAACGGAACCCTTGACGAGGAAATATATATGAAACAACCAGAAGGGTTTGTAGTTCCTGGAAAGGAAGGCCTCGTTTGTAAACTTCTCAAAAGTCTTTACGGTCTCAAACAGGCACCTCGTATCTGGTATCAAACCTTGTCCGCTTTCTTGGAAAGCCTTGGATTCCACAAACTGATTAAAGATCGATGTGTTTTCATGGCAACACTCGAAGGCGAGACATGTTACGTAGCAGTCTATGTTGATGACTTACTGATCATTGCACCAACTGTCAACCTCGTATGTCAGATCAAATCTGCCTTGAACAAAAGATTCTCCATGACAGATTTAGGGGAGGTGAAGTACATTCTCGGCTGGTCAATCGAACGAAACCGCGAAGCCCGAACGATATTTATCCACCAACGCAAGTATGCACGCACAGTGTTAGATCGCTTTAAAAACCTTGTAACATATCCAGTGGCAACTCCATCAGACCGTAATGCCAAACTTACAACTCAAATGCAACCAAAGACACAACTTGAAAAAGAGCAAATGGAAGGTATTCCCTACCGTGAAGTTGTAGGTAGTGTCATGTATCTCATGGTTGGCACAAGACCCGATCTAGCATTCTACATGCGCGATGTCAGCCAATTCCTTGCTAACCCTGGGCAGGAACATTGGAAAGCAGTGATTAGAGGGCTTAAGTACCTCTCAGGTACAGACGACCTTGGTCTCCTACTGGGAGGGTCAAAGTTGGTCAATGCAGCAAACCTTGCAGACCACCGCACGGCGTACACTGATTCAGACTATGCCAATTGCCCTGACACAAGACGCTCTGTTGGTGGCTACATCACTATGGTAGACCAAAGCCCAATCTCCTGGCTTTCGAGGAAGCACCACACAGTTGTGCTCTCGACAACAGAAGCAGAATACATTGCACTATGTCACTGCATGCAGGAGTTAATTTTGCTTAAGCTACTGCTCAAAGAACTTGGTTTCTTAACCTCAAAAGCAGTCAAGATTCAAGAAGACAATCAAAGCTGTATTAAGATATCGAATAATCCGGAATTACACGGGAGATCAAAGCATATTGATATTCGATATCATTTTGTACAAGAGAAGGTTGAGCGACATGAATTTAGTATTGTATACTGCAACACCAAAGCGATGGTAGCAGACATTTTTACTAAAGCGCTTGATAAGCACCAATTTCGAGACTTAAGAAACAAGTTAGGTATGCACTCTCTTGCTAAACTTAACAGTTAAGCCTACTTTAAAATACACGATAAATTTCATCATTCATATATTACTTCACAACTTATAAAGAGTCACGTAGTAACATGAGTTTTTCCCTTTAAGAGCTTTAACAGTAAAAGGTTTTCTCATTTACTTATGGTAAGGTTTTCTACTCAAAGAGTTTTCCCTGGCACACAGCCGCCAAATTTACATTTACATTTACAATAGAACAAAATGTGAAGAAACAAGAATGAAATATATTTAGAACTTAATCTAAAAGTGCAACTTTACGAACGAACATCACTCTGTCAATCCACTCACCGTAGTTGTCCAAAGGACGCTGAGACGAGTCGTCCAAAACTGTCTTCTGGGCACCACGGACCTGGAGGACAAATGCATGTCCAACTGCCAAAGTGTTGCTGGCAGCAACCAAATAGACACCGTCCTCTAAGGGCAACCGTGCTATGGCATCGACACCTCGGTGTCCAGTACGGTGCCTGTTGAACTCAATTTCCTCCAATGAGAGTCTCGAACCAGCTATATGCAATTGCAATATAAAAGCCCGAAAAATTTTCCATGATATGCCACGAGAAAGGTCTTGACCACGTTCTGTACCTGTAGCGAGAAAGTCTTCAATGTGTGTATTCCGAACTCCAAATGGTTCTCCAACAAGTAGCAATGCATGTTGTAGCGCTAGGAACATGCATGTACCCATCGGGTTTGCACCAGCAACCGATGGGTACAACTCGCTGACGAACTGAAAAAAATCGGTTTGTCGACCTCCATCAACCCACTCGTCCACAACCTTTATGGCGGTTTCGAATCCGTCCTCAACAAGCATGGCTCGTGGCTCCCAAGTGCGTGGTAACCGGCCATGCTTGTGGGTCCTCCATAGAACCCTGTAGAGTAAGACACCAGTTGAACTCAATTTTCTGTCCTTAATGTACGCTACACCCCAAGTCTGGGGCACGCACGGACGTTTCTTGCGTCGACGTTGCCGTTTGGGTTTGGACCCTTGTTTGGACGACGGGCAAAAGGTGGCCGGAGGTTGTCGAGGTCGAGTGCTGCGGCGAATGGTAGATACTGTTGATGTCAAAGTCGATTCCATGCATGTTGAAGTAGTTGTCGTAGACTGAACTTGAATAAAATCCATTATCGAAAAATTAATCGTAGCTGTATCAACAGCCGATGGAGTACTTGGAGTCGAAAGTAATTGCTTTGAGGCCGCCTGTGCACTGAGATGCACGGTGGCGATAGAGTCCATCCGGGACACTTGTGTTGACCGAGGCATGATCCTCAAAGCTGGCGTTTAATAACTGAGCCTCGAGCCAATCTGCCTGGGTCTTCACAAGTACCTGGATGGCGCCGACCTTGTGAGATGGAAGCGTTGCGATGCCCACTGCTGGCTGTTGAGGCACCAAAGTCGTGCGCGATGTCGTAAAGGCTGCCGAAGTGCTGTGTTGGTCCCGAGAATGCAAAACCGGAAATGAGAGTAACTCAGCAGTCACGGCAAAGTATGCAGGCTCCTCCTAGCCGGAGAGAGCACGTGCAGACCTGCTGGTAGCGTATCAACATACATTTATTAAACGTTTGGTTAATGTAGACGCAGTAGCCTAAGCTATGCTGCTCTGCCACGCACGTGCAGATAAGAAAGCCACATGTATCGTCTCACTTCAACAATTGTACCCTCATAATTTATGACTGTCAAAACTAATTTGTTTTGAACATTTGGCTCACTTTCTATTCTGCCACCTGGTGCACAGGTGGCCAAATGATGATTTGGACTCCGCCTCGCCAGAAAACCACCCTGGCGAGGAGAGTCCAAATCCGGTCTCCGTTTGGCCGTACGGCCTCTAGGAGCTTCAAAAACGAAAAATACTTGATTTCGTGTAGCCATTTTGTGGATTGACTGAACACTTTTAACAGGGTTTTAACAGACCAATCAAAACACGTATATTTTATTATCCAATGATGTTCCCTGATGTCGATCCAGGGAGGCTGTTGAGGTTAGGGCTCGTTCACAGGGACCACCTCTACACCGTGTCTTCTATAAACTAATAATGAAGAGGCACGGTACTTTTGACTCTAATAAATAATGTACTAAAATGTCTGTGACATCAGTACGATGAATGGTAGCGGCAATTCTAGACTACGTTTCTGAATGCCGCATACTATTTTCTAGTGAGTAGCTATCTACTTTCTTAAACATCAATCTTACTTCTTCTTTTTCTCTCTTCTACCCTACTTCCTTCAAGCTGCGCCCAAGTTCCCCGCAACAGTAAAGAAGGACATTCCAGGCTCAATAATCCACGACGTGAGAAACGATATTGTGAGGTCCTGACCGGCAGCACCAGCGATTGTTTTCACAGTTTTCAGAAATGAGAGAGTTGTCAGAGTCTCGGTCGAAGCAGTGCCGTTAGTTGTCTTCCCAGCTGTACCACCAGTAGTATTCTCGCCGTTGGGCTCGCCTCCTTCGTCGTCTGCACTCTTCTTATCTTCGCTAGCCATATTGTTTTCCTCCTCCTTGTTTCCTTCGGCATTGTTAGAAGTATCCCCTCCGTTTGCAGCATTGCTAGCAGCGCCAGCACTTCCACCTGACACAGCACGTTGAATAGCAATACTCTAATGCTTAGGGCCGACTCGCTGCTCAATCATGTGCAGCACCAGAGGAACCTTTACTTCGAGAAGCGTCAATGATAACGGGTCGCACTCCGAATACATATCCACCTCAGAAGACAGCAACGCCGGGGACTGCTGATCCGGTGTCAATTCCATTGCCGTCAAAGCAGTACCCACCGTAGATAGACCGCACGTAACGGATTTTACCGTATACAAGCCCCGTAGGAAATAAAAGCCCGGTCCCAAAATTGGAAAGTTTAAAAGCCCTGTATCAAAATACAACCCCGGTCTTCAAATAAATTTCTATAATTATATTTAAGCCCGGACTATTATTAAATTTTAGCTACCTCGTCCTCGGGCGGGCATTTGCGCATTGCGCAACTCGTCGTCTGCCTTCGTTGAGCGAAGTTCGTTCAAGGGTGTGTGAAGCTGTGACTCTACAAATTTTCAATGGACTGCCGGATCCCAGAGCCAGAGCGGCATTGAGGATATTACTGGTCCAAATGATTTCAGGGTTAAGGCACAATTGTGGGTGCCAAGGGACAAGGACAAGCCTGGGAAGGGGTTGCCGACTCCAAAAGATGGAAACGACTTGAAAAGATCCTGACATACTCCGGAAGATGCACTCCAGATGATTCGAACACCGAAACCAAGTGACTGTTCGGTAACGCCATGACCAAGGGGTTCTATTTTTGGAGTATATGCGAGACCCAAATTATCAAGTCGAAGGTTCGAAGTGGAGGTTAACGTTGGACTATCGGTGACTGTCTGGTTTGTACCCAGTATCCTGGTTGAGTTTCGAGTATACTCAAGCCCATATATTTCCGACCGACCAAGACGACCGACGATGATGTGTCCGGAGCCAGCTGGAATTCTTCCATGTTCTTCGACTCTATGGTATTCTACTGAAACACAAGCCTCTTCCTGATGAGACGCCCCTACTACATAGTGAAACCAAGTATATTTTTGCATGTTTAGCTAGTGCTAGCTATTATACATTAAAGAGAGTTCAATTTGCCACCAAGGGCGCAAGTGCTAAGTCTTGGAAGGTGTTCCCAAGACACACTGTGAGGAGCCGTGGACCAGCCTCGAGAAGAGGGCTTCACGTGTAGCCGAACAAGCGTCAGGCCGCGTCGACAAGCGTCACCGCCGCGTGAATCTCCGCCAGGGTAAGACCAAGTTGGAAAGGTGATCCGGGCGGCGTATCCCGGGCGTGACCCCTTCCATTTCATATTCCAGTTGATACTTTCGGGTATTATTTCTGCGTTTTGGGAGGTTAGTGGTAGTCACCCCTAAAATTGATTGATTTGACTGCTTGTGTGTTTGGACTGTATTGGTTGTGTGTGTTCTTAAATACTACATAGTATTTTGGACATATAAATTGGACTCTATTCTTCTGGAGATTCCTAGTGAATCTATCAGAAGTGGTGCGCTGTTTAAAGAGCCCCGGAACTGTGCCAGTGTTCCGGACTTTGCTCTAGTCGTACTGGCATTTGGAGTGCCCACCGCTCGAGGGCCGAAAAGAATAAGAAGCGGTTGTATATTTTGGTTTAACTCTCTTGTATATTTGGTTAACTGTTGGAGGGGAGGTACTTTGCTCATAAGTGCTTACCCACATTCGGACTAATTAACCACCGTTTGGGAAGTGTTCATTTGGTTAGCACTCTCCCTCCGGATCTAGTTCTACAATCTTTTGGAGATAACACTTTCGGTGCAGACTCCTCGCGTTCGAAGACAAACGACACCTACGAGGGTAGTCACAAGGTCACACGCCAAGCCACTTTCCGGACACCCATTTGGACACCGGAAGGTGGTGCTGACTCACTCCAACTGGACACCTGACTACTAACTCTCTTTTGGAGTTTTTAGTGTCTGGGTTGTTCCTTTTGGACGGCACGCTATACGCAACCCCCTGGGCGGTCAAAAGTGTTCACCCACTTCGCCACAGACAGGTGGAGCTCGTTGGAGTTTGTCTTGCTTGGGCCGAGTTCCCACCTGCTAGACTGTTGAGGGCCTCGGAGCTTTAGCTGGAGACTTGTTAAACTTGGCCTGGAAAGACTGAAACGGAGATTTCGCCGTTATCATCACCTTCACTGACTTCGCAGGAGGAACAACGTCCACCTGGTCCAACGCAGACAATAACAACGGTGGATATCCATTAATCTTCGTCGAAGAAGTTGTCCCAATAGATGTATCCAATGTCATCGTCGTATCATCAAACATCAGTCGTCTCTTAGCCGATGCCGATGCTCTATGTCTGAACGGACTCGTGCGTCGAAGCGGTCTCGCCGTATTAGAACTCTTTCTTGGCCTGGCAGGACTCTCTTGCACTGAGCTCCTCGGTGGTCGCACTGGACTTGACATATGTAGGGGGTTGACGACTCGGGCTCGCGCAGGACTCGACATATGTAGCGGGTTGACGACTCGGGCTCGCGCAGGACTCGACATCTGGGGCGTAGGACTCTTCATATTCAACGGATAGTTCTTTGGACGCGTAGGTCCCGTAAAGTTCGGGCTAGACGTATTTGAACGTCACGCGGGGGACAAAATATCCACTGCAACAGCAGTTCTAGCCGCTGTATCACTCGATGGAGACGATGTTTTCTTCCTCTTCATCGGACGCTCAACCTCCTCTGATCCGCCTTGCGCAGAACCAACTGCTTCCTCCTGCAGCTGCCGCTTCTTGAGTGCTACGATGTGCTGCGCGCGGTTCTTGGTGCTGTTAGCGATCGCCACGTTCCTCATGATCGTCTTCTCCATGTTCACGCGGTTACGACGCGCATCGTCGCTACTGCGCGGCTTCTTGGACAGCAGAAGAGTGGGGGTGGCAGGGCGCAGATTGCTGGAAGGGTCCTGCAACGTCATAGAATATTTGACAGCTTACCGAACCACCTCGTACGCGTCCTCCCAGGACGCGAACGCTTTTGAATTTTCCGCGCCATTTTTTTTTTTAAATTCTGATACCGTAATACTCCTATCCGACACAATCTTATATCCACGAGTCTTTAAAATCGCAAAGTGTCTGTACGTGGTCCGCACACCCGGCCACAAAATTTTCATTGGACAAAATTAAGCTAAGTACGATTTAAGTTCCGGCTACCTCAGAAGTTCGTCATTTCGAAAAGAGCGGCCAAGGACACAGCAGCAAGGACAGCGACCAGCGGACACCGGCGAAAGCGAAGCCTGCAGACAGTGTATGTGAATGTTTATAATATAATTAATTTCTTTTCTACCCTATTTCTTGCTCTACCACCCCTCTCGCTCTTCGGAGCCCGACGCTGAGGCGCCCATGCTTCCCGCAAGCAGTATGGGAAGTCTCATACCCAATCCGGGTTGAGGGGCAGCACAAACAGCGATAAAAGCCGGCTTTGCCGGGCTGTCTGCCTCTCCCCGGACCCGGTCGTCGGTAATGGGACCCGGTGCAATGCGGTGGTAACACCCATTGCACCTCTGTGTCCGTGGTAGAGCACAGTTTGACAACCCTAAGGGTGAAGGAGCCCCCCGTTGCTCACCGTACCGGTATAACCGGTTTGCTTTATGGGTTAACTGATGGTAATAGGTTAACTCCACTTGCACCGAGTGTTGGTAATACGAAGGCGGAAGCCTGAACTACTGCATTACGAGGCACTGGGGTTGGTCATGCTCTCACAGGGAGAGCCTCCAAAACCGCACTGCTAAACATCATACTATTCCATGAGGAAGGTTTTGAGACGGACACACGGAAATTCATTTCCACCAATGATAGATCGTCTTATAGGCCAACCCCGTCACTTTACGCTCTTTAACCCTAATCTCATTAGCTCATTTATTTATTTTTCTTTATATAAACTTTAGTAATAAATATTCGGCTCCACGCTCCGTGTTCTATGCTTAGGAGCTAATACTCAACTGAGTTGTTAGTCACGGCATCCCAAAACCGTCGTCAATACCAACTACCACATAAACAGCATTTTACCAAAATCAAATACAAACAATTGCTGGTGGTTTAATATAAACAAATAAAAGTAGCCTTAATTGTTATTGTGTGATACACAGTAATAGTGAACGGTATACTTAAAATAGCTAGGACCTGGAAACCTGATTTGTGTACCGTGTAGCCCATGGTACACGGAGGAAGGTGGATGCCTAGAGAAGTAAGACTTGATCGGTCATCCGTGCTGCCCGCGGTTGATTGAGGAAAGTAGATGCTTCGTTGGTTCGTAACGGCGTGCGGGACAACAAACAAGGACACTAAGTAAAAAAAGAAGCACATTAAAAGAGGCTGTGAAATTAATACAATGGTTTGTAGAAGATTCTAAATAGATAGCTATTGGATCTGAGACAAAAAGAAATAGTGACGGGTGAAGCTTTAAGAAGAAAGTTGACTTGGTAGACGTGTATGACTGTGTTTCCTCTTTAAACCGTCCTCTCCAAGTTTTCGGCAATCTGTGGTTTTCTAAACGACTGTGTTATTACGTGGATATTACGTGGATATATAGCTGCACGATGGGACGGAAACGGAAGTACAACACAGCAATGGAAATCGAGAACGCGTTCCGCGCTCCGGAGGGAGAGGAAACTGAACCAGCCCGGAAGCGGAGGATTAAGAGCAAGAATGCAGCCTTAAGTCGACTCCGCAAGCGAGAAGAAACTGGTCTGGAAGAAGTACGTGATGCGACAGGAATGGAGAATGGAGAACACGGCATCGCGACTACAGTGGGTGGAGATGTACGTGAAACACAGATGGAAAACGATGGAAATATAGCTGTTATGGATGCAATAGTACGACTGAATGAACCGCATGGACGAGTGAACGACTCGATACAACGTGGGCAACCCCGGCCCCTCCGTAGGGCAGACATGAGTTCCTCTCAGTTAGCAGAGGTTCGGCGAAAAGATCGTGAACGAAAAGCAGCTAAACGAAGAAATGAGAATGCCCAACGACTTCATCGTCAACGCGAACAGGAGCGACGTCAAAGGTTAACTCAGGAAGAGCGGTTGGCCGAGCAATCACGTAATTCTGCTGCGCGCACTTTACAACGACTGGAACTGAACGAAGATGCGCGGCAGGAACTGCAAGTACGTGACACCGCATCTCGAGGCGCGGCGCGGGAACGAATGACTGATGATGACCGATTGATACAGCGCGAGGCACAGCGGTTTCGAAATAGATCCCGTAAATACAAGAAAGGGTACGCGAATCATGAAGATTTTGTTTCCAGTATTATTCGAGGGCGGGACACTTTACACAGGAGACACTATTTTTCCCGTTTTCTAAATGGCCGTGACGGTGATGAACGCGTGTGTCCTCATTGCGAGGCATGGAAATTCCCAGGCGAGACGGATAATTGTTGTTGCAAGGGAGGAAAAGTCAATTTGCCACCGCGCCGGGAAGCCCCGCGGAAGCTAAGACTGCTCTTCGACAATCCAGCGTTTATGAAGTCAATTCGAGCATACAACAACGTCTTTGCTTTCACGTCAATGGGTGCGTCAACGTCAGAACCACTTCACGTGGACGAAAGTGTTACGCGTCGAGGTGTTTACAACTTTCGAGTAATGGGGACAGTTTGCCACCGAATGGGATCGCTTCTTCCGCCTTCAGGAGGAAACCCTATGTTTGCTCAAATTTACATCAACGATCCAGACAGTGCTTCACGTGTGTTAAGCCGGATTCGTATGACCGATGGACTAAGCGAAGAGTTCGTCAGTGACATTGATGCTGTGATGGAAGAGCATAATCCGTATGCACAACAATTTTTACATGCACGGGAAATCCTCATTGAGCGAAGTAGACCTGCACTAGAAGCAGCAAGAGCTGAACGGGCCAGACGACGCGAAGAGGAGGGGAAACAAGAGGAAGATATGCATGAACCTCTTATTGATCCGGATATTGACTGTGTACTTCGTCTGCACGTTGATCGCGGCAGTAACCCTGGGACTCATAATACCCCCACCACATCGGAGGTTGCTGCGATTATTATTGATGCTAACGCCTCTGGGCCTCGCGATATTGTCCTCTACACCGGACAAGGAGGTTTCAATCGAATTTACGAGACCAATTCAAACTACGATCCTTTACAATACCCCCTTTTGCACCCGTACGGCGAGAAGGGTTGGACGTATAAAATGTCTTACGCTGATGTAAACCAGAACCGTAACGACGATGTGGAAGAGGAAGTTGGTCGGCGTGGTGGAGGAGGACGACAAGATCAAAATATGGAGGAAGAACTGGATGAGTGGGGGTACGTGGTGCAATTCGAGGATGGCACTGAGGAAAGGCGTAAAACGACAATGTCTCTGCGAGAATTCGTTGCGTACTTGTTGTATGACCGCACAGGAAGTCATTCCCTCTTACTTCTCGGTGGGCGACTAACCCAACAATATTGCGTTGATCAGTGGGCAAAGGCAGAACAAGAACGCCTTCGATACATTGAGAACAATCAACTCGAATTTCGACTTGAATCGATACAAGGTCTTACAGATGCGTATAGACACGAGGGTACAGAAGCTCAACGAGGCGCCGAAATAAATGAATTACTACAGGTGGCTGCTAACCCAGCAGTCAATCGGCGACCTCAAAATGAATCTGGTGATGCTGCGGAGGTAGACGCGGGCGATGTTGGCAGACGATTAATTCTACCGCCTTCGTTTACAGGTGGACCTCGCTACATGTATCAAAGGTTTCAAGATGCCATGGCCATCGTTCGCGAATTAGGTGCTCCCAACCTGTTCATTACCATGACATGTAACCCAAAATGGGCGGAGATCAAGGAGAATATTCGGCCGGGACAGACAGCATCAGATAGACCTGACATCGTGGCCCCGGTTTTTATGCGGAAATTGAAAAGCCTTTGTAAGGATCTAGATGAGGGCATTTTGGGAATTCAGACGGCTCGGATTCATGTCGTCGAATATCAAAAGCGCGGACTGCCTCATGCACACATTTTGATGATTTTACGACCCGAGGATAAGCCCGTTACAGCTGAAGACATCGACCGTTTGGTTTCGGCGGAGTTACCTGACCCAGACACAAACCCTGACCTTTACGAGACTGTGTTGTCGTGTATGATGCATGGCCCATGTGGAGATCACAACAAAACGTGTCCGTGTATGAAGAATGGGAAATGCTCAAAGAAGTTCCCTAAGCCGTTCGCGGAAGCAACGACAATGGCAGTGGATAAGTATCCGGTATATAGACGTCGTCGACGAGAACCTGGGAATTTGCAGCGTGGGGACAAAGTGTGGGATAATGCCACGATCAACCAATGGATTGTCCCGTACAATCCATACCTTTCGCAAAAGTACAACTGTCACATCAATGTGGAGGTATGTGCGACGAACAGGGCGATCAAGTACATCTACCAGTACGTGTACAAAGGAGCAGACATGACCATCATTACGATCGAAGGTCAGGTTGAAGAGCACTCCCTTAACGAAATCCTGCAGTATTTACTGGCTAGATATATATCCCCTGTCGAAGCGTGTATGCGCCTTTTCAGACATCCTACCCAAGGATCAACGCACATCGTAGTTAAACTCGCTGTCCATTTGCCTGGGCAGAGCTCAGCAGTGTATCGAGCAAGCGCAACAAACGATCAGATTCGCCGGATGATTCGTCGAGGTGACAGGACAACACTGACCGCGTTTTTCTTGCTGTGTATTATGGAGCCAAACGTAGCTGGGACAATGTTGTACAAGGATATTCCCACGGTATACCGGTGGAACAAGAGGAATAAGGAATGGGTACAGTACAGAAAGTATGTACCTTCCATTGGGCGAATTGTTCACGTCTCACCACAAGATCCGGAACGGTTCTACTTGCGACTTTTACTTGGTAACATACGTGGACCAACGTCGTTTGAAGACTTAAGGACTATTGACGGGATTACGTACGGTACCTTTTATGAAGCCGCTCTGGCAGCTGGAAATTTAGACAATGATCGTGATGTAGTGACTTGGTTCAGTGGGAATGTGTCCATTACTGCAGCGACTGATCCAGCTTACACGATCGCAGTGGGCAACGGCTTCCTGAATGCGATGCATGAACCGGTATCACTACCGGTAGTCACACTTCCAGGTTCACTGTACGCCCCTGCACCGCGGTAAAAGCTGCACCGACTTCGCAACACATTCCACGACTGACAAAGTGCCTGCCACTCTGGCACTTTGCTCTTGCGCGAAGTCTTCTTCGCTGCATAGTATCGGAGCTCATGGAAGAGTCCGATATGCGTTGAAGTTGAAGTGAAGGCTGCGCTGGCATCTTTAGTGGGAGTATTGCGCCATAAGAATAAGATACGGTCTCTGGTTGGATAATACAAAGGGCGATTGTGAACCATTCAAAAAGGAAAGAAGCCAGCGCTCTTCATGATTAGCCGAGGGATGTATAGGAAATAGGCTTTGATTGTCATCACTTCCAAAACTGACGGCAAACACACACTACACTTCCATTGCTTGTACGCAACAAAACCCAAGTCGTGGCGCTGCCGCAAAGCGCGGCACGTGGTAAGCCTGAGCTTTCAAGCTAACTCGTGGTTTTCCAACATGAAACTGTCACTTGCAGCGGTCGCTCGCATGCTAGTTGCAAGGAGCATGCGAACCCCGCTGAGAGATGCAGCAGAGATGGCGTTCGTGGAACCAACCACGCCAGGCGTTCACTGCTCAGATCATGAGTGGAGTAGTTCAGTTAGTAAAAAAGCACGGAGCTTAAAAGTGGAATAATTCTCTATTGTCAAATTTGAAATTTGAAATTTGCCAATAGAAAAAAACGGAGCTGTCCTTGAGGAGAGCCATTATTCATACCAGCTTGAAGCCCGTATACATTATTGTATTATCCGTGGACCCTTGCGCACAGTGTGCGCATTCCAAAAGCGACGGTTTGCCCTCAGAAACACGACATTCTCGAGCTGCATTGGATGCATTGCCTGGCGTAACGGAGACAGCACCAGCTTCACAACTGAACATGCTGAATATCATGCACAAGTATCCTGTAGACATACCCCAAATTAAATAAGTTGATATCACGATAATCTTAGCGAAATAAATAATGTATGTGCTAGTTTGTTTCCCCTCCATAATTATATTGCTTTTTGGATTCCTGTCATAATCAATAATACAATAGTATTTATTGTAATATATTGAAATACCAATATATTATTAGAAACACTGATCATAACCCTTTTGCTCTAGCTCGGTTACAACATTCTAATAGATCGCGGTCTGCAGCCCTTCATTGCTGAGTGATTCATCAACACGTCTGAACTTGATTGGTACTCGCATCTCCACGAGAGACATCCCGGCATCGTGATGGCTATCAATCATTGAGTTAAGTTGTTACTCTTCATGAGCCTCGATGCATGGCTGAGTATTCCTTTGTAGTCCATGATGATCGCTGGAAGGATAGCTCTGTTGAGCAGGGGTGTTATATTATTATCGTGCAAAAATGAAAATACGCAGTGGAGCTACTTCGCGATGCGATACCCGCACCCATAGGTCGTGTATTGCTCTCCACCTTATTGTATGTCCTTTGTCATTTCGACATAGACCGGATGGCTCCCATGTCCGTAGCATACGAACTCGCAGATCTTACGCTTCGAGTCGCGTCTCTCTTCGCGATTGATGAAGCTCCCAAGCCCGTCGTACGGGAACCCTTTCTCAGATTATTACGCGTCCCAATCAATCAAATTATCGGGCCCAACCTGAGATTCATACTTTTTATCTTACATGCCACATCAAATTATTAGGCCCAAACTAAGATACATACTTTGTCTTATATGTCGGAGTGAGTACCTTTCTCATAAAGTACACTTGGTGTTTTGCTCATGCTTTTCACTCCCTCTTCTGTCTTCGTGCCGCACAAGTGCTGATCCGACGAAAACTCCGGAAAGGGTGGTGTCGTAAGCCGTTCACATTCTCTAAGCTACAGTTGTGTACAGCTGCCCTGTAGGTTAACATGCAGCCAACAGCTCAACTGGGGACCCTGTGAACGGAAAATCTCATTCCTTTGAGCTGCTCGCGGTTATACAATCACAGTGCTTTTCCACCGGTGACGGATAAGAGAGTCGGAGACTGAAATTAACTTAAAGTTGAGTAAATGTACTCAAATATGTGGGACTTAGAGCCCAAACAGGCAAGTAGCTCATCATTAGGGTTAAATTGTCCTATAAATCCCTGGTTTTGAGCACTGTTCCATGCACTTTTATTAAAGTGACCAATTTTGAACTTGTTCCAAATTTTGAACTTAGGTTTGTTAGGCACTCTTATTTGAATCTCTAGTCTAGGGTTTAATATGTTATGGTGAAGGGTAAGATGCTGTCGTCGGATTCGCACTCGAATCAGGACTCTCAGTGGATAGCATCGAAGCGCACCAGACTGAGGATAGTGACGAAGGGTCCAACGAGCCGGATACTGAGGCCAATACGATGACAGCCTCCCAGATTGACACCACGATCATGTTATCTGCGAACACTATCGACCACATCTTTGACGCAGACGCTGAGGTGGCCGTAGATCCATCGCCACAAGTGGTCGCTGATCCAGAGAGTAGTGGTGCTGACGCTGTTGAGGAAGGTGATGAAGCCGAGGACAATATTGCCGTGGCGGTGAAGTCACCAATGTACTGTGGGTAAATGCAAGCGATGTGAACGTGGTGCACGATGACAATCATTCGGATGAGTACGAGTCAATTGGTTCCAGTGGCAGTGACGCTAGTGATAATAGCGGCGACGAGGGTATCGTGCGTCGCGAGTACCCAAGCGACGCAGACGAACTAGACGACGATGTGGCCGGTATGGATGACGCGTTCATTCAGTCGCAAGGGGGAAGTCTAGCTTTAGACGCTATTGACATGAATACACTTCGGCAGTTATCATGGAGCCCATCGTCGTCGGAGTTCGAGCCTTCACATGCCGACTACCCCCAGTTATCAACCGATATTGCCACACCGATACCAGAATTGCAAGACGCAGCCGATTCACCTCTTCATCTTCTATTCTACTTTGTACCGAAGTCATTGTGGGTGCGTATTACGAAGGAGACCAATCGCTACAAGAAACAAACTGCGCATACAAGAGCACAGCGAATAAGAACAAAGCAGTTGAAGCGCGGCGTAACATCTCCCGAGCGAGTGAGGCAGATTGAGCGGCTGTTGCTAGCTGAGCCAAAGTATGCGGTCCACGAGGTGCTGCACGTTATGGGCTTACTCGTTGCTAGAATGCTGAATCCAATGACCCGGCGATTTTCTCGGCATTGGGCAATGACTGAAGAAGGCGCGATTCCTGCTGGAAACTTTGGCAAGTTTATGGCGCGTAATCGCTGCACCTCTATTCTACGAGACCTACATTTCGTCGACAACGAAGCTCCACGTGTTCGAGACAAGCTCTGGAAGTTGAGACCTGTTGTAGATACGTTGCAATCGCGCTTCTTGTCGGGATGGACGCTACCCAGTAAGTTCTCATTTGACGAAGGCGTTTTACCCGCTACCTCAAGACGAAACACAACACGTATGTTTATGCCTGACAAACCACGGCGTTACGGCACTAAACTCTTTATGGTGTGTGATTCAGAAACAGCGTACTGTCACCGGTAAGCTATTCATTCATCTGTAAGTCGTAACTTTCGACTATCTAACTGTGATCATGCACGATACGTCGTAACTTGTTGCTTATAGCTTTGAGGTATACATTGGCAAAAGGGAAGCTGCGGACACTGACAAACAAGCGATGGACAGCAAGACCGGTGCAGCCGCTGTTGTGAGGAACATGAGTGTACTTCTTGGAGATCGTCCTCAAGGATTCCGGCTCGTTGTGATCGACCGCTTTTATGCATCGGTGGCTCTGGCTCTACAGCTTCTCGCTATGTCTATCTACGTTCTGGGCACTATCCAGATCAACCGAATCGGATACGACAAGAACACTATTGAGAGACGCAAAACTCGGCCTCGTAGTGTCCAGCGTGGTTCGTTCGCATTCTCCCGCGCCGCCGCCGTCCCACTGATGGTCGCATGCCATTGGTGGGACCGCAAGCCAGTACACTCTCTCGCTATGGGCCCAGCTATGTCTGAATCAAGTATAAACCGGAATATCAAGGGAACTGGTCCGTCTACAGTCAAATGCCCCAAGCTCGTTAGCGATTACCAACGCTGGATGGGCGGAGTTGATGTTCACGATCAACTCCGCCTCCAGTCTTACTCAATCCAGACAATTTTCCGGTTCCAGAAGTACTATAAGTCGTTGTTTATGGGCTTCTTGGATATGGCACTGGTCAATGCCTACATCACCCACAAACAGACCTGCCTGGTCAAGCGGCGCGTTCCAAAGGACCGTGGAGATTGATATCTCCTCCTACACAAGCAACTGCTCCAGCTCAAAGAGAAGACTTCGTAGAGGTTCTCGTCCCGACACCTTCTCCAGCTACACGTTCTCGGAAGCGGCGACGCTTGGACGGCCATAGTCACGTTCAGTTCGATGATTGGGTTACGGTGTCTGGCGTTCAAAAGCACCGTCAGCGCTCGTGTAAGGTCTGCGCTCTTCTCCGTGGTGAGAGAAAGAAGTCCTTCCAAACTACCTACTACTCCGATGACTGCTCGCGTCCTGACGCAAAATGCTTTCTTTGCCCGAAAGCGCGTCGCATGTATGGAGGTGTGTCGAAGACCTGTTACCAAATTTGGCACGAGGACTTCGACAGTGGAGCCTCAATTCCAGAGTCGCTGGGCAAGAGGATAGTGCTGCGTCGCTCATGAGGATGGGAAGGAGGCTACAGTGTAACCACGATAAATTGATTGCATTAGCACGACACGTTGATTTTGTTGATTCTGTTCAGTTTATGGGGCCTCATCACTCTCTCTCTCTGATCGGAATCTGCACAACTAGCGCTGCCTGTCTGCTTCGTAAAGTAGTAAGTGGCATCGTTCTCGAAAAAATGGTCTGGGCAAAGTCGTAACTTTGACGACTTTGAGTCAACAAACCTTTGAGAAATTATGTGGCTCATCTCGTGCATTTTTTTCGTGGAATGACCACGACAATACAAATATCAATACAATAAGAACGTCGTAACTTACGACGAAACATTAGTGGTTCCTGCACGCGTTTTCTGGTAACGGAGGGGTTAAGATAGTTCTGAATTCAGGAATTCAGATCCGCCGTCAGTTCTAATTCTCTTCACCTTAAATGGAAATTAAACTGACCAATTATTCAACAAGTCCCGAAATTAACCGGGAACTTCCTTCACGGATTTTACCACAAAATACCACTTATAAGTGGTAGCATCATCTACAACGGACAGAACACAGTGATATCCAAACGAGCCATATAAGCCATTCACCCGTAGTTTTCCTGTTGAATCCATATGGAGTGTTGGAGTGGTTCCGTGGCCTTGGCTCCCACCATGTTTTTATAGGACATTCTTCTGTCTTTCATTTCGGCACATGTCTTACAAAAGAAATGAACCTTCTTCAATTCAGAGTAAGGTATTTAAGGCAGCCCTCCGATCTTCTCGTTACTAATCGTTCTAATTAAGCGTTCTTTTCCAACATGACCGAGCCTTAAGTGTCATTCTTTCAAAATGTTATCAAACTTGCGATTTTGGATACTTGGTAAGTAATAAACCTCGCCTATGGCCACTGCTACAAACAGTAGATTAAAGTCTTTTCCTAAGAAAAAGAAAAAATCTCCAGATTTGGATTGAAAGTGCCTATAACCTTGCTTAGCCAAATAGTATGCACTCAGTAAATTACTGCCGCAATTTTGGTCATATGAAATGTCCATTAATTTTAGCACACTCAAACATCCTTCAGGATTTAGAACATTGAGTTCAATTGATCCTTTAAATGCACTATGGGAAACGGTACCATTACCGTAGGTGAAGACGTGACTCTGGCCAGGCTGCAGGCTCCCTGTAAACCAGCTTCGGTCTGAGGTTATAGCTCGGCCTGCTCCTGTATCTACGACCCACATCTTCCATTAGCTTTAATTCTTCAAGTACCGTAAATAATCCTTATGACATTTTCGTACCATCTCTTCGACTTATCCCTATTTTGCGGCAACGGTGACTAAGCCGAGTTGCCATCGTCCTGGTTAGCTGGAACCACATAGACGGGCCGAATACCCGTATAACATCTCCGTGTAAGCTAATACTTCCTTCAGATATAAGATCTCGGTGACAGGCGACATACCATCGGAAAAAGTATGGAAAAGTTTATTGTTTTCATGTGCGAAAGAAAGGGACACGGCAGATATAGCCAATGATAGATCAAGAAATGTCGTTTTTTTTTTTAAAAAAAATGCCTGTAAATGCAAATACTGACTTAAAAAATAAGATCTAGCAGACGCATGAAATACTATCGGAAAGAGCATGAAAAAGTACAATGTTTCCGTGTGAGTAAGAACGGGACACTGTAGATATAGCCAACGATAGAGCAAGAAACGCCTTATTGTTTTAAAAATGCTTGTAGAAGCTAATAGTGACTTCATATATTAAGTATGGGTGACACACGACATGCCATCGGAAAGAGTATTAAAAATTACGTAAAATTCATCTAAGAAGATTTGATAGAGTGCAAGTATAGCCAAACTTATGACGAGATTAGTGAGCTATACATACGATAAGCGGATCCCAGTGCAATACTGGGGTGGCTGGGGTGGATATACTAGAGTTTTGTATTGGCTATTACACTGTAATTTGTGTTCTTAACAATTAACCAGCATTTTGCACTGGAATCCAGGGGTGGATCTCACCAACCATTGGCTATTATTCTTCCTTTTACGTGCTTTGATAGGCTTTAAAACGTAAATGAGGGATGATGCTAAGGAGGGTCATTCCAGGGAGGGCTATTCGTAAAGAAAAGACACTTCGACAGGCGGTAATGTTCACTAGAACCATAAGGTTTGCACTTTACTAAAACCAAATTAAATAAAAGTGTGTCCGTCCCAAGGAACTGTGTCCATTGCGTAAACGAACTTAATAACAGGCTCTCGCTTCATATTGAAGCCTAGTGATAATCGAGCGTGTCCGTCCAATGAGAGCGTGTCCGTCCCTTATCTTACCGAAGGATATTAAAAAACAAATTTTGTCCCATCATTTTTCTAATACTTTCTCTAGCCATGCTTAAGATAGTTCAGATTAGTTAACGAAGCACTACGATGCCTACTGCGCTACATCTACTCGCTCACATTCCAAAACCGCTTAACCAGCTCAAGCACTCTTCCAGTTTCAAAGGCATTTCTCCACCATCATGGAGTTTACAACGTTGCTTACCACCGAATTGACACCCATTTCGTCAGGGGGTGTATCTCGTCAGACTGAAGCCCCAATTGGCTCTTCAGCTCTTCCGAATAACAGTATTTTGGAACCGGTGCTCTCGCTAAATGCAAAATTTGGCTTCCGGACTGCAGAGTTGATCTCCACACTGTTTATTTAAGGCTACTCCCTTGGTGGCAAACTTCGGCGTCCTCTAACGTTATAAGTCTTCAGGCTGAGGGAAATGCCACATGTGTGCCGTATCTTCTACAGGGGAATCATTTTGCTGGAGTTGTTCGTGTGATTTCAGTTTGGGCACAGACCGAAACTCACAAGTTGTGGCAAGAAGCGAGACGAAATGTCTATACTAGAGCCGAGTTTCAACTTTGTACAGGCACATTCAAGGCGGTACATGGTCGGCCTTGTGTACACAAACTAATCGAACTCACAGAGTCGAACGGTAGACAGCTCCTACCTCCATTCGATTTTGATGTTCACTGGTGGATAAAGCGTGATCGAGCCCAAGCCCCACCTGTTCGGATTCAGGAGCCAATGTTTACAGCACAAGCCCAGATCCAACGACGTAGACGAATTGATCGCCGAACCCAGAGTCAGCCATACAATTCGTGACGAGAACCAAGTCTATTCGAACGTACAGATATTTGAATCACCCTGCAACACACCATCCGTTCCCACACAAGTTCCTGTTCGGGTATGATTTCACAACCTCCACTAACGAATTCGCTATCAGATCCTACCACCTACCATGAACGTCATGTTCCTCCATGCTTTTGGGGATACGCCAATTTAAATTGACTAGTCATTTAAAATGTTTTTTTTTTAAAAACAATTTTATTTTTTCGCTTCTTTGAATGCCCCGGAGCACATGAGACCGAAAGAAGCTGTTATTTGCATACACAACTCCACACACGTCACAAACCCAATTACACATTTGGTTTGAAAGTGCACGTCTTGTTAGTTGGATTTTCTGGGAATCTGGGTTCTTTTCGCAATAACGTCGATGCTGTCGCATTGGGATAGAGTCCTCCAACATAAGACCACGATACGTATAATGACGATGAAGGACGTTGTTCACAATATCAGGCTCCCACTTGATATCTCGGTAGGATAGATAACAGTGAAGTCGGTGGTTCTATTTCGTAAGCTATTCCATTGTGAATACGATCACCTCGAAAAATTACACAAAAACCAACCGGAATTCCAGAACTCGTGCCTTGCTATCATTTTTGTGTCCATGCATCCGTCGTAAACGCGGAGTCGAGGCCCTTGCTCCAACGCACAAAACATACTTGCTGGTATCTGGCCCTTTGCATGAGCTGCCTTAATCACGTTGTTCGGGTAGTCCTTGTGACTTTCCTGTTCGTTGCTCCCAGGCCTCGAGCACATAAACGAAAATACTGACGGGACCCACCTTGGGTCGAGACAGACGGTAATTACAGTTTAGGCAACTGTTAAATCTCCAAGAGCGCCGAAGGGCTTTGTCGCGAAGTCGGTGCAACTTTTACCTCGGTGCAGAGGCGTACAGTGAATCTGGGAGTGCGACTACCGGAGTGATACCAAAGTCGCACAGCAAGGTGGGCGTGTGTTTCGTTGTCTTGTTAATGAGACCCTCGCCGGGGTCGTGAGGGTGTTGGTGCGATTGAGGGCCCCTTGCGTAGACCGTTGGATGTCCTTCTGATCCCCACAGGAGCGCTTGGGAGTCGAACGTTCTCTGGTAGACACTACTGTTCACCAGAGATTTCTGTCGCCAAAAGAGAAAATTAATACAATGGGAAGCTCTGTTACCAGACTTCCGAGATAACCGCAATACGGAGTTCTGATATACAAATATGTAGTTACTCTTATTCTTTCCTGGTCCTAGAGTAGTGGGCTAGTTCTCCAGATTAACTAGGAAAATGCTCACCAGACACCTGGTCTGTCTGGTATCCCTGTTCCTTTCGCGCACCACCCTCTAATATATAGAGGGGAATAAACCAACACAGTACAACAGTCTACCGAGCGTCCTGAGAGCGACTGTCTAGCTCCCAAAACCTGTCCGAACGTACAATATGAAATGGGCTACCGCTAGAGACAAGACAAACGACCCAACTAGGAAATGGAATAGGTGAGTCCTCTCAGGTCGCTACGTTACGCTGATCTCCACCTAAGGGGGCTTGATAGGTGCGAGATCACACGACTCAAAGCTTTGTCGTTGCCTAATACTTACAAGAAGCAGCAGTCAGATAGCAGTCGGTAGGACAAAGTAAATTGAACTCTTTATCACGATGCAAATTGAACTCTGGCTATCTCTCTCGTCTCTCGTCTCTCGTCTCTCGTCTCTCGTCTCTCGTCTCTCGTCTCTCATCTCTCTCTCTCTCTCTCTCTCTCTCTCTCTCTCTCTCTCTCTCTCTCTCTCTCTCTCTCTCTCTCTCTCTCTTCTGTCTTCTGTCTTCCATTTCTCAGGTACACTTGGTCTCATGAATCTTTAGTTGGTCTCACTATGGCAGTCGACTCTGCAGATCTTGTCGAGTCGACACTTTATGATGTCATTACCCTACCAACATTGTCAGCGTTCAGCTTCTGTCGATCGACGCTTGCCGATGGCAGAGATTGCTATCAACAACCCGGTGCATGCCTCGACAGGGTATACACCGTGCTACGTGAATGCCATGAGGCATCCACGGTTGCCGAGCATGCTCGGTGGGTTAGCTTCCTCCTTAAGTAGGGGAGGATCTACGGTTGTATCCGAACAGCCGCAGGATACAGCTGATAGCACCACACTATAAGCCGTGCGATGTCTCGTTCGAGCAGGAACGAGCGCGTGATGTCTGTGCCCGACACAGACATGAGAGATGATAGCGAGCAGGCAGGGCCTGCTGCTGACAAGGGCCTGAAAGGATTAAGCTCGGGTGCGCTAGACTTTGTCCAGCGAAGACAAGCCGTAATACGGTTTGTATAGGATGCTATTGAGCTTCTACTCGCTCCAATGTGGGAACGAGTGAGCGTAGCTCTTCAGCGCGTCACCCAGTACATGGTTGACGCGTTCAGTCTGTCCGTCCGTCTGCGGATGATCCGCAGTCGACATTGACAACTGTGAACCAAGAAGTGTAAACACTTCTTGCCAGAACCGCGCTGTGAAGCGTGGATCACGGTCCGACACAATGGCGATCGGCATGCCATGGTGTTTGAACACCATGTCAACAAACAGTCGCGCAGTCTGCGCGGCTGTAACAAATGCCGGGACGGCAGCAAGATGAACCATCTTGCTGAATCGGTCCACAAAGACAACAATGCTCGTCCTCCGCTTCTTGTCAGGCGGAAGACCGAATACAAACTCCATGGCAAGGAGTTCCTAGACGTAGAGTACGCCGAATACAGCGTAGTCGATGGTCCTGATGGTCCCAAAATCACAGTTTTGTGCCATGTTTTGCATGAAGTCGATGGTTCCATGACGCGTAGTCGATGGTCCCGGCCTACATCTATTGGCTAAAATGCAACTAATAGTGTTCATTGATTGGCTAAAATGGGCAAAAATGCTCACTAAACGAATGTTTGCTTTTAAGAGCATGGAGGTGCTGTAGCATGTCGAGAATAGCCGGTCATCCTCCTTAATATAGGAAATCCCATACAAAAACTCCGAGCCGATTGCGAAGCCAAAACTCAGTGAAATTAGCGGAAAATTGAAGAGTGAAAAAATAATTGGTTTGAAAATGTATGACTGTACCGACTTCCCTTTGTCATGGCATACGATATGTCAAGGCGTACACCTTCCGATCGACCAATCAGCAGCCGGGGAAGAAACGGCGTGCATCCTTTGTCATCGCATACAGCAGCTCCCAGCCACCCAGTAGTTAGTCTGTCATTTGCATGGCGGAGCTACAGAAGAGACGACCGAAAGGACGACCACGCCTTCCCGGCGGCCTTGGCCGGCAAGAAACAACGAACCAGACCGAGTCATACACCGCCGAAGAGAAACTTCGAGTCTTGGGCCACCTCAAAGAGTTTGGGGACATCAAGTGGACTATCAATCGTTTTTACCCTAAGCTAGCAGATTCAAAATATCACAGTCGTAGAACGCTTATCTTGTCATGGGGTCGAAAGCGTCGCAGTATCGAGGCACTTCACAGCCAGTCAGGCGGCGCAGCAAAGCGGAAGACGCGCGAAAAGGGTCTAGGAACAGCGCTATCTAAGCAAGAAGAGCTTTCACTAGTTCGATGGGTAAACGAAATGCGTGAAGAAGGCGTCCCAGTTACCTCGACAATGCTGCAAATTCAGGCCCTTGAAGTTGCAAAAGCCACAAATAAAACGTTTTTTAAAGCGTCGTGGAGCTGGCAAAATCACTTCAAGAAACGCCACCGTTTTTCGCTTCGATGCAAGACAAGACAAGGCCAAATTCGACCACCAGAACTCGCAAAAATTGCTGAGGACTTCGCAAAAGCAGTCAAGGAAAAAGCTCGAGAAATCGGGGCAACACGCATATTTAATGCGGACCAGACTGGTATGAGTTCATTTTTATTGTCAGATCAAGCTGTAACTTGTGGACTAACGTACATGTGCGTGCACCCTATCTAGCTGCTTGCTTTGAATATCTTCCTAAGAAAACACTGCACAGAACAGGTGTGAAGACTGTATGGGTGCGATGCGCCGGCAAGTCGAAAGACCGTGCGACGGTCATGCTCCTAGGCGATTCAACAGGCAAAAAGTACCCGCCGTTCGTCGTCTTCAAGGTTCGCCCATCTTCGGTGGAGGAACGGCGCTTAGAGAACCACGATACTCGCCACGGATTTAGCGCCAATATGTGGCGAAAAGACGCTTTGCCTGCGCAGAATGACTTTGATATGCAAGTGTACGCAAACGCAAAAGGTGAGTTTTTATGAAACTTTTTTTTTAATTATGCTAACTTGTATTATTGATTAAGGCTGGTGGAATAGCTATCTCACTCTTGAGTGGTTAAAGTTTAATTTTGCAGATCGCCCACAGCCACGTGAGCCGGTGTTGCTGTTACTCGATGACTTTGCGGGGCACTGGTCCAAGGAAGTCACCGAGTATGCTGACGAGATTGGCGTCACGCTAATGAAAGTCCCGCCAAATGCTACATCGGTGTGTCAGCCAGCTGACGCTACCTGGAACGGCCCGCTCAAAGCACGACTGCGAAATCTTTGGATTCATGACCTACGAGAGCAACTACAAGCCCGTACACCTGGCATCCCTTTTAAGTTGCAGCCTCCGGACCGTAAACATTTGTGCGGCTGGATCAACTATGCGTGGAACAAAACTACATCGGAAACTGTGGTGAACGGCTTCAAAAAATGCAATCTGCTGCATGGCTCGAGTGGCGAGCAGGTGGGCGAGTTGGTTCAAGTGGGAGATGCAGCAGATATTGTGGAAGAAGCCAAACGATCGAAACAGGTCGATGAAGTGCTAGGAGAATTTAGTTTGGACGTAGATTTTGACGATGCCTTCCGAGCTATGGCGCTGCATGAATAGAAATACAATAGCTTTTTCATTGCTTTTTCCTTGCTGATAATACTACGGTAGTGCAGGCTACATTTCGTGGTGCAAGTCCATTTAGCCGGGACATCCCATTTCTTGTCTCTACACGTCATATCAGGTGTATGCCATGACAAAGGGAAGTCGGTACTTTCATGTCGTATAGACGGGCCATTGAGCCAATTTTCAAAACTTCGTCAATACTTCACTTTAATATACGAAAATTTGTGAGGTGGGGTATTTCGACACGGGGAAGATGATGGTGAGATCCCCATGTGACATAGACAGGCCATTTAGCCATTATTTAAAACTTTCTCAATATTGCACTTCACTATACGAAAACTTGTGAGGTGGGGTATTTTGACACGGGGAAGATGATGGTGAGATCCCCATGTGACATAGACGGTCCGAACACACGAATAACGTTTCCATGTTACAAACTCCTTGTATAAGCAAATACTGGCTTCAGATATATGATCTGGCTGACACACGATGTACCATTGGAAAGATCGTGAAAAGGTACATTGTTTTAATGTGCGAAAGAAAGGGACACTGTAGATATAGTCAATATTAGAGCAAGAAACGTCTTGGTTTTGAAAGGTGCCTGTATAAGCTAATAATGACTTGAGATATTAAATCTGGCAGACATACGAAGTACCATCTGAAAGAGCGTGAAAAAGTACATCGTTTCCATCTGCGTAAGAAAGGGACACTGAACATATAGCCAATGATAGAGTAAGAAACGTCTTTTTTTTTAAAAACGCCTGCATAAGCTAATAGTGACTTGAGATATTAAATCTGGCCGACACACGAAGTACCATCGGAAAGAGCATAAAAAAGTAAGTTAAATCCATCTAAGAAGATTTGCTAGAGTGTAAATTTAGCCAAACTTATGACGAGATAAGTGTGCGTTTGTTGGTGTCAATGTGTAGTAAATTTGAGTGAGTTTGACTTCAAACTTGAATAACTTTGCGAATACCTAACATATGGAACTGCTTCTTAGTATCATCGTATAGCGCGTCAAATTCTACGTTGAATCCATCTAAGTAGAACGAGCAGACTTGAAGTTGAAGTATAGTTATGGTCAGTCAAAGGCGAAATTTTGAAAATTCACTTTGACATTTAATAACTTTTTCAAAACTAAGATTTGAGAGTGCTACCAAGTACCATTGTGTTGGGCGCCAGAACCTACGTTACGGACATCTAAGTAGCATCGTCAACCGTAAAAATTAGCTGAACTTAGAGCGGAAAAAGTGAAACTTTAGAAGAGAAACACGCGTAGTAGACACACTACCAAACAATACAGGTACACACTTTCCCGTGATATACACCACGTAGATGCGCGCTAAAAGGACCTGTTATGTGCACAAAAAGCAGGTAACCTACATATATGTACAGTCAGTGCGTGTGTAGAAAGTCGAAAGGCGTATTGTGTCGTACACGCCCAACCGACCCATAAATGTGCTGCTTTTGTTTTAGATAGACGGTGGAAACTACAAGATGTTCGTACGGTACAAACATCTCTATAACAGAGAAACAAAAACGCAAATAAGCAACAAACCGGTTGCGACGGTGCTGAAGCAGTGGCGCGACTGGCCTAGGGTTTTGGCCTAGGGTTTTGGCCTAGGGTTTTGGCCTAGGGTTTTGGCCTAGGGTTTTGGCCTAGGGTTTTGGCCTAGGGTTTTGGCCTAGGGTTTTGGCCTAGGGTTTTGGCCTAGGGTTTTGGCCTAGGGTTTTGGCCTAGGGTTTTGGCCTAGGGTTTTGGGTTTAGGGTTTAGGGTTTAGGGTTTAGGGTTTAGGGTTTAGGGTTTAGGGTTTAGGGTTTAGGGTTTAGGGTTTAGGGTTTAGGGTTTAGGGTTTAGGGTTTAGGGTTTAGGGTTTAGGGTTTAGGGTTTAGGGTTTAGGGTTTAGGGTTTAGGGTTTAGGGTTTAGGGTTTAGGGTTTAGGGTTTAGGGTTTAGGGTTTAGGGTTTAGGGTTTAGGGTTTAGGGTTTAGGGTTTAGGGTTTAGGGTTTAGGGTTTAGGGTTTAGGGTTTAGGGTTTTAGGGTTTAGGGTTTTAGGGTTTAGGGTTTAGGGTTGAAAAATAATTGGAAGGTCCTCCAAAGGTTTCGTCTCACATGCAACATTCACCAACGGGTTAAGTTCTCGGACCCGGTCCAGACACGCTTCAGCCCGGTTCTTGCCCACATCTTCCTGTGTGAGGAAGAACTGCGTGTCAGCAGCTGAGGACGTCGTCGTCTGCGTGTCGTGCAGTGTCACGCCCATTCCAGCCAGCACGAGGTTCTTCACGAGTTCCGACCCAAGCGCAGAGAGGCCACTGACCAGTACACGCGCGTTCTGCAGTCGCTTCTGCGCTTCCACGCCCCACAGACGCATCTGCCGGTCGTACACGGCCGCCTCCGCTGCACTTAAAGTCGCCATAGTGTTCTGCTGGTCAAGATAGTATTGAAAATGGTTGTGGCACAAGAAATGTACACAAGGTTAGTGTGGACAACATTAAATTGGTGTGTTTGTTGTGAGATGATATTATACCTGGCCCTGACCAGGTGAAGTGAACTATCTGCAGACAGTTGTGAGAAGTTATGAGGGTTATCGACAAGTGCTGGGCCAAGCAGGAAGAAGAAAATCGAGGAGCACGACGCGGCAGAGGAGGCCGCGGTGCCAGTAACGTTGAGTGGTGCGACGACGATGACGACTACATCGCGTTTGCGGTCTCCATGTCGACAGCGTGTGGAGTGTCGTCGGGCAAGATGTTTCAAGGCTCATGGGTGAGACGCATGATCGAGGGGGGGGGGAGACCGTTCTGGAGTATTTCACGAGGGAACTTGGATGGTTGTTCGCAGAAGAGCGCAAAATGTAGAATGAGATGACTAGTGAGGGCCATTTGCGGAGTTTGTGGCGTTTGCGTGTTTTGCGCTACAGTATTGTTGATACACAGTCTGACGGTCAGACTCTGACCAGTACTAGTATTTCTTAAGCTAGCATCTTTGGATGACTAATTCGAAAAGTAGCCGGTATCACTTGTCCCAAGCAGCAAATCTAATGAGTCGAGGCCTCTAGCTCAGTATTTTTCAATTGTTCATCCGCAATTGAAGCCACAACTCCGTCAATGCTACCGATCCAGCTCGATCTCATCCAACTCATACAAAATATACATGCTCCGCTACATACTTGAGCACAGCCGTGAATGTGGCTTGCTCCGGTACGTTCACCCTGCAACAATAACACAAAAAGTTGGAGAATGGTCCTGGTCAAAAGCTCCAGAAAACCCAAACTGTGCTTTTGCG
>JAUMGV010000090.1:0-47108 GCA_032432875.1 Phytophthora meadii | reverse complement strand
ACCGACCGACTACTTGAGTCTGAGAGCGCCAGACTGGAAGCCCAGAGACGCGCGGATGACTTGGAAGAACGTCGGAGTCAAGCGTCAGAGTCCAAGCTCAAGTACCATTCGAAATCGTCTGAGAGACAGGTGTCCGACGAACAAGTTTCTGGTGAACAGTTTTCCGACGTACAGCGTCTGGAGACCGAGTTTGCAGATCGCTGGAAACAACGGGAAGCCGAGGCCGAAGCCGAACGTGCGCGTTGGGCAGACGAGCTGAAACGTGACTGGATTTCGCAAATGGAGACCTTACGACAGCGGGTGCACGACGTGGAGTCGGAGCGCGACAGGGAGCGAGAAAGTTCCCAGAACATGCAGCGTTTCCAGGCCGCAGAATTGAGGAACCTTCGTGCAACATTGTCCCAAGTTCAAGGGGTCGCCCACCCTGAAGTAGCAACTTCAAGTCGGATCTCCGGTGAACATGACCCTAAACCGGCAACCGGACTTCTGGTGAACAGTCGGGATACGGAGGATTGCACACCGGGGGTTAGGGGATCAGAAGGAGTCGCCAGTAGGGGTAGGGTTACACCCGTTAAAACGACGGAGGCCTTCCATGCGCCTCTTCCCCTACGGAGATCGACCGACACCAAGCGCGCGAAGGCTGGAAAGCATGGCGCGGCCACCGCGGCCGCTACGACGACCCAGACGGCTCAAGCGGCTCCCCTGACCGAGGTCAAGACTGACGGAAGGCGCCCAGCGACTCCCAGGCGCGAAGGACACCGGAAACCAAGCGAACGACGCTCCGAAGATGACCGGGACGCTCCTCGAAGGCCTGGAAGACGCAGGAATGAGCCAGACCCGGGTGGAAGCTCCAGTGATTCAAGCTCGGACTCCAGCAACTCGTCGTCTGATGACTTGGACCCTCCGGAGGTTGTAAACCTGACTTCTGCGTCCCATGGACAAGCTGGAGCGACTTTGCTGACTATGAGGCCCTTCATAAACTCAAGTATCATCGGAGAATTTGATCCCCGAGCGACATTGAGGGAACGTGTTCACTGGTGGGAGCGCTTTGTGAACATGGCATCTCAGGGAGCGTGGACGAACAAGACCCGCATACAGGAACTCAAGCTGAAGCTCCCGGTGTCTGCCAGAGATTGGTTTAACCAGCTTCCGAAGAGCGTTTCCCGTGACTGGAAAGAATTATCATCGGAGTTTCGCAGGCGCTATTGCAAGGCCCGGTCGTCATACTCCGAGAGATATTTCACGATGGAAATGAAGAGTTCCGAGACTCCGTTGGACTTCTTTTATCGCCTGAACTCGGCCGCCGGAAAAGCTGAGGTGGACTTCAGAAAATCTTCCAGACGTCTGGAGAAACACGTTCTGAGGTACATCACCAAGCTGAAGGACGAGCGTCTGAAGAACACGTTACAAGGCCGGAAGTTCAGGAGTATCTCGGACTTGGAATATGCTTTGCAACAGGACGAAGATGTCTGGCGAACTGCTGATCAGGATACTACGACCACCAGACATCGGGACTTCCGAGCGGACAATCTCCCACGCGGCCAGTTTAAGCCTAAGCGTATGGGGAAGACTTACGTCGCCCGAGAAGCAGACTCAGATGACTTGGCAGACGAAGACGCTGACGCTCGAACTCAAGAGAAGGACGCCAGAACCCCGATGTCAGAGTATAACCGAGAAACGTCTGGTGTACAATCTTCGTCTGGTGTACAATCTTCGTCTGGTGTACAAGCTGCTTCTCAGGCGCCTGGTGGTGCTGATTGGACTCAGACTCTGACAAACGAAGTTTATCTGGTCATGGACAACATGGGATGGCGACCGCCGCCCCAGTCACCCAGAGGATCATCAGGTCAAGACTTCCAGCAGACACGTCGCGATAACCCTGACTACTGGAACAAGTTCTGCGAGAAGTGTCGCCGCTCAGGTCATTCGGAAGAGAACTGCTGGAGAGACATTGTCTGTGACAGATGTCAGGAGAAAGGTCACCCGAGCAGGATGTGCCGAGTACCGCCGTGTGAGGTTTGCGGAAAGGTGCACTCTGGGAGACCATGCGAAGACATCAAGACTCTGGAATCCCTCAAGAAACTAGCCCGTCAAGGTACACTGAAGGACCTGCCGGATCACCTGCTGGAGAACTCCTGGGTGACGAGGCTGACTCTGGGAAACAGTTAAACTAGCAAGCCCGTCGGATGGGGATCCGAAACGCGCCGGGCAAGGCACACCCCCAGAGTTATGTGTTCTAGTGTACGTAGGACCGGAGCTGAAAACAACCCAACCTAAAAATCAACATTGCATGACCGCTTTAGCTCAAGAATCAGCCATGTCTTCAGAAATTCCGCGTCTGAGAGACAGTTCATCGGACTTTCCGAGAGACTGTTCACCGGACTTTCCGAGAGACAATGAACCGCCTCCGGACGACACAATCCAGTTTCGTCTGAAAGACGGAGAATGTTATGGCTGGTGGGAGGATCACTACCCTGATCCCGCAAAGCGTGATGTGGTTATGGTGCATGGCGCTGTCAATGGTCATCGGACCAAGATTCTCCTGGACACCGGTGCGACTATCAACATCCTGAGTTACGACTTTGCGCGTAAGCTCGGACTCAGGCTCAAGTCACACAAACAAACAAGGGTGTCTGGGATGGGAGGCGTTCCGACGTACATTGGTGCCAGTGCTGAGATCAAGCTGACTCTCGGACCGAGAGTGGTTTACATTGTTGATGTCTGGGTTGCGAATATCGGCGAAGGTATTAACGTGCTATTGGGAATGGGATTCATGTTCGCCGCTGGTCTGAGGATCAGCGTTCGTAAGGGACTGGTATCTATGCCAGACGAAGTCGTGGTGATGATGTGCAGCTGGGAGCCTGGTGATCACATCGGCAGAAACAGGTCCATCAGACCAAGTGAAGCTGTACTCCTGAGACCTGGTGAAGAATTCATTGTTCGCATTGACTATGGTCCGACGAACCCACAACGAGAAGTCGTGTGGGCGGGACGTGGAGATCGTTGGGTGACCCAACTGATTTATGCAGCCCGGTCATGGCCCGTGGCGGTGCGCGTGGTGAACATCTCTGACAAGAATACTTGGGTGAATGAATTCTCTGCCGTTGCAAGGATTGTGGAGTATGGATTTTTCCCACGACATGGTCGCTTTGTACGGCCAGGCTCTGCAGCCTACCGTGACTGGGAAGTTTTGATTCTGGAGAACACTCCGTCACCAGAGACGAAGAAACGTCTGAAGGCCGAAGCTGACTTGGAGGATCTGATACCTCAACCTCCGTGTGTGGATCACCCGGTATACCCGTGGCCAACTGAAATCTTACAGCGCCCAAGGCTGGATAATGCCCGAGTACAGTTTGTGATGCCTACTTCGGTCCCACGAACAAAACGAGTTCGTTTCGCTTTGGATGTGGCTACGCAGACAGATGACTGGGTGGGTGCCGGAGAAGAGGAGACCCGAGATACCGCTGTGGATACCGGAGATCTGGAATTGTCGTCAGATAAAATGACTCCGAAAGACTCCGGAGCCATGTCTGGAATTCCAAGTAACATGGTCGAGGATGAAGTCACCCTGAGTGTTTCTGGTGAACTGTTCATGGGAGATGAGGATCCGACAGACTGTTCATGGGACATCCCAATCCAGAGTATGCCAGGCACCCCTGTGGAAAAGCTCCGAGCCGAGTACGAGCGGTGCATGCGAGTCACGAATGAGGAACTGGATCTGTACGGGAAGGCACAGAGCTACTCTCTCAATTACGTGACCAACTGGTTATGCTACCTGAATTGGAAGATTTGACTCCTGAATGCGACATCGACAAGGCTGACGTCGGAGTACCCGGGAAAACAACGCCGGAAATGGAGCAGAAACTCAGGGATATCTTAAAGTATCACCGGAAAATCTTTCTGGGAGACGGCAATGCCGCACCTGCCCCGGCAAGGGGCGTGGTCTGTGACTTGGACGTGGGAGACGCTAAACCTGTTGCCCAACGTCCGAGGTCCGTTGCCCCTCACCTGATGATCAAGGTGTATGAACTGTTGAAGAAGCTCCTGGAGACCGGACTCATCGTGTATTCGACTTCGCCCTGGGCATCACCAATAGTGATTGTTCTCAAGAAAAATGGTGTGGATATACGCATGTGCATTGATTATCGAGTGGTGAATGGTTTCATCCAGTTGTCGCGTTATCCGTTGCCTCTGATAGACGATTTGTTGATTGGATTTGAGGCAGCACTGTGGTTTATGAGTCTGGATATGGCGAGTGGTTTCTGGGCTATTCGAATGACGAAGCGTGCAAGGCTGATCTCAGCGTTCATCTGCCCATTTGGACACTTCCAGTGGGTAAGAATGCCCTTCGGTCTGATGAACGCCCCTCTGGTGTACCAGGCTATGCTGGATAACTGCCTGTGGGGGTTTGTGCGATTGTCACCTGAAGAAGAGGCCAATGTTGATCCTGATGTGTTGGA
Organism: Phytophthora meadii; assembly: GCA_032432875.1. Taxonomy (NCBI): domain Eukaryota; phylum Oomycota; class Peronosporomycetes; order Peronosporales; family Peronosporaceae; genus Phytophthora; species Phytophthora meadii. The sequence continues at coordinate 42,648 of JAUMGV010000090.1, read as the reverse complement.
ATTCCTGAAGTTAGAGCCCCAGAACTCTGATGTACATGGTCTGATGTCTGGTGAACAACTTCAAAACTCTGATGAACACATGCCAGAGGTTCCGGTGCTCACCGACCAAATGACTGTCTTTCAGAGGAACATCCCAGTCCCGTCCTTCATGGGACCGGTACTCGGTCGAAGTTCCTACATTGACGACATTGCTCATGGGGCGCCCACCGGGGTCAACTTTGTGAAGACCTGAACGCCTTGCTTTTCAGACTCAGATACTGGAACATTTCTGTGAGCCTGCCCAAGAGCGAGTTCGGGAAGCTGACGATTCCTTATCTGTCACATGAGATCAGTGCCGAAGGACTGAGAGCCACGCCGAAGATCGTCAAGGGAGTGGAGGAATTGCCGTTCCCGTCGACACTCAAGGGAGTACAGAGTTTCATGGGAAGTCTGAACTATTACAACAAGTTTATCGAAGACTTACCGGTGATCGCTGCTGTGCTCTACGAGTTGTCTGATGAACAGATTCGCGCCGGTCGAGATTTGGCTCGAGCGAAGGAAGCCTTTGAGATTCTGAAGCGCAAGATTGTCTCGACACCACTCCTCAGACACCCAGATCGCACCAGACCTTTCGTTATTATACCTCATGCGAACCCGTGGGCTGCTTCAGCCGTCTTGGGACAGGAGTACGATGGAGTGATACACCCCGTACGGTTCACTGGACGTGTGCTGAATGAGACAGAACTCCGTTATCACATCGCAGAGAAAGAGGTCATCGCGATTCTCAGGGTTCTGGAGAACTTTCGGGCTCTGGTAAACACGAGTCCCGTGATCACGGTGTACACCAGACATTCGGTGTTGAAATGGCTCCTGTCATCCAGTTCGGCTGATGGTCGGAACGTGAAGTGGGGATTGAAGTTGTCACATTGGAACTTGGAGATTCGCAGGATCCAGCGAGATGAAGATGGTCTCCCGGCTATTCTTGGAGCGGGCATCACACCCCGTGAACACCTCGATGAGGTATCTGAAAACCTCATCCCCGTCAAGGGGCGAGTCAAACCTCCAGCGCCCATTAGTGTGGAGATGCTAGAGGCTGACTACCGAGGTTGTGTTCTGAGTTTTGATGGTGCCGCCAAGACATCCACTCGCTTGGGAAGCTGCGGATGTGTGCTCTGGGAGCTCCCGGGGTGGAACATCCTGGAAGCCCAAGGGTTCGCTCTGAAAGACGTCACTGTGAATGACTCAGAATACTGTGGTCTGATTAATGGATTGAAGCTAGCTTTGGAACGTGGTATCCGAGACTTGGTGGTTGTCGGAGACTCCCGTATCGCTATCCAGCAAGCTCAAGGACTGATCAATTGCAATCAGCCGAACCTGCAGCGGAAATTAGCCGAGTTTGAGTCTCTGAAGATCAAGTTCCAGTCTCTGAGGTTAGTGCACGTGAAGCGTGAGTTCAACCAAGCAGCGGATTATTTGACGTCCAAGACCCTCGTTCTTGGTGAGTCCTGGCAGGTCCAAGACCCTGACGAACTGACTCATCTGAAATTGGTGTCCAAGATCCCAGAGAAGTTGATGAAGCCTCCCGAAGGGATGTCTTCTGAAACTCCGGACGATGTTCACCAGACCTCTGGTGAACACGATTGTACACCGGAGATGGATGACCCAGGGCCAGAGTCTGCACCCCTGCCTCATGCTGCCAAGGTGCTTGCTGCCATCACTCGTGCACGCGATCAGGAAGAAACGAACCTACCGGACGATGTAGAAGCTCGTGAACCCATGGGCCCATTGGAGTTTCAGGAAGAACGCTGGCGGCGGATCAAAGTCCACCAGACTCAAGATGTTCATCTGACAGAACTCATCAAGTTCCTTAAGGGTGACGTGGGAGATCTACCACGACCCCGGGTGAGGAAGCTTGCCAGGATTGCCGATGATTTCATCTTGGATTCCAGAGACGTTTTGTACCGCCTCAGCCGTGCTACCAGAGAACGTCCGAGAGACATGGTTGATGAACTCAGACTTGTGGTTCCCAGAGACTTGCATGCTGATATGCTGCACTATGCTCATGGGGATTACCAGAGTGCTCACCAGGGAATTAAACGTACGTTCGAGAAGCTGAGCTCCGAGTTCTACTGGATTGGTATGTACGCTGATGTGGAAAGGTTCGTCAAGGAGTATATGGACTGTGCTAGCGGCAAAGGGCGTCCCCCGAATCCTAGACCGTCGCCCGGCAACATTGAGCCCAGCCGACCTTTTGAAGTGGTGTCCATGGATTTCGTGACGCACATGCCAAAGTCTGCCAGAGGCAACACGTTCCTGTTGTTGTTCCAAGACATGTTCTCAGTGTGATGTGCAAGCCTATGAGTATTACTACGGCTCAAGATGTCGCTGAGGCCTACGAGGAACGTGTCTTCCGGAACTTCGGAGCTAGTTCTCTGATACGCCATGATCAAGATCCTCGGTTCATGAGTGAAGTGTTCAGGTGTTTCCGGGACCTCCTGGGAAGCAGACAGCGAGCGACTCTGGCATACCGCCCCCAGGCGAACGGCCAGCAAGAGCGGTCCGTTCAGACGGTCGTGCGCGCCATCAAGGCCTACATCGCCGAAGCTGATCAAAGTGACTGGGATGACCACGCCGAACGTCTGATGTTCGCGTTGAACACTTCCTTTGATGCGACCCGTCTGGAAACACCTTTCTTTCTGGTGCACGGGTGGGATGCTCATGGGACTGTGTCCGCGATGCTTGGTCCAAAACCTTCTGGTGTACAAGAGCGCACTGCTTATGAGTGGCGTCGGAAGATGCAACGAGATTACAGCTACGCTCAAGCCTGTGCTGAAGAACTTCAGAAGAAGGCCAAGCGGGAGCGTTCTGAAGAACAGACCCGAAAGTGGAAGGAGCTGTCGGAACGTCTGAAGTCTGGATTCGCCGTCGGTGATGCCGTGTGGCTATACATCCCCAAGGCACAAACGGGGTTGAGTCGGAAACTCGCACACATGTGGCATGGCCCTTTCCGGATTGAAGAAATGTTGGATGATTTTCGTGTGAAACTGAAGGTCGAGGACACCGGGTATCGGGTGAACCCTTGGGTTCATGTAAGTCGCCTGAAGCCGAGAGCCTTGTTTCCCAGAAGACCGACTGTGGAACTCGATATCCATGAGGATGATGACTTTGATGCAGCGCTGTTGCCAGAAGACAGCTGGGAGCCTGACACCGAGAACGATGAATACGAAGTGGAAAAAATACTAGACACTCGGTGGAGCAAACGTACCAGGACCTCCAAGAGACTTCGCGAATACCTGGTCAAGTGGAAGGGGTACGACGAGACAGAGTGGCTACCCTTGTCAAAGCTGAACTGTGGCGCTTTGTTGTATGAGTTCAATCAGAGCGCACGAGCGCGAGCTCGCTTCCAAGCAATGCAAGCTGGAGACGATCACCCCAGAGTTTAAACTCTGAAACTTATTCTGAGAACTCTGGTGAACATCATTGTTGACCAGACGATGTATTTCAGAGATGAGGCGTCTGAGAGACATGTCTTTCGGAAATGTGATTTCAGGGATACGTGACTCCCAGTGATGGTGATTGTTATGTGAATTTGTATGGAGATGATTTCGTGGTTGTGTGTGTATGATGGAATTTTACGAATGGATTATGATGATGCTATGAGAAGGAGATTACTGAACGACATATGAGGATGTTAAAGGAGAAGGTCGTCGGGGAACTATATTGGGAATTGTTATTACGCTACGATATGCAGACGACTAAGTTGTTCTGAAAGAAGAAGTGTAGTTCCCCGGAGATGTCGCAAAGAGTACACCAGACTTCTGGCGTACCTACTTCAGAGAGACAGGATTTTCGGCGCGTTCAGCGGGCGTCAGAGCTTCTTTCCGGAGGTCGGATGGCACGTATTGCATCCAGTCCTTGTCAGCAGACGCTGTGGCCCACTGCGTGCACGCCGGTTCCGCTGAGTCGATAGCTTCGAGTTGCTTGCGCAAGCTCAGCCACTTGGGACCTCCGATGTCACGCGCACGTGGGTCCTGCCAGATCCATGGGCAATATTTGTCCGGGACCTTCCAGATACCAGGCTCGAACATGAGCGTCTCCGGGAAATCCTTGTGCTTCAGAATCTTGGACACTGTCCCTCGATATTGGCGCAGTAGGGATGCACGTCGGAGCCCACGTTCCTTGTGCTGTTCACCGGACAGCAGGTCATCATCGGGATTCATGATCACCCAGTGAGTGCGTTCCCACAGCGCTTGAGCGTGCTTGCGCATGAGAGATGCGAGTTCTTCGATGTCCGCCTGAACCAAGGGACAGAGGTCTTCACGCCGGTGAAAGTACAGCTCGGTCCGACGGTTCTGGTACATGACATCCCAGGGCGCTGGCACTTCGTCCAGCAGAGCTTGGTATTTCTTGGAATTCCAGCGTTTCTTCAGGCGTGCCAGACTGTGTCTGTGGGGCTCGAAGTCTGGGAACCCGGGAGTCTGCCCGATAGCCGTCTTGGTGTCACTGGTCGGCTGGACCGGGATACCGTAGTACAGCCACGACGAACAATGCGTGTCCGGGGCCTCGATCGTGAGCAACTCCTTTGGTGTCAGCAACTTGTACGACTTGGACACCAGACTCGACTTCCGGAGTTTACCAGAAGGTCGTTTGCCCGAAGAACTCTTGGTCGACTTGGAGTCTTGAGACTTCTTGTCCTTGGAGCTTGACTTGGGCGAACCACCGGACTTTTTGCTCTTGGGACTTGACGTGGAGGTGCCACCGGACTTCTGACTGCCTGACTTGGATCGGGATGCCTCGTGTACGCTACCCCGCTTGGATTTCTTGGTGGGGATTATCGGACCCGAGTCATCTGAATCACTGGACTCGTAGTCCCGTGGACGCTTGTTACCGGCGTGCGAATGACCATCAGACTCATCGTCGTCAGAGTCATCGCTGTTGCCGCTCGACTTTTCGTCGTCAGCCTCACTGTCGCTGGACACAGATTCTTGTTCACCAGACTCCTTGAAGTCCGGGTCCTTCTGAGGGTCATTCTCTGTGGACTCAGGCTCACTGATGGGATATGGGACGTGAGCATCCAGTGCCTCCCAGACCGGTGGCTCCACATCGTTCTTCTGAAGACGGCGCAGTTCTTCCTCAGCCATCTTGTAATATGTCTCTGGGACGTACGAGGTCCACGGGGTCTGATTCAGCTTGCGCCAGTACATCATGCTCACCAGCATTTGTACCAAGGGGCGCACCGTGAACAGGCTGTGGGCAGGCTTGTCCGTGCGAAGCCACTTCATTGCAGTCTCGTAGGCAATGCCAGCGAGCAGAGCCAAGCGCAAGTCCGGACGAACTTCTTCCCAGACGACTCCAGCCGACAACGTGGTGTGAACTGCGTCCTTGGACACCGGAGACTTGGCGTTCGCCGGACGCACTGAATCGATACCAGGCGTGTAATTCTTGGGGCGATCCTGAGGGACACGAACCCGATGTTTCCCAGAAGGTCTGTTAGGCTTTAGTGGTGGAGAACCGGAAGATTTAGGTGACCTGGTGGGCGACCCAGACTTGTTCACCGGACGAGTGCCTGATTTCTCGGGGCCACCCGCATGTTCACCGGAGACCTTCACACCACTGCCAGCACCCGTCAGATCCAGCACTTTGGCTGATTTCTTGGCCTCCGCAGCTTGATCGAAGCGAATTCTCGCCAGACGCTTGGAAAAGTCAGGAATTTCCGCCTTACGCTGATCCATTGCAGTCACATTGATGATGGTGTCCCAGTCCTTAGGCGGCGCCTTGCCCTCTTGGAAGTTCACCAGAAGCTCCCGAAGACGCACCCAACTGCCGTTCAACTCCCCGTGTTCAAACAAGTACTCCAGGAAACCCCAGGAGTCTGTGGCTGTGGTCGTGGGGCGAGCCTTCAGCAGCCGGACCTCCGCTTGAGAGTCCGCCAGGCGTTCCTCTAAGGCCGCTTTCTCGGACTCCAGAGCGTCAATCTGGTCCTGATAGTGCGACGCGAGGTTCTTGGACTCCGCGTTCACACGATCTTCGGTCTCACCAGCAGTACGCCGGGCGTCCAGCACTTCATGGCGCCAATACTGGCAGTTGAAGACCCACTGACGCTTGAGATCTTCGGACTCGTTCTGGATAGCGGCCGTGTCCACCAGAGATGCACCGCCCTGGGACTCTACTTGGAGCCGAAGCCGACGGTGAGCGCCAGCCATCTGCTTCAGGTAACCCGATGTCTTGTACACCCGCTCAGCGAGACGCTGGTGAGGGAGGTGCAGGAGGATCGCCGCCAATTCCCGGAGAACATCAACGGACCCTATGTGCGCCTCCAGACTCAGCCGGTTACGGCTGTCCACGTGAGGAACGAGCATCTGACTTTCGGTGAAGTCGGGGATAACACGCTCAAGCTCCGAGACGTCTGCTGCCGTGAAACCTTCAAGGCCCACCAGAACGCTTGGACCACCATAAATGTTTGCTATGTGGTTACCCACACGGAAATCCTCGGCATACGCTGGAACACCAACCAGAAAGGGCTGTCCCTCAGGTCTTGGCTCAGGATCCACCCAGTCGGAAGGGACGTCAGGCTTCTCTTCGACCAACGGTTGCTGCCCAGGCCCAAACAGATCGTCCACCTCGGTGGTGGAGAGAATGTGGGGGCCTCTGTGAAGCGAAGGCAAGACGCCAGGAGTCGAACCCGCAGTAGCGGAAGCTGTAGATGTGTCCGGCATGTGCACGTGCTCATCGCTGTCAGCAGCATCAACGCCCTGCTTCGGAGCGGCGGACGCGCTCGACTGTGAGGCTGGGGCGCTAGAGCTGCCTCCAGATGATGCGCCATTACCGCCATTATCACCTCGCGATGCCGTGGATGCCGAAGCGGGCCCAGTGCCCGAGGCGTCGTCAATAGTAGAAGCCGATGGGGAACTCATGGCTGCAGGATCTTCTTCCGAGGTGTGCGTCAGAAAGAAAATCGGGATGTGGCCGTCTGTGGGATACGACAGTTGGCTATTTCTGAGTCTGATGGAATCAGATTGAGCGACAGGACGCCAGAGACTCTGAAACCCCGGAAGTTTTGAGAGCGTCACAGCTACACTATGTTCACGGGACCTCTGACGTACTGGCCTGGCCATGATGCTCAGTTTGGAGAAAGTTCCGCACTGACGAATTATGACCAGGAGGGGCGGTTGACACGTTGCTAATTACGATTTTTCGAGTGGATATGGACGTTACGCTGTGATGTGATTGGACATATACTGGATTATGGGAGAAAGGGAGATGTGGGACGAGGTTATGTCCCGTGCGACAATGATGGATCTGTGGAAGAAAAACTACTATATATATTAACCTTCACCTGTACTGCAAAGGAGCCCAAGAGATCAGAAGTGTTCCTCGGAAGAGTGCACAAACTCCGAGAGACAACAACACTCAGTCTGATCGCCGGACTTTCCCCGACGATGAGTGCCTAAAGGTTGGCAGAAAGTCTCTCAGAAGAACGTATCTCTGAGAGACCTCATCCCGTTGCCGTCCTGTGTGACGATGATGGTTCAAGGAATATAATTATACCCACAAGATACCAAGTATCGCGCACCGGACGTAGCGCACCCCGCGCATATCCCAACTGGACTTCGTGCGTTGTAGCATACGTGCTCCGCACCCTAAAAACACTCATGGATTTCTGGTATCACGCATGGAAACTCTGATATCACACCATGAAGTCTGACGTACATGAAGTCCGACGTACATGAAGTCCGACGTACATGAGTCTGACGAACATGATTCTGGTAACACAAGTCTGATGTGTCCGGCTTATATATAAGCAATATTCCAGACATTACCAGTTTCCGATGAACAGACTCCGACGTACAAGACTCCGATGATCAGACCCAAGTGTCACGACTCTGGTATTACGACTCTGATGTACATGATTCCGGAGTACATGGTTCCGATGAACATGTCTCCGACGCACATGATTCCAGACCCTGACGAACAGGATACCAGACTCTGACACTCTGAAGTCCACCCCATACTGAAACCAAGTGTACCCAACACGACCTCACGCAATCAAGTGAAACGCAACCCACTCATCCCTGTAATGACATCATTAAGTGTCGACTCAACAAGATCCGCTGTACCGACTACCATAGTGAGCCCAAGTGAAGATTCCTGAGTTATACTGAGACCAAGTGTATATGAGAATATGGAAGACAGAAGACAGAGAGATACGAGATAGATAACCAGAGTTCAAATTGCGTTATAACCCCAAAGTCGATTCGTCGGTTCATTGGAAAGTGTAAGGCCACGACAAAGCTTTGAGTCGTGTGATCTCTCACCTATCAAGCCCCGTTAGGTGGAGATCAGCGTAACGTAGAGACCTAAGAGGACCCACCTATTCCATTTACTAGTTGGGTCGTTTGTCTTGTCTCTAACGGTAGCCCATTTCATATTGTACGTTTGGACAGGTTTTGGGAGCTAGACAGTCGCTCTCAAGACGCTCGGTAGACTGTTATATAACTGATAGTGTATTGGTTTATTTTCCCTCTATATATTAGAGGGTGGTGCGCGAAGTTACGGGATTACCAGACAGACCAGGTGTCTGGTGAACATTCCCTAGTTGACCTGGAGAACTAGCCCACTGCTCAAGGGCCAGGAAAGAATAAGAGCAGCTACATATTTGTATATCGGAACTCTATATTGCGGTTATCTCGGAAGTCTAGTGACAGGACTTCCCTTTGTATTAATCTCTCTTCTGACTTCAGAAATCTCTGGTGTACACAAGTGTTCACCGGAAAACGTTTGACTCCCAATCGCTCCTGTGAGGACCAGAAGGACATCCGACGGTCTACGCAAGGAACCCTCACTCTCACACAAACTCTCACGACCCCGGCGAGGGTCTCATTACCAAGACAACGAACCTACGAGGACAGCACAAGGTAACACACGCCCACCTTGCTGTGCGACTCTGGTATCACTGCCGGTAGTCACACTTCCAGGTTCACTGTACGCCCCTGCACCGCGGTAAAAGTTGCACCGACTTCGATGTTCGCCATTCCCGAGACCGCCAGCACTTCTCCCACTCATGCTGCAGCTCTTCCAGTCCATCGTGTCCAACTCACAGACGTCCATCAAGCGTCCACATCGCCCGTCTGTCGGTATCACGTCCGTCGATCGTGACATCCTGTTACACGCCTTCCCCATCCAGAGAGTCTTCCACGACTCTTCCGGCTCCGAACAATCGACCGTACTCCTCGATGGAGGCCCAAAACTTCTCGTCGTTCCCCGCGTTCGCCAGCTCACCACGCTGCTGTCGCCACCATACTCGTTCAGGTTGCAGTTCGTACTCGAGGACGTACTGTCCGGCCGCGTTCCGTCGCTTTCGTCTCCGGAGCTCCACCAGAGTCTCGTTCGGTCGCGTCCGTCCGTCCGTACTCGTAGCTGCTCTTCCACGTCTCTTTTCGCCTCGTACAGCCGCTGCTGCCTGCACTGCCGCCGCCGTTGCGCCAGTAGTCTCGTGTGCCGTCGGTTGGTTACCATCGTCGTCCTCTTCGTCGATCTCGCCATCAATGTCGGCTGCTGCCGCTTTCAGGAAGTCCACTGGGTAGTAGTAAGAGACTAAGAAGGAAACGTGCGCAATGATCCTCTCGTTCTCACCCTGAACGTCTTCTCGTTCCAGCAGGAAATTATCATATCCAGCGGGCTCCACTATTCTTAGCGGCCCCATCCACTGGTGTACCAACTTCGTCGCCTTCGCACCACGTGGTGGTTTATACATCAACACTCTATCACCCACCCGGAACTCCCGTCGTCTTCGTACTTGCCGGTTGTAGTATCTCGCCTGGCGCTCTTGTTCACGCCGTCGGGACACCTCTGCACACTCGTGACTCTTTCGCAAAACTGCTACCAACTTCCGGTGATACTCGTTCAATTCGCCTGCTTCCGTTCTGCTCGTTTCACGCAACAACTCGTTGGGGCTCCTCAACCGTCTCCCCATCATCAGCTCGTTAGGGGATATCGACACCGTCGAATGCCGTCCTGCGTTGTAGGAATACACCGCAAAATCAACCCATCGGTCCCAATCTTGTTGGTTCTCGTCATGCATGTATGTCGCCACCATATCTTTCCATGTCCGATTGAATCTCTCGACTAACCCGACTAATTGAGACCTGTGCGGTACTGCCGTTGTCTGTTGCGCTTGTAGCAGCACCACCAGCTCTTCGATCGCTCGTCCAGCCATTTCCGGAGCGCCATCAGTCAACAACTCGCGAAAAGCTCCAAACCGTAGCACGACGTTCTTCATCAGGAATGACGCCACGTCTTCCGCCGTATGCTGCTTTACGCTCACTGCGACCACATATCGCGTCACATACTCCACAGCGGCGATAACAAACCTGTTACCTCCGTCAGTCGCCGGCAATGGGCCCGCTACGTCCAGCGCCCACCTGTCACCAACATCGCCACGTCTAAGACTCCTCAGTGGAGGCACCACCTCTCGCGGTCTCGCCTTCCTGCTGCCACACTCCTGACAACCTCGTACCCAACGTTTCACCTCCTTACTCAGTCCCGGCCACCAGTAAATCGCCGCGATCCTCGCATAAGTGTGCGGTGCACGTAAATGACCTGCCCACACGGAATCATGGTGCTCCTTGAAAACCACGGGCCACAACGCCGGTGGCAATATCACACGCTGCCCTTCCGCCGTCTCAATCATCACCAGCCCGTACACCGTTGACACCTTTCGCCCTCGGTGAACTCCCGAGTCCACTAGTCGCTTCACCATCTTGCTCTTCCGCTGTGCTTCTCGGATCTCGTCGTCTGTCAACTGAAGTGTTTGTTCAGCAATCCGTCGCTGCTCGACTCGCTCTGCACGTTCTGCACGCCGGGCTCCGTCACGTTCGTCCTCGCGTTCCATCGTCATCCGTCGTTCGTTAGCCCGCATCTCGTTCTCGTTCGATACCTCAGGTTCGATCGACACCTCACCCACGTGCTCTTGATACCTCTCGGCTGGTCCGATACTACTCATGCCTGCCTATACTGCCTCCGTCGTTCCCGCGCCTCCCATCGTCGCATTCGCCGCGGCTGCATGCGCGCCGTCCATCACGTTCACTGCCGGTTCCTCACTGTCCGCTAACACCTCAGTACCGTCGTCGCTGTCGTTCACCGCCAGCTCGTTCAGCGCCCGAATGGCTTCCTCTCGCCACTGTCGTTCATCTTCACGTCGTTTTGCGGCTCTCGTACGGGGTCGTGTCGGTTCGTCGTTCGCTCTCGTTTCTGTGCGTCCTTCCGTCGCCACTGCCGAAATGTTATCTGTTTCAGCCATCGTTGTACTCGGCACAGGATCGTTCGCACTACACACCGTACCGCATGTAGCTCCTGTCATCGATACCGTACCGTTCTGCTGTTCTGTCTGGTTACTCGGCACCGTCATCAACAGGGGCTCATATCGTCCAGATCCCTCGCTAGTCCGCGTCGAGCCGCTCTTCCGTCGTTCGTGCGAATCTCGTTCGGGTGCGTCTACACATTCGCCTGGAGGTACACGTCGTCGTCGCTAGTTCGTTCTGCGGCTCATTCCCTTCTAACCGCTCGTCCTGCCGCACGTTCTTCTCGGTGTCCTGGTGTTTCGTCCGTGTAGTCGCCTCGTCGCCCTCAACGTCCGGCCCTCGGTCCACACAACTGTTCATTGCCGTCCCAGTCGTCATCTCCGTTGTCCGTGCTCGTCGCCGTGCCCTCCGTCTTCTGTCGACAGCTGCTCCTACAGATGCTGCCGCAGATGCTCTGGAGAGTGCATCTGCTACCACGTTCGTAGTCCCCGGTCGATACTCGACTTCAAAATTAAACTCTTGTAATGTCAAAGCCCAGCGGTGAAGTTTTCCCGTCAGATTCGAACTGGTCATCAACCACTTCAACGCCGAGTGATCAGTGATGATCACGAACTTCCTTCCATACAGGTACGGTCGAAATAACTTCACTGCCCAAACAACCGCCAAACATTCTAACTCCGTGATTCCGTACTTGCTCTCAGCTTCGTTGTTGACCTTACTAGCATAAGCCACCGGCTGCCATCCACTGCCGTGATCCTGCATCAAACACGCACATAAACCAACTCTGCTCGCGTCCGTCACCACTCGAAAACCACGTCGAAAGTCTGGATAAACCAATAACGGCTTATTCGTCAAAATCTCCTTCACTCGCTCGAACGCGTTCACCTGTGCGTCCGTCCATTCCCACTCAGCATTCTTCCGTAGTAATTTAGTCATCGGGGCCATTAGAGAACCAAAGCCCTCCACGAATCGCCTGTAGTAGCCTGCCAAATGTACAAATCTCTTCACCTCGACTGCATCTCGCGGCGTAGGGAAGTTCTGTACCGCCGTAATCAACCTCTGTAGTGGCCGTACCCCTTCATTGCTCAGCTCGTGACCCAAGTACTCCATGGATCTCATCGCGAAACGACACTTCTTCAGTTTCAGCGTTAAACCAGCCGACGCCAGTCGCTCCAACACCGTCGCCAACTCCACGATGTGCTTCTCGATTCCACCTCGAGTGAAAACCATTATATCATCTAAGTACACCAGACACGTACTCCACGTCAAGCCTCTCAGCACACTATTCATCATTCGTTGGAAGGTCGAAGGTGCGTTAGTGAGTCCGAACGGCATTCTGATTAACCGATACAAACCCTTCTTCGTCGTAAATGCTGTTTTATCTCGATCTTCCGGAGCCACTAAAATTTGCCAATAGCCCGCCTTCAAGTCCAATGTAGTGAAGAGTAGAGCTCCTCCAAGTGCTTCCAACGTTTCGTCAATGCGGGGCAAAAGATACACGTCCATCTTCGTCACCTTGTTGAGTGCTCGGTAGTCGGCACAAAACCGAACCTCACCATCCTTTTTCCTCACCAACACAACCGGGAAGCCCCAGGCTCCATCGCCTTCTTCGATCACTCCCGCTCTCAACATCGTTTCCACGTTTTCGTTAATGATATGATCCTCCGCTTGCACTTGCCGTTTCCTCTTCTGCATTATTGGTGCCGTCTCGCCCGTATCGATGTGGTGCTGTATGCTTAATGCTGTAGCTGGTGGACAGTCACTCTCATTGCTCGAAAGCCCCCGATAGACACGCAAAAGCTTCATTACCAATTCACGTGCATCCTTCTCTTCAACCCCGATATGTATGTCCTTCTCGTTACTGAGTGGCGTCTCGCCGTCGCCCAACTCATTCATCCAGTCGTTCAGTCGTTCCGTCCGCAGCTCCTTGTTCATCTCGAGGATCGTCATGTCTTCGTCCATGGGTATCCAGGTTCCAAGTTCTCGCTTGTTTGGTAGAGTGGCTGCTCGATCATTCGCGTTGACGGCAGGCACCCAAGCTTTGCCATCCTTCGCTGTCATGACCGTCACTGCTAACAGAACCGCTCCCGTACTTCTCGTCGGAATGAACATGCCGCGTTCACCATCCTTGGCCGCCACTGACACTTCCACGGGAGTCACTGTCCGCGCTGCAATCTTCGTCCTTCCAGCAACACGCACTGCCGCCACTTTGCGTCCTCCGTCACCATCCTGCGTCCGAAACGGGATCACCACCGATCGGCCATCGTCACTGTACCGCACTTCGTTACGACTGAAGTCCATCGTTGCCTCTCGCGCCTGGAGGAAGTCGATCCCCAGTAGAAACTCGTCCGTACAACCCGCCACGATGCCCGCTTCCACACGTATCCGTTCTCCAAACACACTGACGAGTTCGAAGCTCCACACTCCGATAACGTCCAGCAGGAAACCTCCGATACCTTCAACGTAGTCTACCGGTGCCGTGTCCAAGATTTTGTCACCCAGCGCCATCCAGTCCGTGCCAGCAATCGTATACCTCGCACAACTGTCCAGCTTCACGTCTCGCTGAGTTCCCGATACTGTCACCGTGGCTGTAGGTAGTCCGTCTTCCGCGCCAATGTACTCCACCGTCTTCAACCCATCCTGCTGTTGCTCGGCGCTTTGATTCAACTGCTGCTTCACCAGGCTCACTCGAGCTCGTTCCTTCGTTTCACCGTTCGTCACACTGTCATCATCGGCTCGGGTTTGATCGCCACGTTCATTCAATCGCTTCAAGGCTTCCTCGGCGTCTCGTGCTCGTCGAACTTGGCGAATTACCGCTTCTCGTTTACGGTCGGCCTCTTGATCTTGCGTAGCACGCCTCTCTGCTTCTTTCTCACGGGTCCTCCTGCGCTTAGCCATTCGTCGCTTTCGTCGCCGTGCCGGCCGAGCCTTTAACAACTCGCAGTCAACGCTGAATCGTCCACGTCACTTTCGACATCACTTGCCTTGCTATCATTAGTTATCGCCTCCTCCACGGTGGGTTCTTGTCCGTCGGGCATCTCCGTCGTTGTCACCGCGCTTTCGTTACCCATGGCACGGTCACGCCCACCATTCGTTGCTGCTGCCGCCACATCTTCGCTGTTGGGCGCCTCCGGGTCCTTCACTGCGTTCACTGGAGCGTCATCCGTCACTGCTAAGGCTGGTGTGCCGTCTGCGTTGTCCGTAGTCTTTGTCGCTGTCGGAGTACTCGCAAAGACCGTTCGTGTAGCGCTGATAGTCGCCTCCCGAGTCACTAACGCTACTGCGCCTTCCCCAGCTTGACGTCGGTTCTTCGCACTACTGGCTGCCCGCTGTTTTCGTCCCACTGCATATCTCCATTCATCCTGCTCTCTCTGCGCCCGGGTGTATCTCGTCGTGGCCAGCGCTGGTCTCAACGTGGACACATACTTCTCGGCCTGCAGCCGGTTGAACACCATCTCATTGTCCTTCATTATCTGTTGCCACTCGACAATGTCATCGCTCGTCAACACCTTCTCGTTCCGCACCGCGGCCACGTCGTCCTCATGCCGCACCGTATTGCAGTTCACGCCAATTTCCATCGCTTCACTCTTCTTAAGGGGTCCGTTCATCACTGTCGAACGCTGTATCCCCGCTACGTCGTTCGCTACTCGTTTTCCGACTTGGTCAGAGATTTCGCCCCACGCGTGCGCATATACTCGTCGTTCCGTGCCTTAGCCTCACTGTCGGTGCACATCCTCGCAAAGTGGCCCACCTGGTTGCACGCAAAGCACCGGGGTTCGTTCGGACAATGCGTTGACCAATGGCCCTTACCACCGCATCGCCGACACTCTCGGCTGTCGCTAGTCCCGCCGGTCTCTCGACGCGTTTCACCTTGCCGGTTGTCGCTCGTACCCGCCTGCTTCACTGCTGCTTTCGTCTTCGCCGTCTTCGGTGGGGTATCTGACTCTCCGCCGCTTGGTTCCGCTGCTTGAGTTTTCGCCTTCTTCGCTGGTGGCTTGGTCTCGCCGGTTTTGGTTCCCAAAATCGTCCGTTCCATCGCCTACCCGGTATCTTCTGGATCATGCGAGCGAGTCGATTGTACACGCCTTGAGGATTCGTGAACAACGCCAATTGTTCCGCTGTCTCGGTCGCTGCTCGTCCTCCTGTTTCTGTTGTGGCACCCGCTACTTCTCCGGGAACACTCACGCCACCGACACCAGGAATCATCACCGTCGTACCGCTGGGTCCATTCACTTGCACCAGATGCGTCGCATGCGCAGCTGGGAACGTCTGCCCAATGTTATGCATTCCTCGCGCCACATTCTCCAACGGGTCGCTCAACTGGGTTGCCTTCTTCACTGCCTTCTCCAGCGTCCTCGATACTGGCGGCTGCTTGACCAACTATCTTGTCGTACGGTCCAAGTTTCTATAGAATTGGGCAAGGAAAACTCTCTCTTCCACTGGATTTCTGTCGGCTGCTTCTCGCAATCCGGCCGCATAGTCTGCATATGATTCACCAGCTATCATCATTCGCGTGTTCACTCTCCATTCGGCGTCCTCCAAGTTCTGTGGTGGCGCGTACCTCTGCAGTAGGCCTCTCTTCAAATGCGTCCAAGTGCGTTCTCGTGCCGGCGTCCTCCGATCTCGGTTGACCCACCATCGTGCCGCGTTCTCCGCCAACTTGTTGCCCAAGATGAAGTACAAGGCCTTATCGGACCAGTCACCACGTCCAGATTCTCGTGCTTCTTCAAGTGCTAGGTCGATTCGATCGATCCACGTCGAGACCGAGATTCCTGACTCTGGCGTGAACACCGGAAGCTCCAAGTCCTTAATACCCCGCTGCGTTGCCCGCCGTCGCCGTTCTTCCCGTTCGCGT
Organism: Phytophthora meadii; assembly: GCA_032432875.1. NCBI lineage: Eukaryota > Oomycota > Peronosporomycetes > Peronosporales > Peronosporaceae > Phytophthora > Phytophthora meadii. The sequence continues at coordinate 26,514 of JAUMGV010000090.1, read as the reverse complement.
GGCTCATGTCGTTCGCGCCTATCTCGCTGCTCATACCGGTTGCGTCGTTCACGTCGTTCACGTCGTTCGCGTCTCTGGCGATCATGCCGTTCATCGCGCCGTCCGTATACCCTTCGTGCGCCTCGTGACCTGCTTCGGTCGCTCTCCTCACTGGAACTTGCACTACTCGTCGCAGAGCTGCTGCCGCCGCTGCTTCCATCGTCGCTGGGTGGTCCAACATGTCCTCGTTCCGAATCGTCGGAGCTGTCGTCGTCTGATGGACCACCATCCCGGTGTGCTCGTCGTCGCACTAGATGTCGGTCGTGACGCCCGCGGTTCCCTCCACGCCATCGAGCTTCGCTCCTGGATCGGCGTCCGTGTCGTCCTGGTTCGTTCCCGTGTCGTCGTCCACGGTCTCGTGGTTCGTCGTCGTCAAGGCGCCTACGTACTGCTCGTTTTGCTTCTCGTTCGTGTTCGCGGTGCTGTGGTGCCCGTCGTCCACCGTCGCTATTCTCGTCCTGGTAGCGAGGCCGAGCGTCCCGCCCGTACTCATCCCGTTCGTCATCGTCGCGAGGTAATTCCTCCACCACACGTCGCTCGTCGGTTTCCAGCTGCGGCATTCTTGCTTCCGACGTACGCTCCCGTTGTAGTGTGCACACCCGGTCGTACATCTTCCTTAGGGCCTCTCCCAACTCCTGAAGGTCCATTCTGTCTGCGTTGCCAAGATCGCCCGAATCTCGTTCGGCTGCAACAGCTCCTCGTCCTCGTGGTACCTTTTTTTGGCCCGTTCCTCCAGTCGCGCTGGTGCTAGCCGTTCTTCTCCTTCGCGAAGCGCTGCTGGGTCTTCAACTCCCTGCCGCTCTTCATCAACCGTCGCTGCTTCATTAATGCCAGCCACCGTTGGGCTATTTGCCGTTGTGAGGGAAGGCGTGAGTACCGGTAACGCCTTCTCCTCATCGTCGTCCGATTCGTGATTGTCTTCGCTCGCATCGTTGTCCTCATTCTTCTTCTCAGTGCTGCGTCGAACTCGTGGGCGCCGTGCTCTCGAAGCTCCTCTCGCTTTCGTCGTCATCGGTGCCGTTCTGGACCACCATGTAACGTTTGCCTTTTATCTTGCCCGGCACGTTGAGCAAGTCGTATTGCTCCTGGCTTCTGCGTCCCGTTCACTTCGTATAGATTTAACACCTTCTGGCCGACAGCAACAACTTGTTGCTGCGCCGGGCCCGTAGCTTCGTGCTGCGACCCTATTTATTGAATAGACACTACTCTTAATGCCTACTTTCGTTCGTCTCGTTCGTCTCTTTCGTCGTCTCAGTCACAGCCAAGTCTTCGTCCGTCAGCTCCTCGCAGTTCGTCCTGAGCCCGCCGACACCGTTGAGACCCTCCAGGTAACGTGAAGTCGCTCAGCTGTCGGAGCACTCACCAAAGCACTTCCAGTCGCCGCCGCCTTCTAGTGTCGCCCAGTCCCGTTCCGCTGCCCGCCCAGTTCTTACCACTCGTCACCGTCGTCCAAAGCCTTGTCCGCTCGTTCGGTTTGCCTGCTGCCTGCTTCTCAAGCAGCCTGCAAATTTCGTAGTGAGCTCTCCAGCTCTCGTTTCAAAGTGAGCCTTTCAGCCCCTCGTTCATCGGCCGGTCCTCGTACTTCAAGGTCTCCGGTATTCCACTCTTACTGTATCCATCAGCTCGCAGCTGGCTCGACCCCTCATCGTACCACTGCTTCGCCACCTCGTCGTGCACTTCCGTGCTCCCGTACACGTACTCGTAGAAGGCGGCCACACTCATTGGCCTGCGCCCCTGTCGTTCGCCATTCCCGAGACCGCCAGCACTTGCTGCAGCTCTTCCAGTCCATCGTGTCCAACTCACAGAGTCCATCAAGCGTCCACATCGCCCGTCTGTCGGTATCACGTCCGTCGATCGTGACATCCTGTTACAAAACAGTTCCAGCTCCAGCTTCGAAGTGCATGGATCCTCCTAACCCAAAGTCTTCCAAACTGCTCATGCAAGACTTCGTCCGTCTCCTTTGCTGGCTTTGGCTCCAAGGCACGGGTGCAATGTCGACGCTGATCGGTGGTGCTTCCCGTATACACACACTTGGTTTTACTGCCTTGCTCGCAGTCCAGGTAATGCACGTGCTCACGACCCATCTTGGAGCAGTACAAATTGCACATCTCGGCTATCCCCAACTCACCAGCCTTGTACTTGCGCTCCTCGATGTCAATGTCCTCAGCGTCCGACAAGAAGTAAGTGTTGCGCATGTTACCATGTGACGTGGTGTGCGAGCCATGGTGCCCAAGTTTCTTCTTACAGAAGTAGCAGCAACATGGGCAACGGACGTCGCAATAATGAATTGTCTGGTCTTCACCGCTTTGGTCACAAATGCAAGTGTGCGATCCCTGGTGCATTTTCTGACCTGGTGGAAGTTGCTTCGTACACTTCTTACGAGAGCCATTCATCTCCTGAAACGTGAACTCAAAGTTGCCACGAGCTCCCGTAAACGTTTTCGACGACTTCTTGAGAAACACTTCGACTCGGCAGATCCCGTCTTCTTCGCACATGGCCTGGCACTCGTGTTCATATCCACACATGTGAACTACCGGTGCTTCAGAAGCCGCATCAAACGTGTCTGATCCTTTCTCGTTGTCATTCTCCGCAGAGTACACCACCGAGACGTCGACTTGGCCGTGAAAATGATCCAACGTACCGCAGACTTCATTGCAGGTAGCGGACTAATCACGAGTACTGAAAGCCGGAAATCGAGTACACATACCGGTAACCGACAATACCGCCAGCACCGGCTGAAATCCGAGTACACATCGGTAGAATTCCGAGTACAATGGCAGAATTCCGAGTACAAAAAATTGGCGGGAAAAAAGTACAAGGGAAACCTGGCAGAATGGCGAGTGCAGGGCGGGTTTGCCGCTAAGAACTAGTCAGCCATAACGAAGCATTCATTAATTTAACTCATTTATATTTATAAATATAAATGAGTTAAATAATGAACTTTATGGCTGACTAGTTCTAATACTCATTTATTATCCGTATTACTGGGGTTTAAGCCCGCGTGCTACGCACACGGAGCGTTAAACCGCCAGCCTAAGCCCGCTCCGGCTTCGCCTTCGCTTGATCCGTCGACAGCGCTGGGGTTTAAGCCCGTGTGCTTAGCACACGGAGCATTAAACCACCAGCCAGCGTTCTCCACCGCGCTTGTCCTCCTCTCTGCTGTCCTTTACTGCCCAGCTACGCGCTCCGCGCGATCCCAGCCACCCCAAGCGGCTCGCTACGCTCGCGAGTACAGACCCTAAGCCCGCTCCGGCTTCGCCTTCGCTTGATCCCTCGGCAGCGCTGGTGTGGCTAGTAAAACCGCAAAAGTACCGGTACGAACTGACCTCAATTCGTTTTGCAAAACCTCTCAAAGTCGATTGGTGTACTCGAAATCCGGCCACTGGTACTCGGAATTAATCCCCTTCCTTCATTGCACCCGTCCATGACGCACTTCTACATGCAACGGACTTCGACACATTTGTGAGCGGTGTGAGGTTCCTCCACATTCAAGACGCAGCGACCAGAGCAACTTTGCGCTGAACACTCTTCACCACAAGAGTGAATGGCGACGTCGCACTTGTGCAGATCCAGGTGGCCTCGCTTCAACGAGCACTTCTTACCGCAGTTGGGCGAGTTGTTCATACAGCACTCTTGGCCACACGTGTGATCTCCATCACGACACTCGCATTTCCCCTCGTGACCAGATTCTTTGGAGCAGTACGGAGTCTTCCCGAAGTTTTCACTACTTTCACAGTACTCACATCGTCCAGCACAGATATGGTGCCTCCACAGTTGTGGTTGATAATTCCGGAATGAGAAGCAGCATTCATGCAGCCAAGTCGACAGTTGTCACACTCGCTCTGGCAACGTGCAAGCAACATCTGGAACCGTCCAAGGTATTGCAGCTCCATAGCCTTCCATTCGTCGGGAACTCGACCTCCAAGCATTTGCTTCACCCAAATGGAGATCCGAGCCTTACGACGACGCACGAAAAACGCCAAAAATGCGTCAAATTCCGTGACCATCTCTCTCGATACCTTCCCACCTCGGACACTAGAATTACTACGCAGATACAGTCGAAGAAGTTGCTTGATTGCCTCGTGAGCAGCTGCAGAACTGTTCTCGCTCGTGGAGTTGCAGTCGAATCCAAGGTCAATCTCCCAGTCTGGGAGCGCGTCAAGGCTAACAACTTCATTGAGAGATCTCCACTTGTCACCTAAAGCTGGATACTCTGCAATGACCGTCTCCAGATCAATGTCGATCACTGTTCCCGTACCAGCCACAACAATGTTTTCTTTTAAGTACGTCGCAATGTCTTCTGTTCTCGCGACGTACTCTTGGGGGACAATGCAGCCCGTTCGAAGAAGACCCGGGAGCTTTGAGCTGATTTCAGACAATTGGAACTGCTTTGCACCTTCATCCAGTGATGTCCAGTCGAGAATCGAAATCTTTGCCAGCACCAAGCGAATGCAGTTCAGGAATGTGACGGGGGTCACACAGCACTTCACACAGAGGAAGGCTTGGAGTATACAACTCCTAGTGCACAAGCAGTTCACCCTGACTCTGAACACGCTGTTGAACTTGGGGAGACTAACAAAAGATTAGGTAGATTTAAGACGAAGGACCAGGATACTTGTTAGCTTGGCTTGCAATACGAAAAAGATATCTAGTGTAACGCTATACAAGGTGATAAGGTGGCTGCGGAGCCACCTGCCACGTGTCACCATGATGTGTGACACACCAAATGGATCCACTTCGGAAGAGTGACTAAAGTCACTCTTCAATGTAACCCCGTTACATCCTCCCCCACTTAGATTCGACTCTCGTCCAATCAGAGAAGAGAGAAAATCCCTTTCACATTTCTCTCTTCAATGTCGAAATCGATCGACCTGCCGCCAGCTCTTATCGCTGCGGCTTCTGCTCTCACAGAGCACAGGGCGCACTGCCAACGCGTACCAGGCTTCCTTGGAAGCCCAGCAACATGTCTGCAAAGGGTGCAAACCCAGACGCGCAAGCGTCTTCACGGAAGAAGGCTGCAAAGCCAACTTCCAAGCCAGCCAAGCCTCGCGGCAAGGCTTCGGCACTTCATGAGGCCACCGATGTGGCCTCCAGGGCTCTTAGCTCGCCCAGCAGCACTGCTGCGACGGCTAGCCCTAGCCAAAGGCGCAATAGGTCTCCGTCCCTACCGCCTGATACTCGACCGAATCCTCGGTTCGAGTATAGGGACCATAGTCCCGGTTCCTGGAGTCCTTCCGAACAGGAAGCGACTCTTGTCAGCTACTCGGGCGACGAGAGCGACAACGATGACGCCGAGGGCAAGCCTGCGGCTGGTGCTCCGACCACGGAGGAGCACCATGGAGACAAGGACACCGCGTCCAAGTCTCCCGACAACACCAGCGGCCGTGGTGGCGACACTACGCCACCACCTGTCAGACATCTGACACTTGCTGAAGGGCGCGAACGCGCCCGGGCCATTCTGGCAGGGGAGAAGGTGCCCAGCACCAACTCCAAGAAGCGTCATGCTTCACAGTCTCCTTGTCAAGACATGACAAGGAGAAGGGAGCTCGAAGAGATCTTCGGCCCCGACGACGTCGACGATGACGCCGATGAGGAGGAGGGGCTCATCCGCGAGCCCCAAGAGATCACTAACGATCTCGATGAGCAGCAAGAGCTCTTTCAGGCTGCTCAACAGCCAATGCGCACCGCACCAACGGTCGCACGTGAGTCTCATCAACACGATGAGGACTCTGCCCACCAGCGGGGATACTACCCGCCCGAGCAAGGCTCGGGAGCTGCCGCGTATCTCGAGCAGCTCCAGGACCCACGTCCTCTCATAGGGGGCCATACCTCCAAAGGCGCCTATGAGCGGGCCTTGGTTCAGAAAGAACCTCTCTTTCAAGGCAACCTCTCTGTTGCCAGGTGCGTGCTTCTAGCACAGCACCGAATTCCTCTCAAGGAATTCACCTCGCTTCGCAAGAAGCCTGAGACTAAGGGTGGTCTCAAGCCCACATGGGGTTACCCATGGGTTCTCCCAGAGAACACTGCGTCGTGGGTCGACGCTGAGGACCTCTTTTGGCAATGGGTCCGGTTGACAGTCAAGTCAACCCAGGAGTACCACAAACTCCGTGACGAAGATCACCTGGAGGACATCCTCCGCCTTCGGGACCTTCGTGTCCAGTTTGCCCACCTCGTAGGCAAACGTCAGCTCCATCATCAGTTGGAGCGACTGAGAACTGAGTCTCAGTCCAGCGCTCGCAATGAGCGCGGGTATGGAACACATACTCCTGTGTTCCAACCCCGTTCAGCGGCTAAGAAGCCGCGGACTACTTACGAGGCTGCCGACGTGCCTCTTCCCAGCACGCGACAGCCTTCGGGCAGTCAACCTGGAGCTGCTCAATCGGCTCCCAGGTACTCTGCGACGCAGGGTACCCGCGCCACTTCACTCGGAGCTGGCGCTTCCCACCGCGACGCCGCTCCTGGAGAACCCGCTCCACATGGTAGTGGCGTTCTCCGTTCCGATCAAGCAAGGCCGGAGGAGGCCTCGCCCGACTGCTCTTTCGAGCCGTCCCCGACGTTGGGGACTCAGAGGCCTTCGACTGGGCCTCTTGACCAACTTGTTGCTCAGCAACAGGAGGAGATCCGCCTCCTCCGAGCGCGTGTCCTCGCGCTTGAGGTCGCTCTTGGTCTTGGTGTTGGCGGCCAGGCTGCCTCTGCAGTCGGCCAACCTGGTGTCGTGCGCCTACTGGAAGACCTGCGTCTCGCGATGCAGGGTCTTCATGGTCGTGTAGACCGTAGTGCCTCTTCGCGGGCACTTGACTCCCTTCGTCAAGAGGTCTACGACCTTCAGGCGACGATGTCTCGCCGGGAGTCGCAACCGTACGCGTACTCCCCGTCGTCGCGCGACTCGCGCCTAGGGGCCTACTCGCTTGGCCCCTCGGTGTATCCACACCGCTCGTACCTTCCACCGGGGTACGGCTTCGCCCCTGGGAGTCACCAAACTCCCTATTACCTGGGGCGCTCTGCGCCTGACGCTCAACCTCGCGTCGAGGAGGTTCACTCTCCTCCTCGCGGCCGCCTTCAACCTCTTGAGGGGCCGCATGACCCTGAGGGTCATGGTACCGCTTCAGACGACCCACATAAAACGTCGGGTGGGTCGTCAGCGACTTAGGCAAGTCGATCGTGTAGGCAGCGCCGTGCCTACCCAGGACCTTGAAGGGTCCAATGAAGCGATGCTTCAACTTGTTGCTCACCGTGGAGCTAACAGTGTTAAGAGGTAGGTTCCTAGTGTCGAGTAGCACTAAGTCCCCCACATTAAATACACTTAAGTTTCCTCTCCCATGTTGGTCTGAGTACTCCTTTTGCTTGTCCTGTGCGAGTGCCATTGCATCTCGCACCCGGCTGATCACATTCAGCCTGTTGCCGACAAATGTCGACAACTTCTTCCGCAACGCGGCTGGTTCCACACCGGAAACCTGGGAGGAAAGCTCTTTCCGAGCCTCTCCCCCACTTACTCTCGAAGCCGCGGTGCCCCCACCCAGTGTGAGCGGCACCTGGGGGTTCCGAAGCCCATTCAAGTAGAACGGCGCGAACCCCGTTGACGCGTGTACCGCGTTGTTGAGTGCAAACTCAACCATAGGCAGCTGCGCTGACCAAGAGCGCGGCGCCTCAGCGCAAACACTGCGCAGCACGTCAACCACTCGGTTGACGCGCTCAGTCTGACCATCGGTCTGCGGATGGTCCGCTGTTGACATCGTCAACCGTGTTCCTAGCAATTGGAACAGCGTTTTCCAAAACGCAGCGGTAAACCGCGGGTCGCGGTCAGAGACAACAGTCTCAGGCAACCCGTGATAGCGGAATACGCTATCAAGGAACAACTTCGCAGTTTGTTCCCCGGTAATGGTCTCAGAGCCCGGAGCAAGATGCACCATCTTGCTCAACCGGCATACAAACACCACAATGCCGGTGTTCTTCTGGTCATCGGCCGGAAGGCCGAAGACAAAGTCGAGACTCATCGACTTCCAGCAGTCCAGTGGGACTGGCAGGCTCTGCAGCGGAGCCGACGCGTGCCCCATAGGCTTCACGCGCTGACATGTTTCACATGTCTTGATGTACTTGGCCACCCACTTGTACATGTGGGCCCACCAAAACATCAGAGAGACCCCATGATAGGTCTTCTCTCGGCCCAAGTGGCCACTCGAAGGCACATCGTGTGCCTCGTGAAGTATATCATACTTCAGATCCTCGTCGTTCGGAACAACGACCCGCGGAGGATCCCCGGGCTCCACCCGATAGTGGAGCAGGCCATCGGCCCACTCATAGCGGTGGAGCCGTGCCCGCTGTCGAGGCGTAAGCCATTCGACCTTGGCATCCGTGCCAGCGGACAAATACCGCACAATAGGGGCGAGGGTGTCATCGTCCCGATACGCCAAGCGTATTCGATCGTAAAGATCCGTCGTGGCCAGACTAATTTGAGCGAACTCATAGTCGGGCCTGCGCGACAAAGCGTCGGCAAGCGTGTTGAGCTTGCCAGGCTTGTATTCAACGCGGAAGTTATACTCCGCGAAGAATGACAGCCAACGCGCCATCCGCTGCGATAAGTGCGGCGTATGGATGGCTGTCCGCAAGGACGCGTGGTCCGTATAGACCACAAAGGGCCTTGAGCCCAGAAGATGCACCCTGAACTTGACAAGGGCATACTTCATCGACAAGAGTTCCTTGTCGTGAACGGGATAATTCCGTTCGGCAGCCTTCAGCTGCCTGGACTGGAACGAGGTCACCCTATCTCGTCCCTCATCGTCCTGTTGCAATAGCGCACAGCCAATTGCATAGTCGGAAGCGTCACAGACAACGCTAAACGACTTGGCATCGTCCGGCAACGCCAGGACGGGCGCGCATTGCAAGCTCGCCTTGATGCTGTCAAAAGCATCCTGGTGCTGGCGCTCCCAGCACCACTCGGCCTCCTTCTTCAGAAGGTCCGACAAAGGCTTTGCGAGTCCCGCATAGCCAGCACTGTACTTGTGCAAGTAGTTGGCTAAGCCCAACCACTTCCTCCGGTCCTTCTGTGACCGAGGAACAGGCCATGCCGCAATGGCTTTGACCTTATCGGGATCCGCTCGGACCCCGACGCTGCTGACGAAGCAGCCGAGGACCTTAATCTCCTCAGCTGCGAAGACGCACTTGTCGATGTTGGCATAGAGCTTGTTAGCTCTCATGACCTCAAACACTCGACGGAGGTGCTCTCGATGACCTCTATAGCCGTCTTGCCTCCCTCGGCACGGCTATGGACGAATATATCGTCAAAGTACGTCTGCGTGAACGCACGCAAAGGTCTAAACAACTGTGTGACCAAGCGATTGAAGGTCGCTGGTGCGTTGGATAGACCTTGTGGCATTACCAGCCACTCCCAGAGCATACCGCTCGGCGTGCTCACGGCCGTGAGCGGGATATCACACTCCCGCATCAGGATCTGGTAATATCCATCCACCAGATCCAGCGCGCTATACAGCGTGCAGCCGGCCATGTTGTTTAACAACACATCCTTGCGAGGGATCGGCGTCTGTGCTGGCACAGTCGCGCTGTTCAGCTTGTTGTAAGCATGAACCAGACGCCACTTCCCGTTCGGCTTGCGAACGCAGAAGGTTGGCGTCGAGTGCGGGGACTTCGATTCCCGCACCATTCCCGCTTTCGCCTTAGCGGCGAAGAACGCGTCAATGACGTCGCTCTGCTCTCGGGGCAGGGGCCATTGACGCGTGACACAATACTTTGTGCCTGGCACGAGATCAATCTCGTGCCTGATCCCTCGGTCTGGTGGGAGCTTTGAGGGTGGGTCCTTGGACACCACGTCCTCAAACTCCCTCACTAAAGGATACAACGGATCCTTCGGATTCTTCAGAATCTCGGAGCCCGTGCGCGACGCACGCTGCTTCCGGAACTCCTCCAGGACGTCTTCGTCCATCACTGAGGAGGAGTTCAACTCCTCTGGAGTGGGCTCCGGCCTAAGGAGAACCATCTCCGATATCTCCCCGGCCTTCAACTCGGCCAGGAAGTCCTCCATCGCGACTTCCTCGAGGTTCAATAGCTCTGATACCTCTGGCAGGGGTGCCAACTCGATGGCCCCCGCCTTCACGCGATGCCCGGTCACGCCGTCGAAGACGTGATAACACTCTTCGACCGGCCGTGACCTAGGAGCCCTGAGCTCCTGTCCTAAGTCCTCGTGGACTTCTTCGGGGTGGTATTCCACCAACCCCGGCTTACGACCATGGCGTGAGGTTAACTTACCCACGCCCGGTGATGCCACTACGATGGCATCACGAGCCCTCATGGCTCCGTGCGGAACTGCGTTACCCGCATCGGAAGCACCCTTGGTGTCTTCCTGATCAGTTATGGTCTGAGCGACCTTGCGTGGAACTACTTCTCTCACGCCTGGTGATGCCACTACGATGGCATCACGAGCCCTCGTGGCTCCATGCGGAACTCTGTTACCCGCATCAGTTATGGTCTGAGCGACCTGGCGTCGAACTACTTCTCGTACGCCTGGCGATGCCACTACTTCGGCATCGCGAGCCATCTTGGCTTCCTGCGGAACTCTTGCATCCGCTTGTGGACCTAAGTTACCCACCTGGTTAGTGCTCTCGGGCACTACCACAGTCGCAGCCTGTACGTCGCTGCGACTTCGCGCGTGGGGCCCTGCTGTCGTTGCAGACCCACACGTAGGGCAAGGGCCTCCGCCCGTTGCCCCGGCCATCCATGGCCCACGATCACTTCTCGTGTGGGGCGATGTAGCACCGACTACACCAGCCCCCAAATACTCCTCGGACGCTGCCGCGTCCTGGCGGTTCCAGCGAACGCCCTTAGTCCTGACAGAGGTGGGAATATGACTCACCAAGGCTCTGTCAGAGACTGCAGGCCAGCTAGCCCCAATGGCTTTGCCGCGCCATTCGATCCAGGGCTCGTGCTTCTCAAGCCACGGCATCCCTAGGATCAAGTCGTACTTGTCCATCTCGAGGTCAATGAACGACTCCACGCTGTCGAAGTCCTCAAACTTCACAGCCAGGTCCACCTGGACCTTTGGTACTTCCACCACCGTACCATCGGCTAGTCGTACGGCGACTAGCCCACTTCCCTCGCTCTCACGTAGAGCGTCCTCAAACTTGCCGCGGTTCCTCGCGACAGTTTGTCGGCGAGCAAAGTTCTTGCTCGCCCCAGAGTCTATCAAGACTCTAAAGGGGTTGTTAAACCCCCGTACACTCGCGTGTACCACCAGCAGCCCACCGCTGCCCTTCTCCGCTTTGAGAGTCCCAAGACTCTCTGGGGCTAAGTCTCCACTGCGTGTGCCTCCCGCACCACCCGCATGGGGACTTAGTGTTTCCCCAGTAGGGCGCCCCGCCCCTACTGGTCCCCGGAGTTCCCCTGACCCTTGGGCGCCGGCTTCTTCCAGCGGCCCTTAGAGCCCTGAGGCTTGGAAGACCTCTTCCATTGCCCCCCCAGAGGGGCAGACACGTGCGAAGTGTCCGAAACGCCCGCACTCAAAACAGCGGATGCGTTTCTGCTCGGCGAGCCCCAAGTCCATAGGGGCTGGTCCCGAGCCTGCTCCATTCCCAGGAGCACTGGCCGACGCCGTCGTCGGCCCGCTGTGGCCTTGCCACGCAGAGGCAGGAGTCTGAGCCTGTGTATGGCTGTACTCCTCCTGGAGCGCGACTTGAATCGCCTCCTCCATCGTGTTGGCCTGCACGCGGAACAGTTGCGTGCGGGCCGGGCTTACTCTTAAGCCGTCCATGAACACAGTTACTTGGATGTGTTCAGGTAGGGGGTTCCCTACCAGAGATGCCGCGAGAACGCGCATCTCTTGGATGTACTCGTGCAGGTCACGTTTCCCTTGCTTGCAGGCTAGGAAGTGTGACCGCTGGCGATACTCATAGTTCGCCGGGAGGAATGCGGCCCGAAGCTGTTCGCACAGCTGGGCCCAGGATGTAAAACATCCAGGCGACGTCGCTTCGCGCGTGTACGCCCATGTCTTCGCTCGACCCCCGAGGTTAGACAGCGCAAAAGCGACCCGGAGTCGCTCCACCGAGATGAGAGCCGCCTCCATGGCGAGCTCCACTTCTCGGATCCAGAAGTGAAGGTTTTCACCTTCTTTCCCTTCATAGGGAAGAACCTTGAGTCTTAAAGGCTTGGGTTGAACCGGCCTCGGTTCAACCACAGGAGCCTCAAAGGTTCCTCGAACGTGCTCAATGAGCCCACGTTCGTACATGTCGAACGCCGCCACGCGTTCGACCTGCTCGGCCGGCGTCGCCGCCGCCAAGCTTCGGAAGGCATCCATCCCAAAGATGCCCGCCATCTTCGGACCGACTCAAACTGAGAGTCGGTCAAGTGAGGAAACTCACTTCGATCCATGGTGGCCAACTACTTCTGGCCACAGAGGATTCAGGTAATCAATCTACCCGCGTAGGCGTAGGATTGACTACAAGTGCTACCAAGTGTGACGGGGGTCACACAGCACTTCACACAGAGGAAGGCTTGGAGTATACAAACTCCTAGTGAACGGCAGTTCACTCGGTCCCCAAAGACTTGGGGAGACTAACTAAAGATTAGGTAGATTTAAGACTGAATATATTATAGATACTTGTTAGCTTGGCCTGCAATACAAACTAAAAGATATCTATAGTGTAACCTATATAGAAGGTGATAGGTGGCTGCGGAGCCACCACGTGTCACCATGATGTGTGACACACCAAATGTATCCACTTCGGAAGAGTGACTAAAGTCACTCTTCAATGTAACCCCGTTACAAGGAACGTCTTACCACTCCTGAACCCAACAGCTTTATCATGACATAAATCTTTCTCGATGAAATTCTGGGCGTGCATCAACGACTGGAAGTAGTTGATTGTGCCCAACGGTGGCGAGCAGTTGATATCGAGTTTACCTGAGTACAAGTCAACCAAGAAATTACTGTCCTTATTCACACCCACCAGCTTCTGGAATTTGGTGAGGAATTCATCAAGCACACCCTTCTGGTCGTTCGGGTTCACATCCTTCACTGACATGTATAATTTGCCCCGGAAGAGACTCGAATCTCCCTTGATTAACGACACACCCTTCTGGAAACGCGCAAATAAGTCGTCAATCTCCTTGTCGAACCGCATTTCCATCCGAAAGATCGTGAATTGTGATATCGATGCATTAAGCACCGAAAGGAAGACGTCTTCCTGTTCCGTTCGCTCAAAGGATCCCAGACCTTCAAAGTCCAAAACGATCAGAAGAATATCCTTGGACAGGATACGGATGGACATCCAAGCTCCATCGGTGCAACGTGCTCCAGCTATAGCAAAAGATGAGCCAGTCAAATGGTTCAGCAAATAACTCTTGCCTGTGGACTGCTTTCCCATCGAAGTGATCACGACGCAGCGTCCTTGCCATGACTCAAGCAATGGTGATAGAAGACCGAATCGAATTGAACGAGCAATGTCAACAGCTTGCACGTTCTGGGACTGGGTATTCATCTGCTGCGCTTTACCGTTCGTCATGACCGTCAGCGAGTTCGATTCAGCCCGGCAAATTTGAACAGGGGCGAATGTGACCAGCTTCTGCAGAAAAACTCGAACTGGTTGCGCAGCAACCTCGTCATGGACGTCAAAGCTCAAATCTGTCGCCAAATCCATTCCCCCCAAAGGTTTATTCAGTTTGCGAAGATCACGCATCATGGCCTGGAAAAAGTATCGGCAGCATTCTTCATTATCCCTGGTGAGTGAAGAGGAACATGCCACACGCACTGTCAGCGCTGCTGGGCCGTCATTAACGCCCTGAATTAATCCACGGACTGGGAACTTCTCGTACGTGTGGTAAAAAGCTCGAAGCCAATGATCGATTTCGCCATCGGATTCATCGGATTCACTCTTATTCCCATTGACCGAGTGCTCTTTCGAGTGCTGTATGCGGAACGACTCGCTTCGTACAGTCACAGCTAGGTGGAAGACGCATAACTTCTTCCTCTTCGCATCAACTGCGAATAGTAAGTCGTCAAAGCACTGGACGGATAACCCATTCGACCGGAGCTTCATATCTCCTACAGTATTCACCGGAACTTCACGAAAATCCTCACTGGCCACAGCAAATAGTTCGACTTCTTCCTGTTCTTCGGCTGAGTTTTCGGCTTCTCGGGGAGCTACAAAGCCCAACACTGTGGAATCAGCAGTCGTGAACAGTGAACTACCATTTGGCTGAGATCCTGACGACATCATCTGCACTGCTCGTGACGTTTGTTGATTTTTCAGATTCAACGATTGAACCAATCCATTCACGTCAGTTGCATACAGAGTCCATGATGAAGAGCAGCAGAAACGACTGGTTCTTTTGGAGAAGAGGCTGGAAGGAGTGGAAGAGAACAAAAAGATGATCAAGAAGATGGAGAAGCTGTTGAATTTAAGTGAAGAAAACACTCGATTGACTCGACAGTTGACGCAGGTGGCTACGAGATTGCAGATTCGGGATTTACTGGAGAAATGGAAAATGTCGGTGACGGAGAACCAGGACGAACAGGGACGAATCCGAGTGGATCTCAACAATTTCGCAGATAAATTAGCGGATCTGGACGGGAGAATCTCTTATACGGAAAATAAGTTCTTCGATATGAGTAGGAAAGAAGTACTTTCCTACTCATATCGAAGAACTTATTTTCCGTATATGAGATTCTCCCGTCCAGAGAAGAAGTGGAGGCAGCAGTAGTAACACCGAGCTATCCACCGCCGCCACCACTGGAACTTCCTAGGGATTTCGTACGACAAAGAGAGCTTGAAGGCATTCATGACGCATTGTGCCGTATTGACTGGGATTTCACAGCTGTAGACGTGGATATCTCTTCTATCAAGAAGAATGCAGACTCTCGCGGAGTTCAACAGGACAAGCACTTTGAATGGAGGCTGCAGGAACTGAGCACGCAGCTGTTTGATGCTCTTAGCCACTGTTCTCGAATGCACGACACCGAGATCAGCCGAATGAAGGGCGCCGTCTTTGACTTGCAAAGCGAGAACCAGGGATTCGGGCAGAGGATGAGGCGAGTGGAAGATGACGTTCAGCACACTCGAGCACTGCCGAGATCACGACGCTCGCGCTACCGGCAGAACAAACTCCCATTGCTACCAACGACGCCATCACCGCCGACAAACAATCGGAACCGTCGTGATCGTCCCTCGCGTTACGAGCCAGCTCCAGCCGGAGCTGATGAGCTTCTTGTTGGCCACGAGACCAACGCGCATGGTTCGAATCCTTCTTCTTTTTCTTGGTCACTTGTTGCCTCCAGAGAATTTTGAAGAATGATCGGCAACCTACGAAAGAGTGATGACCGCGGAACTTTTAAGTATTTTGAAAACTGGGACCCGCCACTAGCACGCATGTTGTGAATTTCCAACAGTAGCTGGAATTTGACAGTTGATGACTATGAACAGTTGGAAATGTTGAGAGAATATGAATTAGTGGAGCAAAACTTTCGCTACGTTCTTCCTAACGGTTGAGCTGCATGAAAAGGGCCTTACCTTCGCGTACAATATTGATATTCAGACACGTTTGGTTGACACTTGATCCTTTTCGCATCGCGTACAGTTGGTTCGTCCGTAAAGCGTGACTCAACCGCTCGAAAGCTTCTTGTACAATTTTCTCCATCGCCAACTTCAGCTCTTCCTCCAAAGGAAATCGCTCACATGATGCCCATTGATTAGTCAGAGATTCCTCCAGGACGCTGAGCACTCGATCGACGCCCGCAATCCAATCAGGGGCCATCAGAGTGAGAGGCTTGGAAAGTTGATCGCGAAATGACTCTGGCAATTCACTCAAACCGGAGAGATCCGGGATGGGAAAGGTACCAACACTTGCCACAATGGACAACCCGACTGGAAGTGCCTTCTTGTTATGGGGGAACGCTGTATACTGCTCAGCGAACATCGTCAGCAATTGCATCGCTTCGATGGCAGACACCGCATGACCACACAATGCCAACATACTTACACCTCGAAACAGCGGCTCAAGTCTTAGCGGTAGCGTCAATACACGCCAAAAGCGCTCATTAGTTTTCATCAGCTGCTCAAAGACACCTTCAACGCTCATAAGCTCTTCCAACAGCGCTATCAAAACTTCTTGGACTTCCTCTCTCGGCATATACGCTTGGTGGGTCAAAGGTTGAAGCAGGTCGAGCCAGAATAAGGCATTTGCACCGGCATTCAGCTTCCCGCGAACATCTTGGATGTACAACTGCACTTGTTCTTGACAATCTTGATTCGCGTTTTGGATCAACTCATCGTAATACGCGGAAGTCTGCGCCATCTTCGTGTCAGGCCAACGTTGGAATTTTCGGAGCACGGCTTCACGCACTTCTTCACTGTTTTCACAGCCCTCAAGATTCAGTTGCAGCGATCGATACTTGGCGACGTTAAACACCCACTCGGCCAATAGTTCAGTGCTGTAAAACTGCGGTGGGAACGGTACCAAAGCTGAATGGGGATTCAACGAGTATTGCAGGCGCTTACTAACCGGTTTCCAAGTATACGTCATTTGTGGATACGTTTCCATGGACAAAGTGGTGTCGTGAGATTCGCTCTTGTTTTCTTCGTGAGATTTAGTGCGATTTCGCTGAGACTGCTTCCGTTTTGAGGCTGCTGATCGTTTACGTCGTGCTGTCATGAATCCGAGAAAAGTTGCCAACTGAACGATTGTTTTGACGAGTACCCAGCAGAGAATTTGGACCCCGTCCCGTACTGTTCTTTTTGTGCTGCTTTCTTCGGGTGTCAAACTCTTCGATAGCACCACCGTGTCTGATCCGTGAATTGCTCAACACAAAAGCTGCTTCCGAAAGTGAGCTCAATGCTTCGCTTAGTGGTAGAAGGTAGTCTAGCGACGCTTCTAACCGGGTAACAAGACCTGCAGCAGCATCCCACTGGAACCATATCGAGCACGGAAGCTTCAATCGTCTCCCTAGCAGTTTGTTTCCGAGCTCTCGACCTACTAGCTCAGGAAAGACAAACTTCAGCGTAACCTCCGTTACAGTCAAGCTCAAGGAAGCCGAAACCACGACGACGTTCTTGACTATCTCCTCCATTTGCTCGAGCTGGAAGTAGATATCCTCAAAGCACGACGAATACTGGCGCCATACGTCCATGAGAGCCTCCACGCCACAGCGATCGCCTAAGTCTACATCCTGCGCCATTGACGATCGGAGAAACACGAGTTGCTGCTGTGTCTGGGGGCATAGGATGATATTTCTTCGACTGGTCTTGGTGTTGAGAGCAAAATGATTCACAGACACTCCGTAGCGAAAGAGATGAAAGTACTCGACGACAACGTCAGAGACGCTGAGCTTGACACCACAGATGAGACGGCTTCGCTGCAGCTCCAGCAACGGAATCTCGTCGCGTAGTTCCCGGATAGATTCCGCAAATTGTTTCTCCTTTTGATGTTGCCTGTGTCTGTAGCGAGCTTGATTCACGCGGCATTGTTCCCGGCGACGATCACTCTTTCTAGGGTTCTCTGCCCCGTGGGGTTTGATTTGATGATCAGATTGCAGCGGGTGCTCACCAGAATCATTGAAAAGAGCTTGGAAGTTGTCAGGATCGACGAATTCCGGCTCTGGTGATCGTTGTTTAGACTCGATCTGACTGTGCGGATTGCTCCGTTGAGTGGTTGAACGAACCGATCTGTCGAAATGGCGTGATCCTCCCACTGCGAACGCAGTTCGACCTGTTGACTTGTGAAAGTCTTCGATCATCTGGTACTGACGAGCTCGCTGAAACAGAGGCCCAACCATTGTAGACGTTTGGAGTGTGGTCGAGAAGTTGGTGAGGAATCCTTCGTAGCCTGTGGGAACGGAGTTCATTTTGGAAACGTAGCGAATTTGGAAGTGAGGGACCTCATATCACGTGCAAGGCTGACTAAGAATGACTACACTCTGTGGTCATCACATAACTGATGATCACGCTCGTCTCATTCCTTATGATCTGGTGGTCAATTAGTAACAATTATCACTAGAGAGGCCAAATTAAACCTTGGCGTCCACCAGTACAGTAGTGTACACACAGTTACAGTTGCAAGCCTTACCTATCTAGCATGCAAAAAATTAACTTACAGCTGGGCAAACAAACACCCGATGAGTGAGTTCTCTGTCCGCTGGTCATAACCATCGTGTTGTTGAGATTAGCCTACGATAACCTGTTTGATGGCGCGACCGAAGTTTTTGCTAATAAAGCCCATGTAACAGGAGGACACGGACGCTTGACGTTAGCGAGGCAGGCAGACGAGGAGGACGCTTGGGAAACCATGGCGCACGGGCGATGAGCACGAAGAGCGGCAGCACCTGTGGGAGAAGTCTCAGTGGTCCAGGTACTGGTGAACGTTCGTGGCGCGAGCCAATGAACGCCGTGGCCTTCTACGAGTACATGTACTCGAGCGAACGAGTGAACGAGGCGGTGATGAGGCAGTGGAACGAGGAGGTCTCCAGTCAGCTGCAGACTACTGCATACGATGGACGAGACCGCCGGGACCTTGAAGAACGGGGACCAGCGAAGGAGCTAGAGACCTCACTAGCGAATTTGACGGCTTGGTAGCCAGCAGCACGGAGCAGTAGCGAGAGAGCACTTCTGGGGAATTTGCCTGCTGGAGAGCAAGCACGGAACGAGGAACGAGGGCTGACAAGGCTTCGAGCAACCGTGACGGCAGCACGTACTGAGCGGGCAACGGGTGAGGCTGGACGACGAGAGAAGGCGGAAGCAACGGACAGTGCTTCCAGCTGTGTGAGCGACTTCGCGTGGTCTGGACGTCTCGACGGTGTCGGCGGGCTTAAACGAGCTGCAAGTAGCCAGAGTTAGAGGATTTGGTCGAAGAACGAGGTGTTAGACGATAGAAGTATTGTCTATTAATAAATAGGGCCTAGCAGCTAAGCTACGGGTCCGGCGCAGCAACAAGTGGTTGCTGTAGGCCAGCGAGAGAGTTTCGTGAAGTGAACGGGACGCAAGATAGCCAAGAGCTATACGACTTGCTCAACGTGCCGGGCAAGATAATAGACGCACGCTACATGGTGGTCATACAGGGGCAACTTCGACGGATGACGAGACAGATGACGAGTGCCAGAACGGCACCGACGACGACGAAAACGAGAGGAGCTTCGAGAGCACGGCGTTCACGAGTTCGAAGCAGCACTGAGAAGAAGACTGAGAACAACGAGGCGAGCGAAGACAATCACGAATCGGACGACGATGAAGAGAAGGCGTTACCGGTACCCACACCTTCCCTCACAACGGCAAATAGTTCAACGATGGCTGGCATTGATGAAGCAGCGACAGTTAACGAAGAGCGGCAGGGAGTTGAAGACCCAGTGGCGCTCCGCGAAGAAGAAGATCGGCTGGCACCGGCGCAACCGGATCAACGGGCCAAAGAAATGGAACCACGAGGGCGAAGAGCTGTTGCAGCAGCACGAACTTCCGGTGACCTTGGCAATGCAGACGAAATGGACCTTCAGGAGTTGGGAGAGGCCCTAAGGAAAATGTACGACCGGGTATGCACACTGCAACGGGAGCGTATGTCCGAAGCAGATACGCCACAGCTGGAAGCCGACGAGCGACGTGTGGTGGAGGAATTACCGCACGACGGTGACGAACGGGATGAGTACGGGCGAGATGTTCGGCCTCGCTACCAGGACGAAGATAGCGACGGCGGACAAAGAGCACCACTGCACCGCGAACCCGAACGAGAAGCAAAACGAGCAGTACGTAGGCGCCTTGACGACGACGAACCACGAGACCGTGGACGACGACACGGGAACGAACCAGGACGACACGGACGCCGATCCAGGAGCGAAGCTCGATGGCGTGGAGGGAACCGCGGGCGTCACGACCGACATCTAGTGCGACGACGAGCACACCGGGATGGTGGTCCATCAGACGACGACAGCTCCGACGATTCGGAACGAGGACATGTTGGACCACCCAGCGACGATGGAAGCAGCGGCGGCAGCAGCTCTGCGACGAGTAGTGCAAGTTCCAGTGAGGAGAGCGACCGAAGCAGGTCACGAGGCGCACGAAGGGTATACGGACGGCGCGATGAACGGCATGATCGCCAGAGACGCGAACGACGCGACCGGTATGAGCAGCGAGATAGGCGCGAACGACATGAGCCACGCGAACGGGAAGAACGGCGACGGCGGGCAACGCAGCGGGTATTAAGGACTTGGAGCTTCCGGTGTTCACGCCAGAGTCAGGAATCTCGGTCTCGACGTGGATCGATCGAATCGACCTAGCACTTGAAGAAGCACGAGAATCTGGACGTGGTGACTGGTCCGATAAGGCCTTGTACTTCATCTTGGTCAACAAGTTGGCGGAGAACGCGGCACGATGGTGGGTCAACCGAGATCGGAGGACGCCGGCACGAGAACGCACTTGGACGCATTTGAAGAGAGGCCTACTGCAGAGGTACGCGCCACCACAGAACTTGGAGGACGCCGAATGGAGAGTGAACACGCGAATGATGATAGCTGGTGAATCATATGCAGACTATGCGGCCGGATTGCGAGAAGCAGCCGACAGAAATCCAGTGGAAGAGAAAGTTTTCCTTGCCCAATTCTATAGAAACTTGGACCGTACGACAAGATAGTTGGTCAAGCAGCCGCCAGTATCGAGGACGCTGGAGAAGGCAGTGAAGAAGGCAACCCAGTTGAGCGACCCGTTGGAGAATGTGGCGCGAGGAATGCATAACATTGGGCAGACGTTCCCAGCTGCGCAAGGCGCAGCGACGGTAGCGATTCCTGTGGCAGCGACCAGGATGGCCCGAACGACTCGCACGACAGACAACGGTCCCGCGACAACGACAAAGACCACGGACGATGCAGACGGCACACCAGCATTGGCAGTGACGGACACCGCTAAAGCGAACGCGGTGAAGGACCCGGAGATGCCCGATAAGGAAGATGTGGCGGTAGCAGCAACGAATGGTGGACCTGACCGTGCCGTGAGTGACGACGAAGCGGCAACGACAACGACGAAGATGCCCGTCAAAAGAAAACCAACCGCGGAAGAGGCGATTGTTGAAGGCGGCAAGGCGATTGATAGCGAAAACGACGTGGACGACTCGGTGTTGACCAGTGAGCTGCTGAAGGCTCGACAGGCACGGCGACGAAAGCGGCGGGTGGCCAAACGCCGAAGGACCCGCGAAAAGGAAGCAGAGGGCGCACTAAGCGAGACCAAGAGACCGAACGTAAACGCGCAGCGATAGTTAGACAGGTTCGTCGGGCACGAGACGCTGAGGAAGCTTTGAAGCGATTGAATGAACGTGGCCATCAAACCCGAGCCGATGATGACAGTGTGACGAGCGGGGAAACGAAGGAACGGGCTTGAGTGAGCTTAGTGAAGCAGCAGTTGAATCAAAGCGCCGAGCAACAGCAGGATGGGTTGAAGACGGTGGAGTACATTGGCGCGGAAGACGGACTACCTACAGCCACGGTGACAGTATCGGGAACTCAGCGAGACGTGAAGCTGGACAGTTGTGCGAGGTATACGATTGCTGGCACGGACTGGATGGCGCTGGGTGACAAAATCTTGGACACGGCACCGGTAGACTACGTTGAAGGTATCGGAGGTTTCCTGCTGGACGTTATCGGAGTGTGGAGCTTCGAACTCGTCAGTGTGTTTGGAGAACGGATACGTGTGGAAGCGGGCATCGTGGCGGGTTGTACGGACGAGTTTCTACTGGGGATCGACTTCCTCCAGGCGCGAGAGGCAACGATGGACTTCAGTCGTAACGAAGTGCGGTACAGTGACGATGGCCGATCGGTGGTGATCCCGTTTCGGACGCAGGATGGTGACGGAGGACGCAAAGTGGCGGCAGTGCGTGTTGCTGGAAGGACGAAGATTGCAGCGCGGACAGTGACTCCCGTGGAAGTGTCAGTGGCGGCCAAGGATGGTGAACGCGGCATGTTCATTCCGACGAGAAGTACGGGAGCGGTTCTGTTAGCAGTGACGGTCATGACAGCGAAGGATGGCAAAGCTTGGGTGCCTGCCGTCAACGCGAATGATCGAGCAGCCACTCTACCAAACAAGCGAGAACTTGGAACCTGGATACCCATGGACGAAGACATGACGATCCTCGAGATGAACAAGGAGCTGCGGACGGAACGACTGAACGACTGGATGAATGAGTTGGGCGACGGCGAGACGCCACTCAGTAACGAGAAGGACATACATATCGGAGTTGAAGAAAAGGATGCACGTGAATTGGTAATGAAGCTTTTGCGTGTCTATCGGGGGCTTTCGAGCAATGAGAGTGACTGTCCACCAGCTACAGCATTAAGCATACAGCACCACATCGATACGGGCGAGACGGCACCAATAATGCAGAAGAGGATACGGCAAACACAAGTAGAAGACCAGATCATTAACGAAAACGTGGAAACGATGTTGAGAGCAGGAGTGATCGAAGAAGGCGATGGAGCCTGGGGCTTCCCGGTTGTTTGACACGTTGCTAATTACGATTTTTCGAGTGGATATGGACGTTACGCTGTGATGTGATTGGACATATACTGGATTATGGGAGAAAGGGAGATGTGGGACGAGGTTATGTCCCGTGCGACAATGATGGATCTGTGGAAGAAAAACTACTATATATATTAACCTTCACCTGTACTGCAAAGGAGCCCAAGAGATCAGAAGTGTTCCTCGGAAGAGTGCACAAACTCCGAGAGACAACAACACTCAGTCTGATCGCCGGACTTTCCCCGACGATGAGTGCCTAAAGGTTGGCAGAAAGTCTCTCAGAAGAACGTATCTCTGAGAGACCTCATCCCGTTGCCGTCCTGTGTGACGATGATGGTTCAAGGAATATAATTTTACCCACAAGATACCAAGTATCGCGCACCGGACGTAGCGCACCCCGCGCATATCCCAACTGGACTTCGTGCGTTGTAGCATACGTGCTCCGCACCCTAAAAACACTCATGGATTTCTGGTATCACGCATGGAAACTCTGATATCACACCATGAAGTCTGACGTACATGAGTCCGACGTACATGAAGTCCGACGTACATGAGTCTGACGAACATGAGTCTGACGAACATGATTCTGGTAACACAAGTCTGATGTGTCCGGCTTATATAAGCAATATTCCAGACATTGCCAGTTTCCGATGAACAGACTCCGACGTACAAGACTCCGATGATCAGACCCAAGTGTCACGACTCTGGTATTACAACTCTGATGTACATGATTGCGGAGTACATGGTTCCGATGAACATGTCTCCGACGCACATGATTCCAGACCCTGATGAACAGGATACCAGACTCTGACACTCTGAAGTCCACCCCATACTGAAACCAAGTGTACCCAACACGACCTCACGCAATCAAGTGAAACGCAACCCGCTCATCCCTGTAATGACATCATTAAGTGTCGACTCGACAAGATCCGCTGTACCGACTACCATAGTGAGCCCAAGTGAAGATTCCTGAGTTATACTGAGACCAAGTGTATATGAGAATATGGAAGACAGAAGACAGAGAGATACGAGATAGATAACCAGAGTTCAAATTGCGTTATAACCCCAAGGTCGATTCTTCGGTTCTTTGGAAAGTGTAAGGCCACGACAAAGCTTTGAGTCGTGTGATATCTCACCTATCAAGCCCCTTTAGGTGGAGATCAGCGTAACGCAGAGACCTGAGAGGACCCACCTATTCCATTTACTAGTTGGGTCGTTTGTTTTGTCTCTAGCGGTAGCCCATTTCATATTGTACGTTTGGACAGGTTTTGGGAGCTAGACAGTCGCTCTCAAGACGCTCGGTAGACTGTTATATAACTGATAGTGTATTGGTTTATTTTCCCTCTATATATTAGAGGGTGGTGCGCGAAGTTACGGGGTTACCAGACAGACCAGGTGTCTGGTGAACATTCCCTAGTTGACCTGGAGAACTAGCCCACTGCTCAAGGGCCAGGAAAGAATAAGAGCAGCTACATATTTGTATATCGGAACTCTATATATTGCGGTTATCTCGGAAGTCTAATTACTGGACTTCCCATTGTATTAATCTCTCTTCTGACTTCAGAAATCTCTGGTGTACACAAGTGTTCACCGGAAAACGTTTGACTCCCAATCGCTCCTGTGAGGACCAGAAGGACATCCGACGGTCTACGCAAGGAACCCTCACTCTCACACAAACTCTCACGACCCCGGCGAGGGTCTCATTACCAAGACAACGAACCTACGAGGACAGCACAAGGTAACACACGCCCACCTTGCTGTGCGACTCTGGTATCACTGCCGGTAGTCACACTTCCAGGTTCACTGTACGCCCCTGCACCGCGGTAAAAGTTGCACCGACTTCGCGACAACTGGTGCGCGTGCCCGGATCTTGGTATCGTGATATCACCGGATCTAAGAGAGTTTGAGGAGAGGGTTTCCTGTCAAGCGTCTATATTCAAGATGGCTTCACATGGAACTACGAGAGGAGGACGCCGGGGACGCGGTGGTCGCAGTATGGCGACACGTCAGTCGAAGCGTCTTCAAGGTCTTCCGCCTGACGAACAACCCGACTTGGATGCTGTTCAGAAGGCGGCACGCGAGAAGAGGAAGACTGCACGTGAAAAGGAAGCAGTCGAGGTGGTGAACGTCACGGAACCGGCGGTCGAAGACCAGCCTGGTGCGGAGCCTGAAGCCCAAGAGACACCCGATGTGTCTGGCGAACAAGGTTCTGAGGAGGGTCCGTCCGAAGCTGAAGCTTCCGGTGACGAGGTGGCCACTGCCCGTGAGGGTGGTGATGAGGCGTCTGAGGGAGGCGCCGACGTGGTTGAGTCCCCGGAGGTCATTGACTTGTGTTCTGAGTCGACGACTTCTGGGAAGTCCGTGGGGAAGTGAAGACGGAACCCGGACTGGTTGATGAACGTGTCTCGAAGACTCCAAAGTCCGAAGGCACTCCGATGTCCGACGACATGCCGATGAAGTCCGAAGATTCTCTGAAGACACCGTCTGATGAGTCTGGGAGGGCCGATTCGCTGGATGGAGAACGTGCCCTGAAGTACGTACGCCGTGAGTTCCGCCGCTGGAGGGACATGGACGCTGGAAGAATTGTTCCGCCGAACGTCGAATACGCCTGGCGAACAGCGAAGCCTGACGCAAATGTCTTTCAGAAGGCTGCGGCAGCAACGGGCGACTACATCAAGTGGCGGTGTTCTTCAGTATTTCCAGAAGACATGTGGATATCGGAGTTCTGCTTGAGGCGCCATAGTTTTGGCCGAATCCAAGACTTGTCGTACGTCGAGATCTCGATGAATACTCTGACGGCACCTGAATGCATCGTTGTCCTTCAGACTATGCTGTACGAAGCAGGATTTGAGTTCCAGAACCTGTTACCGAGGTGGTCCCAGACCCAAGCGTCTGCTATCTTCGAACCTCAAGTGCGCAGTGTGGCGACGGAGCTTCAGAGCCGACTTGCTGAAGAACTGGTTGAGTGGGCCACGGTAACCGCGAGGTCACAGGTCAATCGACTCCCAGAAGGCACAAAAGCAGGCAACGAAGCACGTCAAGGCGAAGCTGATGGTATATTACGCGATGAGAAGGC
Source organism: Phytophthora meadii (assembly GCA_032432875.1). Taxonomy (NCBI): domain Eukaryota; phylum Oomycota; class Peronosporomycetes; order Peronosporales; family Peronosporaceae; genus Phytophthora; species Phytophthora meadii. Next base: position 915 of record JAUMGV010000090.1, on the reverse strand, counting down.
TGACCTACAGGGACAACAGCTGATTATGATACTCCGGGTGACCGGACTCAGAGTCACACATAGTTCTGACGGGTCCAGCAGTGGAGAACCGCCGCAGTCCAAGCGCCTGCAACATGGTCCGCCACGCCCGCAAGTCTCGTCGACACCATCTGCACTGTCGACGCCGTCGCTGAGTTCGCTGCCGGTATACGAGAGTCATTCAGACAGCACTCGCTTGGAGTCTGGTGTACCAATGTCGGAAGATCGAGGTAGCTCTCTGACGACTGATGCGCCTGTGCCAAGTGTCATTGGGACCTCGCGTACGTCTGACGACCACTCGTCGGGACTCCAGACCTCTCGTGGAAGCTCCACAGACTCGTCGCTGATGTCTATGAGTCGAGGGGCGTCTGCACATATGCCGTTGTCTGTTGGAGGTCTGGCGATGATCGCCCAAGGTGCTGAAGCCGGAGGAATGCTCGCCGGAGAGTCTATGGGAATCCACGTGACACGAACACTGATGCCGGTGAAGTCGGAGCCTGAAGACTTCGAGATGTTGGAAGAGAAGGAGTTTCCAGAAGTGAAGTCCGAGAGACAGTTGTCTACCAGAGATTCTGTTCACCGGACGCCGGACGCTCCATTATCGTCCGTCTCGAGTCGTGGGAGAAGTCACCAGAGCAGACATCAGAGTCTGAAGAGCGAGGATCACCAGAAGGTGTCTTCCAGACGCTTGAGTTCCGTTGCGTCAAGCCACACACGAAGTTCCCAGAGATCAGGCCCAGCGCAGATCGAACTGAACGCCATGCGGCAGCAACAGGAATGGCAGCGTCGAATGGAACAGGAGCAGAAGGAATTTCTGGCCAGAGAACGCCTGGAATCCATGGAGCGTGAACGTCGACGTGAACAACGAGAACTTGATACGCGCCAGCAGATCCAGAC
>JAUMGV010000088.1:0-11127 GCA_032432875.1 Phytophthora meadii | reverse complement strand
AGAGCAAAGTACGTCGTCAAAACGCGTTCAGTACGCAATCAAAAATCCAGTTGGGCTCAAATCAAAATCGCACGCCGCTGCTCCGCAGTTTAGAAAGCGCCCCCCCCCCCCTCCCCCCTCACACACAAAGCAGCACGCCAGCCCGACCCAAGCGGTTCGTGCACTACGTTTACCCCCCTCTGTACGTGCAGCCCGTGGAGCCCAAGCCCACGTGAATCCCAAGCAGTCCGTCGAGCAGTCCGTGGAGACAAAGTCGCCCGTGGAGACCAAGCAGTTCATGGAGCTCAAGAAGTGCGTGGAGCCTGAGCAGTTCGTGGAGCTCAAGCAGTGCGTGGAGCCTAAGCAGTTTGGAGCTCAAGCAGTTGGTGGAGCTCAAGCAGTCCGTGGAGACAAAGAGCCCAAACAGTTCGTGGAGCTCAAGCAGTGCGTGGAGCCTGAGCAGTTCGTGGAGCTCAAGCAGTGCGTGGAGCCTAAGCAGTTTGGAGCTCAAGCAGTTGGTGGAGCTCAAGCAGTCCGTGGAGACAAAGAGCCCAAACAGTTCGTGGAGCCGGGGTTCTTTGTGAAGCCCAAGCAGTTCGTGGAGCTCAAGCAGTGCGTGGAGCCTGAGCAGCCCGCGGAACTGGAGTAGTCCGTAGAGCCCAAGCAGTCCGAAGAGCAGGAGCAGTCCGTGGAGGCGAGAATTTCGTGGAGAAAAAGCAGTCCGTGGAGCCCAAGCAGTCCGAGGAGTTCAAAAGCTCTATGGAGCCGGCCCTGAGGGCCCTCTTCTGGAACGAAGGCTACCTGATCGGTAGACTGCGTCTGCCCCGCAGTGTAATCCTTTCAGCTAAAAGTGAAGCAACGTCCCTCGACTTCCTTCCTATTTTCGGTGAGGTTTACGAAGAGGAACGCGACCCGTTCCGTCTTCAGGCGAGCATCCCAACGTTGACGCCATCAATAAAAAAAAATCTTCAAGAGAATCAAGTACATTGTTCAGTCGTCCGAGAAGCTCTGGTACACCAAGAGAGTATTGTGGACAGCGCTGAAGTCGCTTCCAGGGGGGGCAAGGCAGGGAGTACACAAGGATTTCCCTTCCTTTGAAACTAACAAGGCGATCCTGGAGACCAACACTGTGCAAGCGTCTGTAGTTGTGGCGCTGACTAAAAAGACGTATTTCTACGTCTACCCCGGCAGCTTCGGCACGCAAGTCGACAGCGATAAGTGCACCCAAGTGCAGCTAGAGCCCGGGGATTTCCTTCTTTTTCGTGGAGATTTAGTGCATGCTGGAGCCGAATATGAAGAAGAAAATATTCGGCTGCACTGTTACGTACGCGTTCGAGGGATCAAGCAAAAGCCTGACGCTACGGAGGCTGTTGTATTCAGCGTCCTATATGTGCCAGGACTGCGAACTGAAGTGCACGTCGAAGCGCCACCTCAGCAACCACCGTAGGTATTGCTTCCGGACAAAACCAAGGCTAAGTCTAAACGTCAGGAAGCCGACAGTCGTGGTGGCCGGTGCGTTCCTTGCAACCGAAAATTTAAAAAGCGAAGCGCGTTGTACCAGCACAATCACCGGCGTCATCCCAAGCGTCCCAAGCTGTGTGCTCGATCTAGCCAGGCTACGAAGGATGGAGCTGTAAGTCTGGATGGGGCTGTTGTCGAAGAACACGAGGAAGAACGTGCTGAGAGTGAGTTCAGCGATGAAGCGATTCAGGAAGAGAGCGAAGAGAGTGAGGAAAGTGAGGAGGAGAGCGAGGAGAGTGAAGCAAGCGAGGAAGAAAGCGAGGAGAGTGAGGCAAGCGAAGAGGAGACCGAGGAGAGCGGGGAGGAGAGCGAAGAAGACAGCGATTAAGAGTAAGCTCTCTGGCCAATAAATGTTTTCATTTCGTAAGGCATTAGCCTAATTGTAAAAATGTCAGCGATCCAAGTTGTCAGACATATGTCAGCGATCCAAATGGTCAGTTTGTCAGCGATCCAAGTTGTCAGATTGCTTTACAACTTCTTTTTGCATAGATTGGGTTGTACTACAAAGAACTGAAAGAGAGTAGTCGTCACAGAACGAGTAAAGTGGCTCAAAATCCAATCATTACGCTCTAGTTCATGAGATATTGTATCTGCATCGCACTTCGAGCAAGTGGTGGTCGACCAGAACGAGCTGGTTGCCAGACGATGGTTTCCGGGTAATCCTGCTGATAAGTAGCGGTCGTGAGTAACTCCGGAGCAGCACTAGGAATATTTTGAGGCGAGGCTTCAACAGCAGCATCCGTTCTCACGTCTTGCGAACAGCGCTTCTTCCTAACTCTTCGGTCTCTGAGACGCTCAGTGCAAAAATTTCCTGAGTACGTATAACCTTCGTGAAGCATTCTCGCCGCTACCACATGACAACAGTGGCCCATTCTAAAAAAGTAACAGCACTCACACGTTCCAGCGGCGAGACTGACGGACCAGCCTCCCTTCGGAATTTTTACTCGATGAGCCATGTACAACGACCACTTCATAGCGTTCTCGTGCAGTTTTGACGCTTTCCGCTGCTGACTTCTGTTCAGCCTCTCGTGTAACTGTCCAGTCGTCTTACTTGTGATCAAACGCTGAAATCCCTGGTTTGCAGTCTGCTTTAGTTGCTTTAGGCCCCCGTTAAATCCAATAAGCTGATCAACTCGCACCAGGTCTGGATCAGCCATTTTGTACATGACGATCTTTTTCGAACGAACTAGTTTTCGAGCCGAAGTAACTAAGGTGGAAGGTGGATTCCCGTAGGTTGACTTGACTAGTAAATTGTCAGCCGTCACATCTTCGTATATATCCGTAACTTTTCGTAGCAATCTTTTCATGTCCAGCAGCTTTCGCATCACATGCCGTTTGATGCTGGCATTGAATGTTTCGCAAGGATTATTCGTGGTTGCGTACCCGGTCGGAGTGTGAAATACTTGCCATCGCCAATACCTACTGTTCAACCACTGAATTTCGAAATAATCGGAAAATGATTGCAAAGCGGGATATGTTCTCCACTGCGCCAGGATAGAATCTCGTGTCTCGTAGAACTCAACCAAACTGGAGGTATAGTGCTTTGCAAGGATCCCCTTGTATACCATCGCACCAAGAAAATTGTTAAGCTGCCTTGTTCTTTTTCGCACGTTGTACAGCACGTGGAAAAAGCACATCAAGAATTTACTGCGTTGAAATGGGCTTGTGTTTTGGAGAGCATTGAACTGGGCGTCTTCAGCGTCACCTAAAACGGCATCAACCTTGGGCAACGCTCCAATATGGCGTTGATACTGCTGCATGAGTGCTGAAAGGACAGCCGAATATTCGGCCTGTGTCAACCGGCTAACGACAAACATTGCAACCAGGTGGTACTTCCGAGAACAATCACTGAATCCACAAGTTATGACGGGATACCCAATTTCGCTAAGCTTGAAGGTAGCATCCAAATGAAAAAGGGCAAACATGTTGTCCTGTTGGACCTGTTTCATCTTTTCAAGAAGTCGTAGCGTAGTTACACCCATCACAAACGCATTGTGATCCTCACCATTGCCAACGGTTGGAAACCCTTGGTCATCCACAGTCGGTCCGAAAAGAAATGCTTTGTCGGCCTCGATCCCTGAGTAGAACGGAAAATCGCGGACTAGAGATCTGAAAGATTCAACAGAACTCCGCTCCCCATTTTTCGCTCGTAATAGTTTCACGCACCGAGCAACTTGCTTGTACGATGGTTGGCCATTAATTGGAGGCGCAGCTGAATTACGACGCAATCGCGACCAAATGTGGCGTGGTACAAGTCCTGTTTCATCCATTTCCGCTATATATTTGCGCATTTCAGCCGTAATGATCGGTCGGTGAGCACCTTCACACGACGCTTCTCCCCGAGCATGTTCGACCGATGTTGCTAGAATTCTCCAACTTCCGGAAATTGAGCACTGCCATACCTTCCATATCTTGCTGCACCTAGGCTTGTTGGTTCCAGTTGGCACAGCGTACGCTACACACGTTACACTGGAGCAACGGAGGCGACGCTCAACCATGTCGTGATCTCCTGGGCATATTTGGCATAACTGCACCCGCTTGACGTAAGCACTAGAGCAGCACATACGGTTCAACCTCTCTCTTGTGTAAATGTCGTCTGTTAGCCCTTCCGCTACGACCTCCCATTCCGCTCGTTCTCCGCTTGTAGGCATTGTTGCGTTGATCGAGAGCTGACAGCTATTGATGCGGGGGGATACGGGTGCCTAATTTAGGGTTCGCCACATTAAATACACCTAGATGAATGGCTATCCGAGGCCGGATTTTGATTTTTTGTTTGATACTGCTCCCTGAAGGCTTTGGATTTTGATTTGGTGTTTGATTACAGCGAATAAGAGAGAGTTGAGTCCTGAATTTGAAGGCAGTTTTGAATCGCACTTTACTCGCGCCTTTCCGGGGGCGGTGACTTTTCTCGGTAGACTCAAGGTTCGCACCCAAATTGCAGTTCAAAATGGAAGCGCGATAAGAGCAAATTGAATTTGAATTTGATGTCCTACAAACACTCTACATTACCTTGAGCAAAACGGAATTGCTCCAGACAAGGCGTGCGCGGGGCTCCCTGCTCGATAGCAGTCCTATAGATACATATATCGTTCGTTCTGTAGCCCGCCAACAGCATCCGTACTGCAGACGCTGCCTTATCGGACGTATGTCGTTGATGCGCTCCGTGGACTTGACGCTGAGGACTAGGATAGCTTGTTGAGCGTGGACGCCTCACAAACATTCATTCCGCACTCACCCCGTGTGACGCGCCGCGGCGACGCGCCTTTTCCCGCCCTTTCCGGCTGCATTTTGCGTCAAAATGAATGAATCGAATCCGTACTTTGCACTGCAGCAATTTGGGATTTTTCAGTTCAAAATGTAACTAACCGCGGCGCTAAGTTCGCACGCACTTTTTATTGTACTTTTTGGCTTCAAACTCAAAATTCAAAGTCTCTCTTATTCGCTCTATTGGGAGCGAAATGTGTTTGACATTGGCCAGAAAACCGTTTGACAAAGACCGCGTCTCACACCAGAACCGTCCGCTACTGATGTTTAGGTCGTGCAACCAGCTCGGCAAACCACTTCAGGCACGAGCTACACCTTGCGATCACGCCAAGCCAGCTTGCAAAGTCTGCTACATCAAAGCAGTGCTACAGTACAAGTGATGAGAAGCCAAAGGGGGTGGATGAATATGGTATGCATGATCGTGTTTATATACTGTACACGGCGTCTACACTAGCTCTTGCTCCTTAATTGGCCATGGGCCCAGGCGATGCGACGGCTGCAGCCTGCTGCTGCTGTGTCCGCTGCGCGCAGTGCTCAGCGCACAGGTTGCCGTTGCGCTCGTACGCCGGCTTCTGGCACGTCTCCACCAGACAGCGCTTACCACCGCCGTGCGCCCAGCACAGCCCGTGCGACACCGCGATCTTGGAGCACCCGCCGTGCTTGCAGCGAGTGCCGCCGCCGTGCGACCAGCAGATGCCGCGCGACTTGGCGCGCTTCGTGCAGCCTTCCACCGTGCAGCGCGTGTAGCCGCCATGTTTCCAGCACAGTCCGCGGTTCTGGGCGCGGCAGTTGCAACCCTCGACGGAGCAACGTTTGCCACCGCCGTGGCGGATGCACAGTCCGCGGTCCACCACGTACTTCTCGCAGCCCTCCGACTTGCAGATGCGCGTCTTGCGCTTCTTCTTCGGCTGCGGTTTGGTCTCCTGAGGCTGGATCATGCTGGTGGTCATGGGAACCGACGACGCAGCGTTCGCGTACGGGTGGTACAGGATGGTCGAAGGAGCACTTGAGGCAGCAGGAGCAGCGTACGGGTGCTGGTGCTGGTTGACATGATGGTGGTGGTGGTGGTGAGCGTCAGCAGCTTGACGAGCCGGCGGGTTCAACAGGAACGAGATCGACGACGACGTGCGGGTTGGCGACGACGTGGCCGACGAGGCGTAGTTGCCCTGCGTCGCGAGTGTGCTCATGAGGCTGGGCAACGTGGGCAGGCGAGGTGCCAACGACGGCAGACGGATGGTGCGGATCGTGTGCGGTGCCGAGTACGGCTCGGATGTTAGTGAGGCGGCCTGTAGCAGAGGTGCCAAACGGGAGGATCCGACTGCAGCTTGCATGGTTGTCGATGAATGGAACGGATTGAGCTTGGTGGACAGGTTGCTCGCAATTTGGCAATGACCAAACGAGTTCTGTTTTAACGTAGAGTTTGTTGTGACAACGCTTTTGGCGACTGGCAAGATGGATTTGGGAGATTTGCGGACTCGGCAATAAACAATCGGCTCTCCAATGGACATGCACCGTGTCCCCCTTATACAGTTTTTGCTGGGCGAATTCTGCAAGCCCCACGGAGTCAGCGAGCATTCCTGTGCAGTTGAATTTTAGAGCTAAGCTTGAGCAAATTGACTGGCATCCCATTGTCAAGGCAATCCAACCTGTTCTGGAGGTTAGTCGATTTCGGTAGGAGGCGTGAACCTCCGATCATGGAGTCGGACAGATAGGGTGCGACTGCCATCAAAGCGTTTGTCCTGGCTCCGCCGTAATCGGTCGTCAGAGCGCAGCCTAGCGAAAAGGTTCAAACGAGCCGATCGTTTGTCCAAATGTACCTGTGAGAAATAATTGCCTTCATGTACTTGGTTAGCTCAGTTCATGCAGTGAGTCAACAGGTTGTTTCTTTCTAGTGAGTATCTTGAGTGTTAAAGCTCTGTAGATGTACTTAGAATACGAATACAACGGAAGATACGGCGAGTTGCTGCCAAGGTACGATATATCTACCATATATATATGGTATGTATGTACCTAAATGGCACAGTCTGCAAAGTTGCATGTATCTATTTGGTATGCTACACCTAAATGGATGCACCAATTGCTGCCAAAACGGACGAGATAGCTAAGACACACGAGCAATGCTGTGGCCATACTTGTCGGCAATAAGTAAAACTCTCAAAGATGATGTTTATCCTGTCGCCTCATGCTCCAGCCCGTCAACGCCTCCAATCTTCTGTTTAGAGGACGGAGAAGCGCTGTCAGCCTTGTTATGGCACCGCAAATCTTAGCAGCACGTTGTGCTGTCGTTCATCTAGCAGAGAATGAACAAGTTGAAGTGGCAAGTATGCTTTTGGAGGAGACGCGGTCTTTGTCAAACGGTTTTCTGGCCAAAGTCAAACACATTTCGCTCCCAATCAAACACAAAAAGACCAAATCAAAATCCAAAGCCTTCAGGGAGCAGTATCAAACAAAAAACCGGGCATTATCAAAATCCGGCCTCGGATAGCCATTCATCTAGGTGTATTAATGTGTCGAACCCTAAATTAGGTACCCGTATCCCCCCCCCGCATCCATCCTCTCGATCAACGCAACAATGCCTACAAGCGGAGAACGAGCGGAATGGGAGGTCGTAGCGGAAGGGCTAACAGACGACATTTACACAAGAGAGAGGTTGAACCGTATGTGCTGCTCTAGTGCTTACGTCAAGCGGGTGCAGTTATGCCAAATATGCCCAGGAGATCACGACATGGTTGAGCGTCGCCTCCGTTGCTCCAGTGTAACGTGTGTAGCGTACGCTGTGCCAACTGGAACCAAGAAGCCTAGGTGCAGCAAGATATGGAAGGTGTGGCACTGCTCATTTTCCGGAAGTTGGACAATTCTAGCAACATCGGTCGAACATGCTCGGGGAGAAGCGTCGTGTGAAGGTGCTCACCGACCGATCATTACGGCTGAAATGCGCAAATATATAGCGGAAATGGATGAAACAGGACTTGCACCAGGCCACATTTGGTCGCGATTGCGTCGTCATTCAGCTGCGTCTCGCCAACCATCGTGCAAGCAAGTTGCTAGGTGCGTGAAACTATTACGAGTGAAAAATGGGTCAACGTGCGAAAAAGAACAAGGCAGCTTAGCAACTTTCTTGGGGCGATGGTATACAAGGAGATCCTTGCAATGCACTATACCTCCAGTTTCTACGAGACACGAGATTCTATCCTGGCACAGTGGAGAACTGCAATCATTTTCTGATTATTTCGAAACTCAGTGGTTAAGGAAGCTATTCTATCGGATGAGAAGTGCTGCAATGAAAGACTCGCCAACGGTCTACCAAGTTTGAGTCCGCGGGACTGGAAGTCCGCTGAACTCGCCGCAGAAGAAGACTTCCCTCAAACTATTGGGGCTGTTACCAATGGACAACCAAGTGTCGTTGCAATGGGGAACATCCCTGGGACTATTGAAGACATGCTGTATGGATTCGCTGGTACGACGGACGAGGAGACCCGAACTACATTGTCATTTTTGCTACCGAAGACGGACGGTGTTATTCTGCGGAACCTCGAGCTGGCAAAGGTGAATGATCCATTGCACTACTTCGGTCTCAAGTGGTTATACGCTGCCAGGTCAATAGGAGCTCCTAGAGATCTCTGCTGTCTGCAGGCGATGGGCATCGATGTCGACCGTTGTGGGAACAAATACGGCTATCTCTTTCCACGAATAATCCTTGTGAAACATTCAATGCCCGCATCAATCAGTCAGTCTCGCTGCTGGAACGTGTGAGTGCCGTTACTTTTTTTTTAATATGGGTCACTGTTGTCATGTGGTAGCGGCGAGAATGCTTCACGAAGGTTGTACGTACTCGGGAAATTTCTGCACTGAGCGTCTCAAAGACCGAAGAGTTAGGAAGAAGAGCTGCTCGCAGACGTGTAAATGGATGCTGCTGTTGAAGCCTCGCCTCAAAATATGCCTAGTGGAGTTGAGTCACTCACGACCGCTACTTATCAGCAGGATTACCCGGAGGGCATCGTCTGGCAACCAGCCCGTTCTGGTCGACCACAACTTCCTCGAAGTGCGTTGCAGATACAATATCTCATTAGAGCCTCGTTCTGTGACGACAACTCTCTTTTAGTTCCTTGTAGTACAACCAGATCTATGCAAAAAAGAAGTTGTAAAGCAATCTGACAACTTGGATCGCTGACAAACTGACCACTTGGATCGCTGACATTTTTACAATTACGCTAATGCCTTGCGAAATGAACACATGTATTGACCAGAAACCTTACTCTTAGTCGCTGCCTTCTTCGCTCTACTCCTCGCTATCCTCACTCTCCTCCTCGCTCACCTCGGTCTCATCTTCGCTTGCCTCACTTTCCTCGGTCTCCTCTTCGCTTGCCTCACTCTCCTCGCTCTCTTGCTCGCTTGCCTCACTCTCCTCACTCTCCTCCTCGCTTTCTTCACTCTCCTCGCTCGCTTCCGCAATCTCGTCATCGCTGAACTCACTCTCGGCACGTTGGGACGCTCGCCTGAAGACGGAATGGGTCACGTTCCTCTTCGTAGACCTCACCGAATATTGGAAGGAAGTCAAAGGACGTTGCTTCTGTTTTAGCTGAAAGCAGTACACTACGGGGCAGACGAAGGCTACCAATCAGGTAGCCTTCGTTCCTGAAGAGGGCCCTCAGAGCGGTCTCCATAGAGCTTTTGAACTCTTGGTCTTGTTCGGTTGTCTTGCTGCTAGCGGGCGTCGTGTTGCTTGAGGTAAGCGTACTCCTTGCTGCTAGCGGGCGTCGTGTTGCTTGAGATCCTGCTGCTCACGCTCGGTGCGATGCGCGCGCTTCTGCTGCTGATGGCGGCGGTCTACTGCTGGTTGCGTTCGGCCTCCTGATCCTCGTGGCATCCTGCCGCAACGCACCACTTGGGTTCGCCGGACTACTTCGGCTTCACGCGCTGCTCGGGACTGCTCGGCTCCAAGGTCGGCTTTGGCTCCACGGGCTGCATTCACACATGGGGGGTTAACGTGGTGAACGCACTGCTTGGCGTGGGCTCGCTGCTTGGAGTGCTGCTTTGTGGGGGAGGGGGTGTCGCCGGCCGCCTTCTAAACTAGGCGGAACAGCGGTGTGCGATTTTGATTTGGGCCCAAATGGATTTTTGATTGCGTACTAAACGCGTTTTGACGACGTACTTTCCTCCTTTTGGAGAGTCTGGGTATCCAGGGTGGATACGACAATATTTTTTCTCGCAAGTTTCGGTCCGAGTTGTGTGTTTGACGGTGCTTGGCTCTTTCATTTATGCCTTCATTTTCAATTCATGTAAGGGGTATTGTATTTGCTTGATCAACTTGCTCATTCTCTGTAGAGTTGTGGTAGCCGCTAATTTACGATAAAATGGTGCGTTTATGGTATGCCGTGAAGCATAATCTTCGTCTCTTCGTTTGGAATCGCTGAGTGACAGCCACAAGTGGCGATTCACCACTGGCGAGACGGCATCTGATGCTTTGCTGTTGTTGAATCAACTGCAGCAAAGCACCATGCCAAGTATTCATTGTCGGACAACGATGTACATGACACATTGTGAACTTGCACCGGTACACGTACCGGCAGTTCACGACACGGTCGCAGAGTTGAGAAGCTTCTTCGACCAAATGTCCCGAAGTTATCGGGAATTTCTTCCATCAGGAGGGCAAATGAACTCTTGCGTGTGTCCCGCTCCGGGTTCGCCTCGGGTGATCGCAGTGAGAACGGCCGCTTGAACGCATCAAGCGATTTTGTTTGTGTTGGGAAAAAAAATACTGTAAAGGACTTTTAAGTATGCCACCAGGGAAAATATTCGGGCGAGCCGCACAGTGCTGAGATGGAGCGCCATCGACATCGGACTTGTCCGCTGATCTGCTTCGTCTGGCTTCTTAACGAGAATCTCAAGACGAATGGCAAAGAAGGCGAACAAAATGCCCTTGATCATAATCGTGTTTGGTCACGTTCTTAAACAACTTCTCGATGCAATGTCGCTGTAGGGGTCGTCGTAGAGCATGCACATTCTTAGGGTGTACCGGTGCATGTAAAATGTGTTGGTGAAATTAACTGATTTCAGCAGCGACTCGCTAACTACACAGTTATGCATGTCGCCAAATCCGCGAATGCCTTCCATCTACTGTACTACTATGTAGTATGTTTGACTCGTTCTCGAGCTGCAGTTCTCGGGCAGCAGCTTTCGGTGTGTTTATTTTGTTTTGCCGTCTTCCAGCGTACATGTGAAGTGAGATGACGACCACCCTGCCGATCCACTTGTACAGCATGGGATAGTCGCGCCGGCTTCCTCCTGCCACTGGCATGGTCAGGGTTGTAACTGAGTGGAGCGTGGCGGCTTACAAAATATTCGGTAAAAGTTCAATGTATC
>JAUMGV010000086.1:0-30511 GCA_032432875.1 Phytophthora meadii | reverse complement strand
ATGACAAGCCAAACCTTGTCATCCTGAACGTGATATCGAAGAGAGTGAACTCTCTTCGTGCCCTACTGGACTCGGGCGCGTCGAACAACTTTGTTCGACAGGGAAGTCTTCGAAGGTTTGACTTCGAAGAAGCCGACACGCCTCGCAGCGTGTTGGAGGTGCGGTTGGCAACAGGTGCCACCGTGAGGACTGAGAAGCGCGTAGTCCGTGTGCGCTTCTCTTACAAACGAAGGAGGTTTGTGGAAGACCTTATCGTCTTGGATCTAGACGATAAGTTCGACTTGGTATTAGGCATGCCGTGGCTTGCACGGCATGACCCGGTGATCAACTGGGAGAAGCGTACACTCGTACGCTTCAACAACGCATGCACGACAGAGAGCGATGGCCCTGTCAGTGCTGCACATGCACCGCCTGGTGCATGTGATCCCCCGGTTGAGGCAGCAGCGTCCGCCGCTGCCTCCGATCGCCGCCGGCCACCGCCAGCGACTCAGGGAGTCGTTGGGAGAAAATGTGTGTCGACTCAGAAATCTGAGCCGAAGGGTCGCGGTCACATGAGTGATGGTCAGGTGAATGTGAATCACCTGACACATAAACATCTGAATGATGTTTGTCACATGAGTGATGGTCAGGTGAATGCGATTCACCTGAGAGAAGGTAAAATACCGGTATTACCGGTATCCTTGGAAGTACTTCAAGCCCCCAAGGGTCGCGCCGACGACGTCGCGTCAACTCTGAGAGTTGACGAAATAAATAAAATTCGGGGAACCGAAAGGCGTGCGTCAGCTCTGGGAGCTGACGCCACTGGCGCTTCGCTGCTAGTTCCGGGAACTAGCGATCGGTCATCAGCTCCGGGAGCTGATGAGACGTGTATAGGCGAACAGTCGCTGCTAGTTCCGGGAACTAGCGATCGTACATCCGCTCTGGGAACGGATGATATGTGTACAAGCGAACATTCGCTAGCGCAGGAAGCTAGCGAGAGCACGTCGACTCCGGGAGTCGACGATGCGGTTGCTTCATCCGCTCCGGGAGCGGATGGAGGCGCAGCGGTTCAGGGAACCGACTGCGCGGCAGGAGGTGCTGGCGGTTGCAAACGCCCAGCACCCGAACAATCTGCGTGCTCACGTGCAGCAGCGCTGCACGCGATGAGCGGCACTCAAGCCGGGCTTGATAGTGCGAGTCAGCGGAAGGAATCCGCTGACGATTGCGATAAAGTCCCGTCCAAGGTGGGATGCCTTGGACGTGGAGCGCCTGGAGCTGAGCTCCATGGCAGACCTTCGCGGCGCAAGCTCATTGAGCTTTGCGAGTCCCAGTCCGTGACTGTGGAGGGTGTGTCTGCGGTGCAGACACCGAGTGTCAAGGCGTTGGACGTCTTGACACGAACTGATACTGCGGTACAGTATCAGAGCGCGCGGCACCAGCTCAGTGAGCTGTGTGAGTCTCAGTCCGTGACTGAGGAGGGTGTATCTGCAGGGCAGACACCGAGTGTCGAGACGTTGAACGTCTTGACACGTACTGGTACTGGGTTACAGTACCAGAGGATGCGGTTGGAGAATCCGCCGACGTGTGCGTCGGCGTTGACCGCACTTCCAACGATGAGTTGGAAGCGCTTCGCGCGAGACTTGTACGATGGACGCATCGAACAAATTTGCATTCTCTCGGATATCGAGAGAGTGGATCGCGAAGCCGAGGAGCTGAAGCAGCTCGTCGTCGATGGCATCACTGAGGGCGATGACCCCCTCAGTGCGAAGACTAAGAAGCAGCGCTTCGAGGAGCAGAGTTGGAACTCTTTGAGGTCGAGTCCCTACTACGAAGTTCTGCGGGAGTACAAGGATGTACTCCCGGACGAGATTCCCTCGGAGCTTCCGAAGGACAAGGGCGTACAGCACGAGATTGATCTCGTGCCGGGCACGAAGTACTGTGTTACACGGCAGTGGCCACTGCCGCGTGAACAAGTTCAAGCGATCAACGACTTCTTTGAAAGTCGTCGCCTTGCAGGTCAAGTGCGGGAATCTAAGTCCCCGCACAGTGCCCCAACGTTCTGCGTTAAGAAACCACAGGGCGGCTGGCGCATCGTTCACGCGTACAACAAGTTGAACGATGCAACGATACCGGCGCAGACGCCGATACCGCGAAAAGATGTTATCATCGATTCGATGGCCTTGAGCACTATCTTCAGTGCTCTAGATCTGCGTGATGGATTCTATCAGATCCTCATGCGTGAGAGGGACATCCCTCTCACAGCGGTAAGCACTCCAAGCGGTATGCTTTGGGAGTGGCTCGTCATGCCACAGGCTTAAGAACGCCCCTGCGACGTTCAATAGATGCGTAACACATCTATTGCGCTCGGTGCGCGACTTCGCACCGAGTTACTTCGACGACGTGTTCGTCCACAGCCGGGCTGTGAACGGGAAGACGGACATTGAGATGCACAAGGTGCATCTCCGGAAGCTGGTAGAGCTTATGAGGAAACATAAGCTCTATTCGAAACTGAAGAAGTGTATCTTCGGGGCGAGCAAGATACTCGTGCTGGGGCGTCTCGTGGAGAAAGACGGCGTGCGCCCTGACCCAGAGAAGGTCAGAGTGATCAATGAATGGCCCACGCCATCCAATGTGAAGGAACTGAGGCAGTTCCTTGGGCTTGCCACGTACTTGTACAAGTACGTGGACAACTATGCGGGCAAGATTCGCCCGATGTCACAGCTTCTTAAGAAAGAAGCTGAGTGGATTTGGACGACCGAGTGCGAGGAGGCATTCGGTGCAGTCAAGCAGGGCTTGACTGAAGCGCCGATCTTGGCCGTGGCGGACCAAGATCGTCCATTCCACGTAGTGTGCGATGCATCCGACTTTGCAATCGGATGTGCATTGATGCAACACGATCACGAAGGGCGCGATCGTGTAGTCTACTATCAATCGCGTCAGCTGAAGCCAGCTGAGCGTAACTATCCCGTACATGACAAGGAGCTCCTTGCCATGAAGTATGCACTCGCAAAGTTCCGAGTGTATCTACTTGGGAGTAGACCGTTCGTGGTCTATACAGACCACGCATCATTGCGTACGGCGATTAAGTCGCCGCACATCTCGCAACGTATGGCGAGTTGGTTGTCCTTCTTCGCGGAGTACAACTTCCGGGTGGAGTACAAACCCGGAAGACTCAATGTAGTGACCGACGCGTTATCGCGTCGACCTGACTACGCGGAGACGGTCGACGCCAACGCAGTTGGCGTCGTGAGGACAAGTGTGCCGTCGTCAACGTTGATTGACGACGTGAAGAACGCGTATGCAAGGGATGCAGACGCGAAGGGGCTGCTGGAGTTCCTCGCAGCACCTTCCGACGTGGCACGTCGGAAGCTAACCCCTCATCTTCGAGCTCGTGTACACCGCTATCGTGTACACGATGGCCTACTGTTGTACAGTGCAGTAGACGACAATGCGGATCGCATTGTCGTTCCGAATGATCATGACCTCCGGTTGAGGATCATGTTCGAGTATCACGATGCCCCCACGGCAGAACATCCGGGTCGTGAGAAGACATACACTCTTCTCACGCGTGACTTCTACTGGCACCACCAGTACAAGTGGGTTCGCAAGTACGTACGTGCTTGCGAGGTTTGTCAACGCGTGAAGCCTGCGCGGTTCTCGCAGGCTCCTCTTCAATCACTACCGACTCCGTCGGAGTGTTGGCAGTCCATGTCCATGGACTTTGTCTTCGGTCTTCCGCCTGACAGCAAGCGGAGGACGGGCATCGTTGTCTTTGTGGACAGATTCAGCAAGATGGTTCATCTTGCTGCCGTCCCGGCTTCTGTTACAGCCGCGCAAACTGCGCGACTGTTTGTTGACATGGTGTTCAAACACCATGGCATGCCGCTCGACATTGTGTCGGACCGTGATCCACGCTTCACAGCGCGGTTCTGGCAAGAAGTGTTTACACTTCTTGGTTCACAGTTATCAATGTCGACTGCGGATCATCCGCAGACGGACGGACAGACCGAACGTGTCAACCGTGTACTGGGTGACACGTTGAAGAGCTACGCTCACTCGTTCCCGCATTCGAGCGAGTGCTTGCCTATGGCAGAGTTTGCCATCAACAACTCGGTGCATGCCTCGACAGGGCATACACCGTTCTACGTGAACGCCATGAGGCATCCACGATCGCCGAGCATGCTCGGCGGGGTAGCTTCCTCCTTAAGTGGGGGAGGATCTACGGTTGCGTCCGAACAACCGCAGAATGCAACTGATAGCAGCACACTATCAGCTGCGGTGACGCGTGCGACGTCTCGTTCGAGCAGGAACGAGCGCGCGATGTCTGTGCCGGGCACAGACATGAGAGATGATAGCGAGCAGGCAGGGCCTGCTGCTGACAAAGGCGACAAGCTGATAGGAGTCAGCTCGAGTGCGCTAGACTTTGTCCAGCGAAGACAAGCCGTCATACGGTTTGTCCAGGATGCTATCGCAGCTTCTGTCGATCGACAGAAGCTGAACGCTGATAATGTTGGTAGGGGCAACATAATGAATTCAAATTGGGTTCATTGGTTTTGTTAGCTACGCAAAACCTACCTAAACATGCAGTGTCTGATTTTGGAGCAAGCAAGCTTGCTCCAAGATTCATTGGGCCGTTCAAAGTACTTGAACGGCATGGTAACGCGTACCGGCTGGACATACCGTCCAGCATGAGACTTCACCCGACCTTCTACGTCGGGCGGTTGAAGCCGTACGTGCAGCACGGACTACCTAGGGTTGGTAGTCCGACTGAGGAGTGCGAGAGGCCTGGAAGGCCTTCTCGAGACCGTCGACACGGTCGATCAACCGGTTCACTCTCGTCCCAAGACCGGACGAGAGATTCGAGGCAGTCTGAGCTGCCTCACAGACCTCAGCACGGAGGACACGAACCTCCTGCTTCAGAGCCGCTATCTCAGTGCTCTGTGTCTGCTCCAGCGCAGCAACTCGATCGTGCAGGGCACGATCGTCATGGTCATAGCGGTGACCATGCGGAGGGAGTGTTCCCACCCCCTCCGCCGCCGTTGCGCGATGCGCGTGGAGCGATCCGCTGGATTGTGGAGAGGATCGTGGCTCATAAGAGAACGAACTCTCAAGGGGTTCGTTTTCGTATTCGTTGGAGAGGATTTCCTCCCCATCGAGATACATGGGAGCCGCGGAACGTCCTGATGGAGGACGTTCCGGAAATGGTGAGGGCGTACGAAGCCCACCATAACTTGCAGGGTTAAACCCTGCACGAGGAGTGCTGCGGTCAGCCACAGCACTCGGAGCTACGCGTGGCACAATACGACCACGGAGCTCCTTGATGTGATCGGGTACACGGAACCCCAGGAGATCACTTTCGGTGAGGCGTGTTGCCAAGGGTGGGCAACACGGACAGGGTGTGCCAAAGGGAACGGCACATGGGATCCCCGCTTCCATGGACTGTTCATGGAGGCGTTCACACTTACCACGCGTAGTGTAAGTGTAGTAGCGATCGCGAGCCGCAGCAACGCGCTCGCGATATGCCTTCGGGTCTTTGTTGAAGTTTTCAACAAAGGCGTTCCACGACTGACAAAGCGCCTGCCACTCTGGCACTTCGCTCTTGCGCGAAGTCTTCTTCGCTGCATAGTATCGGAGCTCGTGGAAGAGCCCGATATAGTAGTCGCGTCTTTGAGTCTCGGACTCAAAGACAACCTTAGCGGCGACGTCGTCGTCGTTGATACTGTTGCATGAGTACAACAGTATCGGGTTCGGTGGTGAACTAGCACCGAACCGGTCATGGATCTCCGCCTCAGTAGGCATCCATGGCGTGCGCACTGGAGGATCAGTGCGTGGAGCAGTGAGCGCCCTCAACATGGGGGACGCTTCGTCATCACTGCGCGGACGCTTCGAACTTGAAGCGTCCAAGGCCTCAACACAAGGTCGTCGAGACCCCACGGGTGGGTTGGACGTGTCTTCAGACGACGACACGGGAACGGGGGGCTTGTCATCAAGCTCTCCCTCCTCGACATCGTCGTCGTCGTAGTCGACGATGTCTTCGTAGTCCTCTCCAAAGAGTTCTTTGAGAGGGACAGCAGGATTCTTAATCTCTGCTAGAGAAGAAGAAGAAGTCTTCTTCTCGTGCTTCTCCTTATGGAGAGCATGGTACTTGGTGACAGAGAGCTTCTCTGTCGGACCGCTGGAAGCAGCAGTGCTAGTGGGCACTGCCGAGGTTGTTGTTCCTGCTGCAGAAGCGGACGGAGACGTGGGCGTTGGCGAGTCCATTGCGAAATGAACTCTGATTTCTCTTGGGAACTTGACGGTCTTGTCAAGTTCTGTTGATTGACGTATCGAGACCGATGCGTCGAAGCTTAACGGGGGGATGGTGTAACGGGGTTACACGTACAAGTGGTTGTACCACTTGTAACTCTAACAGTTATCCTAACTGTTAGAGGTTGGAAATGGGCCTCAGACCTTGGTGTGCCAATGGCTACATGGGCGAACCACATTATTGGGTGGTTCGTGTGCATTTGTGCATATTATTGGTAGAAAGTAACGGGTTTCTACCAATCACTGAGCAGAGTTTCTGCCAACCACACGTTGGCAGACCCTTTAGAAATAGATAATAAACAGTTTTAGGAGGTCCATAATTTGCTTATGCCAAATTCAATAACAGTTCTCATTTTTACGGTATTTGCAGTATTAATTTAGTTATATTTGATTTAATTATACTTATTTAAATAAGTATACTTAAATTAAGTCTTTTCTAATTGTACGCTTCCTCATACACGTAAGCGCACGTGGACGCCATCTAATAGGTCTAGGTAGACCCATTACATGGATGGTGTAACGGGGTTACACGTACAAGTGGTTGTACCACTTGTAACTCTAACAGTTATCCTAACTGTTAGAGGTTGGAAATGGGCCTCAGACCTTGGTGTGCCAATGGCTACATGGGCGAACCACATTATTGGGTGGTTCGTGTGCATTTGTGCATATTATTGGTAGAAAGTAACGGGTTTCTACCAATCACTGAGCAGAGTTTCTGCCAACCACACGTTGGCAGACCCTTTAGAAATAGATAATAAACAGTTTTAGGAGGTCCATAATTTGCTTATGCCAAATTCAATAACAGTTCTCATTTTTACGGTATTTGCAGTATTAATTTAGTTATATTTGATTTAATTATACTTATTTAAATAAGTATACTTAAATTAAGTCTTTTCTAATTGTACGCTTCCTCATACACGTAAGCGCACGTGGACGCCATCTAATAGGTCTAGGTAGACCCATTACATTTTTCAAAATAGGACGTTTCTTGCTGTATCATTGGCTATATGTACCGTGCCCCTTTCTTACGCACATGGGAACAATGTACTTTTTCATGCTCTTACCGATGGTATATAGTGTGTCACCCAGATTTAATATTTGAAGTCAGTATTCGCTTCTACAAGGAGTTTTTATCATGGAGATGTTATACGATTTTTTGGCCTGTCTATGTCGCGTGTGAATCCTACCAGCATCTTCCCCGTGTCAAAATACCCCATCACACAAATTTTCGTATAGTGAAGTAAAGTATTGACGGCTGATTGTCCCGTCTATGTATTATGGTGATCCCACCATCATCTTCCCCACCACACAAATGTTCATGTAGTAAAGTGAAGTATTGAGAAAGTTTCAAATACTGGCTGTTTGACCCGACTATGTCTTATGGGGATCCCACTATCATCTTCCCCGTGTCGAAATACCCCATCACACAAATTTTCGTATAGTGAAGTGAAGTATTGACGAAGTTTTAAAAACTGGCTGATTGGCCCGTCTATGTTTTATGGGGATCCCACCATCATCTTTGATTGTCACATGCGTTGCCTTGAGCAGATTCCACAAGCAGATTTACGCGTGAGCGTTAAATTCGTCTCGGAGTGTATTTACCAGGGCCTGGGTGGTCTGGCATGCTTCTTTGACACGGAAGAGCGCAAGCCGCGCACTTGCTGGCACAATCTATCACGAATACTAGTAGGACTTAGGCACTGGGACAGGAAAGCGAGTGCAGCTACGCTGTTCGAAGACTTGCTGCATCTGCTCGCCAGCTTCTGGAGCACTTTCAGCCCGTCTACACGCTTTTCCCAGTTGTTGTCCAGGTGAAGCTAGATAAATCGTATTATTAAACTAATAGCGCTATTATTGATTTCTGAGACTCTGTACTACTTCGAAGTACCTTAAAAGAAGATTTACGATAAAGTTGTACTGTAATATTTGGATACACTAATTCTGGGACTGTGTACTGAATTACGTGCACCGGACCGGAAAAGCAACGGAGCCTAGATGCGCCGGACAAATAACGGATGTCACAGATCACGTTGAATTGCGTTTGAATCTCCTTATCTGAAATTTCGTTGGCCCCAAAGGCAGCTTCACTGCTAAAGTCCAGAACGAAATGAGTGCTGGAAGAGGACTCATGTGACGTAGAGCGTTCTCCTTCAGCAGCCTTTAGAGTTCGGAAATTCCGAGTCATGGACGACGAGGAAGACGAAACCTGTACGTCGTTCGAAGATAAGATGGGTGACAGCTTATCTGAGAGAGCACCATTAGTAGCAGGAACGGCCTGTAAACTAGCAGTCAAACAAAAAAAAACTGTCAGTTTCACGTTGATTTGTTAATAAAGACCACAGTACCTTTCCATCATTTTGTGTACTACTACCACGGTCCATAGAAGAGGAGTTTTTGTAGCGTCCTGTCTTCGGAGTGCAAAGAGCAATTACGGGTGTAATACAGGGAGTTAGCAGATGAAGTACAGTGCGTTGGAGAGAGAATTGAATGGAGAAGACGAATATATAGGCAAGTGTACTTGTAGAGCTCAGCAGCACTGCAGTCTCCTGCGTCTGGTAAATGGTTTTGGGATGTTGTGGTGAAGCTGGAAGGTTTTCGAGTGAGCAGATAGTGTGATAGGCATCATGTTGCCAGTCCTCGACCATTATTAGGTTCAAGGATGCTAGACTACTTCAGCCTGTTGCTTCAATGCTCTGAGCAACCTCCTCATCTGCAGTAGATTTACTTCAGCGTGGATTCCATTCCGTAAAAAATGCGGTCTCCTTCGATTATCGCGAAGTACAAGTTAAATCATATCAGTACTCACAAAAGTAATCACTGGCAAAGCGCTTGCCAACCTAGATTTCCATCAACGGTTATCTTCATGCCGTTCTGAACCGAGGCTGAAGTGTTTTTGCTGGGCGTCAACTGCTACACGTGGTCTATGAACGGCCTGCGGAGCGGCACATATTTCTCCGTCAACGCGTTCGGGTACTCACGTCGCTGGCCTTCACCCTCGCATGGTCTTATCGGCGAAACTCCAGAGCTACAACGCTTCCGAGGTTCGGAAACTTGCATCGAACACCAATTCACTATAGCGTTTTGCAGCACACGATCGCAGTATTGGAGTCGTACTTAAGTAGAATCGTCTGAGTAGACGTACGTGCTGTATGTTGCAGTCGTTCTTCAGCAACAAATGGAGTCAATTTAATGGCTTCCTGGTATATCTTCGATATCGACCAGAACCGGCACCGCCGTTCGTGCTTGACGCCGGACTACTTATGATGTCGATCGATTTCTTTTGAAATTTGAGGCGAAGAGACTCGGTACAAGGGTACAAGGGTACATAGATACACCGGTGCATCGTCCAAGGGTGCACTGGTACATGGTACAAGGTACATGGTAAATGGGTACATGGGTATATAGGTGAATCTACTGGTACATAGTAGACAGGTACATTGGTAAACTGTTACATGGTACAAGTGTACGGTACATGGTACATTGATACAATGGTACATAGATACATTGGTGCATGGTACAAGGGTACATTAATACATGATACACAGGTACATCAGTACATGGATACACTGGTACATGGGTACATGGGTACATGGGTACATTGGTACATGGATACACTGGTACACTGGTATACTGGAACACTGGAAAATTGAGGTACATGGGTACATTGATACAAAGGTACATGGATACATGGGTACACTGGTACATGGTAAATGGTAAATGGGTACATGGTACACTTGTTCTTGGTACATGAACAAACTGGTACATGGTACAAGGGTACATTGGTACATGGTACTGTGGTAAAGCGCACGGGAAGATTTCCTGGAGAGGCACCCTCAGCCACATAACCGAAGTGAGCCGGAACAAGCGACAGGGGGGCCTGTGATACCCAGATCTGAGGCGAATCAGATGAGGACACGAAGGATCCCGTCCGGGAACAGGCCACGGAGACACCTGCGGAAGGTGACTTGGGGAACGTGGAGGGGTGATCGATGGTGACCTAAGCTATATCGGGGGGAAGAGCACGAAGATCACAGGATTCCCGTGTGATCGGCGATGACGGGATCCTAAGTGGGTACGACCTTGGCCCACGACTCACCCCGGCACCCTGGAGCATTCTAATGGCCTGATCCTGACTCTCGGGGCAGCGACAAAGCCGGATCACGTTGAGATCACCTCCCGTTTAAGTACGATATCAACTCCGGATCGAGTCCAGCCCCAGACTTGGCGTGGACACTTCTACCGGAATGATCCTGGTTCCTCAGGCGATGACCAAGTGGGATCACGCAACGATCACCTCCCGGTTAAGTGCGAGATCAGCTCCCAATCAGGGTTAGGGGAACCAAGCTAGGGATCACGAAGTGATCATTCCCTGATTAAGTACGAGATCGGCTCCCGATTAAGTATCGCATCGCCTCCCGATTAGGTATCGCATCAGCTCCGGATCAGGGGTACGGGAACCAAATTAGGGATCAGCCATGTTGCCAGCGTCATGTGATCGTAGGATGGTAAATCAGGATGGGACTAGTAGGCATATGAATAACCATAAACAGACTCGAATTTGCCCTGAACCACTCAAGTGCCTTCGCTACGCCTGGAACCGGGAACTACATTGGCCCTACAAGCATCTGAAGGTAAGGATGCGTGACCTAGTATAGCGGTTAAGACTGGATAATATATTGGCCAGCTTTGCCCTATCTAGTGAACTATCCTTTAAGTGCAAATCCCGGATCGGAAGGAATTGGTTGTTTAGCCTAACGATTTCGTCGAATCTCGCCCCCTCAAGACTCCCGCTAAAGGAAGCGGCAAGCAACGGAAAGGAAGGGACCAGGTCCCGAATATTGGATTATTGGAAGACCTTGATCTAGTACCAGGTACCCGGATCAAGGCTCGAGAACTCGCCTACGACCGGGATTAAGTACCCCGAGATGGAGTGAAGAACTTCCACGCTACCTCACACCCCTGTGTCTCAGAAGACCTTCTTCCGACCTTCAAGACATCCTCGGAAGTCACCTGGAAGAGCGTAACCTGCCTACCGACGGGTACACAAGGTGGAACTACATACACAGATCACGGATCATCGGGGGACCCCCTCCGTTAGTCGGTGTCTGGGCACAAGTGGCGACCGGAACCTGCCTCAACGCGATTTTGGCAGATCCGCTCCACCACAAATACTTGGGCGTCTTGGTATTACGAGAGAGCAGCCTTCACTCACGATATGTATAAGTTTACTGGAGGCAAGCGCAGATGGTCAGCTAAGGCGAAAGTGAGATATGAAGGAGAACAACCTTTTGACGATTAAAAAGAAGTACCTGATCGCGTTTAAAATCTTGAAAGCTTCTTTTCACGCTTCCTACGGCTTCAGCAGCGAGTACGGAGTACCATGGACTTCGTCCATTCAAAGTAGCGGATCCGATTGACAGTGGCCTAACTCTAAATACTGGCGTATATCTACGACAATGAAAATACTCTTCAAAAAGATGTTGAAAAGGCAAAATTCTTCAGTCTGGGGCCCGCTGTACTCCTTCCCTGAATGACATGATGCGCTTGATCATGAAGCGTAGCTATGGCTTTTTGAGACTTTTCAGTCTGTTAAAAGATACACGAAATACTTTATAGTCAGTGTTTTCTTTAAATCAATTTTAGCTTTTGATCATTTCCGTCTCTATTGGTTGTCTCCGCGTTCCTTCTCGAAGGCGGGGGAAACTGAGAAGACCGCAAAAGAATCTGAGAAGGCCGCAGAAGAAGCTGAAAAGCCCAAGAAGCTAAGAAGACTGTCCAAGAAGAGGTTTGTCGAGTCCGCGAAGAGCTTAAACCGAGCAGCAGCATTTGAAGAATGAATCGAAACGATATCTGGCACAAGTCGGTCGAGTGAGACTTGAGCTACGTGACAAAGAGGCGAGTCCTCGTATCGTATTTAAAAAGCTAAAAAAAAAAAAACTAAAACAAGCTCATGCACAAGACGGACAACCCGTGATCGCGAAGCTAAAATGTTCGACCTCGCAAAGTCATCCTCATCGCTTATCTCAGGTGTCGTTCAAAATTAAAAAAAAAAAAACATGGGAGGGTGTTTAAAGGATCGCATTCAAAAATTCGGCGCATTGATTACGAGCGCTACCTCCACGACTTCGGGTCTGTAGTCCGCACTAGAAGCATCAAGACAAGGAGTGCGGCTGGTGCTGTCCGAGCGAGGCGACACTACATAACGTGAATTTCTAAGCGATATGGAATATTCTACGAGGCTTGAGATCGCCACAGGATGTTTTGACATGGTAGGACCCATTTTTGGGAGGGATTGACGTTGTGCAGGATCAACAGCAAGCTCAAGATACAACGGGGTATGTTGCTGTTTTTTGTCTACTGTCTGGCGGAAACATCTTGTCCAAAATTTGTATTGATACAAATGTTAGGGTGGTCATGCGGATGAAATCGGTCACTTGAAGTGGTGTGACCTTTACGAGGTTAGCGCATTGTTCTGACTTCCGAAGCGAGTGGATGAGGCGCTCCTTCTCTCTAGCGTTAACGCGTGGGTTTAAAGAGCTATAATTTCACTCTCTAATACGGTATTAGTTTCTTCTAAAGCGGCGGTCCTTGTCTTCAGTTCATAATTTTCATTCTCCAGGGCAGCTATTCGTATGCCCTGCTCATTGTTCGCCATGGCTCGTCCAGCTGCACCGACAACGGTTCTGTTTTCGTTGAGGTTTGCTTGGTGTCGTGCTGTTTTGCGGAATGGTGTGTGTGGGGCGGAGGCGGGCGAGAGAGGGGGGAGAGAGGGGGGGGGGGTAAATGAGATGGGCTCGATTAGTATCCTATTCATTTATTGAGACAAGGGGGATCACTTGGCTTTTGTATGTGGGCAATATTTGTGTTTTTTGCAGCTCGATCAAGTAGGGGGCGAGTACCAACTTGCTCGGCAGTCCGAAATGATGCCAGGGGATTAAACCAGTGTGCTCCGTGCATGAAGTTTAGCCCCCTAGTCCAAGCGTGGCTAGAGGCAGCTCGATTTAGGTTACTGCCTCCCTCGATAAGTGCATTATACACGATATATCTGTAGAGATCTCCTGCCTTCAAAACGTTCATTTATTGATCTTCCTTTTTGCCGGACTTTTGATTTTAGCATTCGCCGTCGTTCCTTGACCCCCCCCCCCCCACTTCCTCCTGGTCCGTCGACCACCATCAGGCGAAATACATATCAAAGTTCGAAATATTTGCTCCAACTGCTCTCCTTCAACCAAGCTCTTCACAACTTCTTTATCTTCCAATTATGGCCATCGCCGACAAGTCCTTTTTCCCGTTTCACCTCGTTGTGGGCGTAGTTGATGCTGAATTGCGCTCACAGTGATGTCCGTGTCCCAAATTGCGTTGACACGCGCAGCAAATGCTTTATAGGATATCTTTGGCGACGATTTAAGGAGCCCTTTGATAACAGCCAGCTTGTTGGGAGTCCAAGATTCGTAGACGCTTCTGTTTTCCCCTTCCACAAAGCTCAAATAGCCTTCTCACATACAATGGGCGTCTGGGTGTTTGTTCGGGAACACAACCGCGACAATCTCAGCTGTTTTACTTCCTTCAGTTGCAGTTTGTCCTTGATGATACTTCGTTTCCACGTGGTCAAACTCCTCCTCCAAGACTGTCCTCTCTGTGTTACTCCACGGCACCACCTTGCGCGTTTTTTAGGGAGGCAATCAGCTTGACCACCGCATTCAGACGGCATGGTTTTGATTTCTTCGGACCGATGTCTCTATTCAGTCTGTACCTGATAATTGTGTTTCGTTGGCTAGCTTGCATTGGACAAATATAAGGTCCTCCATAGGGAGTTTGCTCCATTAATTACGAATATTCGGCTATTCACGGCATCGCGAGACCAGTCATCCGTTCGACATTGTGACTGGCTGGACATAATTGTCTTGATAAAGTCAAGAATATGCGGTTATTCCAGAAATATAAACACCCAAACGAGTCAACGCCTTTTCCCATTTGATCAGCCTTCCAACTATTCACGATGCACCACACCATCGCTGAGCGAATCGAAATCCTATTAACAATGAAGGAACAGAAGGATAATACGTCGGCATTACACATCACAAAGTGGTCAGTTTAAGATTGGGCTTCACCTCAATACCCCTCGCGCTACATTGTATGAGTATATTGAAGGCGAATCGGAACTTTTCTCTACAGAAGCCGAGCCAGATTCGAAGCGCGCGACAGTCCCTGGAATCCGGCCCCGACCAAGCAACATGAAGTCTCCGTTGCGCAAATTGTGATTTCCGTACGAAACCTTCAAGACGACCCTGATATCAGTGTGCCTGGGTTATTACTAGAGCTTTTTGGTGCTGTAGAATCCTGTTTTAGCATTCAAGGGCCTCGAGCCTTGTCTTTACCATGACACCGCGAAAATCAAGAAAATCGTGTGTGGCTATTTTCATCAAGAGGCCATGGAGAAGTACAACGTGAAGAAGGTTACGTACACTGTCAGGGCCTACCTACCAACCCACCTCACATAAATAGTTACGGCTGTGGCATCATTATGCTCTGCTTTATGCGGAAAGTGAACCAAGCTCGATGTCTGACAAACAGAAACCTGGATCTCCTGCATACTATCGATGATATATGTACTATCACCGAACATCGCTTCAATTTGATCTCGAGTGGATGAATCTCATTAATCTGTTTTGAAACGAACAATTAGTACAGCAGAACCCCACTTAGATAACGAGAAGACCACCATTGGGATGAATACGTGCAACAACGAAATGAATGATATGCTTTAGTATCAACAAATAAGAATACGGAATCAATGGTTATTGCATTAGTGAACCATGTCTATCCTAAATTCAACTATGGCGCATCTTCTTTCTGTTCTTCTTATTCTTCTTGTTTTTTTCGAGTGCTTGAGAGGCGGTAGTTCAATACGATAGAGAGCATGCACCTTCCTCAGCACTCCACATGGCTAAGTGGCTCCAAATAACACGGTGGATCTTGGGATTCGGTGAAGCCGTCGAGGATCAATGGTGGTTAAGTCGGGCCGCGCGCAACCAATGTGAAACGGTGTTCGATGACATCTTGTGCGATATGAGCGGTGTTGTAGCCCAGGGTAAACGTCTGAGCAATTTCTTTTAGCTTGGCAATGGACGACATGGACTGATTCAGCTGTTTCTTGAACAACTCAATGTACTCCAAATGAATGCCAAGTTGAAGAAAGTGTCGATGTCCCGTGTCAAGCACTGTCAGGAAATTCGTATTTTCTGCACGGCACAGAACCTGCTCCAGCGGTCACGGTTGACCAGCCCTGTACGGCCGAGCACGAAACATGTACCTTGGAACGCGAAGAGGGAGAAAAGACTCTCCTCCGAGTATTCTGCGCCACGATACGTCGTTCCATTAAATGTGTTGAATGACAGGAACAGAAGACGCCTTTCAGGTTTTATGGCCACTACCAGCTCAACTGGCATGACTTGACGTCCCATTCCACAAGATAGGACACGTGGGGGGATGTCCGTGCCGATCAATCAGCTTGTTTGACAACGTCGGGATCTATAGCAGCATTTGGGTCGAAAATAGTGTGTCTATGAGCCCACATACAGCATGCAAGGGTTGAGGTCCTTGGATGCTAAAACAGGATTCTCCGTCACCAAAACAAACTCCAATAGTTGTCTATCCACACCGGTATCAGGATCGTCTGGAAGGTTTCATACGGAAATTGCGAAATATAGTTATCTTTGGTTATTTCGCTACAACCCCTGTTTTTGCCAAACGTTACACCAAAATACTACGTGTCAAAGTTGTACGTCGAGCTGTCTGCCTTGATGAATACTCGGGTGATGTAGGAAGTCTCGAAGCCATTTAGGCAGACTTCTGATTCAAGAGTCTTGACATCTTGTCCATCGACGGATAGGTTTTTGTATTTTGTACTTGCGTTCATCCGACCGAAAACAGCGCGCCAGTGCCGTACACACTTCGGAACGGATGTATGCGACTTTCCCAATCGAACAGTCGCCATCACTGTCACTGTTCATCACAATTGTGCATTGCTGTCTCCCCAGCTGCAGACCTTCTTGGATTTTCTCTAGAGTGCCCCGCGAGATTTTAACAACCTCGCTTTTGGTTGCCCGCAAAAGTTTTGTGGTTGTGATCGTCGTAAACCTCCATGGTTTCGTAGTCACCATAGCAGGAAATGGTCTGGATTGAGTAGACTTTGGGTACTGCGTTGTGTACACAGCGAGACGGTTCCGACGGATGAAATGGTTGTGACACGTTGCTAATTACGATTTTTCGAGTGGATATGGACGTTACGCTGTGATGTTATTGGATATACACTGGATTGTGGGAGAAAGGGAGATGTGGGACGAGGTTATGTCCCGTGCGACAATGATGGATCTGTGGAAGGAAACTAACATATATATTAACCTTCACCTGTACTGCAAAGGGGCCCAAGAGATCAGAAGTGTTCCTCGGAAAAGTGCACAAACTCCGAGAGGCAACAACGCTCAGTCTGATCGCCGGACTTTCCCCGACGATGAGTGCCTAAAGGTTGGCAGAAAGTCTCTCAGAAGAATGTATCTCTGAGAGACCTCATCCCGTTGCCGTCCTGTGTGACGATGATGGTTCAAGGAATACAGTTATACCCACAAGATACCAAGTATCGCGCACCGGACGTAGCGCACCCCGCGCATATCCCAACTGGACTTCGTGCGTTGTAGCATACGTGCTCCGCACCCTAAAAACACTCATGGATTTCTGGTATCACGCATGGAAACTCTGATATCACACCATGAAGTCTGACGTACACGAGTCCGACGTGCATGAAGTCCGACGTACATGAAGTCCGACGTACATGAGTCTGACGAACACGATTCTGGCAACACAAGTCTGATGTGTCCGGCTTGTACAAGCAATATTCCAGACATTGCCAGTTTCCGATGAACAGACTCCGACGTACAAGACTCCGATGATCAGACCCAAGTGTCACGACTCTGGTATTACAACTCTGATGTACATGATTCCGGAGTACATGGTTCCGATGAACATGTCTCCGACGCACATGATTCCAGACCCTGATGAACAGGATACCAGACTCTGACACTCTGAAGTCCACCCCATACTGAAACCAAGTGTACCCAACACGACCTCACGCAATCAAGTGAAACGCAACCCACTCATCCCTGTAATGACATCATTAAGTGTCGACTCGACAAGATCCGCTGTACCGACTACCATAGTGAGCCCAAGTGAAGATTCCTGAGTTATACTGAGACCAAGTGTATATGAGAATATGGAAGACAGAAGACAGAAGAGAGAGAGATACGAGATAGATAACCAGAGTTCAATTTTCCCTGTTGTAACGAGTTCGATTTGCTTTGTTATAACGAGGTCGTCTGCCTGCTGCTTCCCGTAAGTATTAGGCCACGACAAAGCTTTGAGTCGTGTGATCTCTCACCTATCAAGCCCCTTTAGGTGGAGATCAGCGTAACGCAGAGACCTGAGAGGACCCACCTATTCCATTTACTAGTTGGGTCGTTTGTTTTGTCTCTAGCGGTAGCCCATTTCATATTGTACGTTTGGACAGGTTTTGGGAGCTAGACAGTCGCTCTCAAGACGCTCGGTAGACTGTTATATAACTGATAGTGTATTGGTTTATTTTCCCTCTATATATTAGAGGGTGGTGCGCGAAGTTACGGGGTTACCAGACAGACCAGGTGTCTGGTGAACATTCCCTAGTTGACCTGGAGAACTAGCCCACTGCTCAAGGGCCAGGAAAGAATAAGAGCAGCTACATATTTGTATATCGGAACTCTATATATTGCGGTTATCTCGGAAGCCTAATTACTGGGCTTCCCATTGTATTAATCTCTCTTCTGACTTCAGAAATCTCCGGCGTACACTAGTGTTCACCGGAAAACGTTCGACTCTCAAGCGCTCCTGTGAGGACCAGAAGGACATCCGACGGTCTACGCAAGGAACCCTCACTCTCACACAAACTCTCACGACCCCGGCGAGGGTCTCATTACCAAGACAACGAACCTACGAGGACAGCACAAGGTAACACACGCCCACCTTGCTGTGCGACTCTGGTATCACTACCGGTAGTCACACTTCCAGGTTCACTGTACGCCCCTGCACCGCGGTAAAAGTTGCACCGACTTCGCGACAGTTGGCCCACGACAATGGAGCCTTGGATGTTTGTTTTGCCACTACGACGATAATGGATCGATCAAAGTGTTCAATAATGATTCTTCACCGTCTGTAATGGGTCTACTTAGACCCACTAGGTGGCGTACACGTGCGCTTACGTGTATGAGGAAGCGTGCAATTAGAACAGACTTAATTTAAGTATACTTATTTAAATAAGTATAATTAAATCAAATATAACTAAATTAATACTGCAAATACCGTAAAAATGAGAACTGTTATTGAATTTGGCATAAGCCAATTATGGACCTCCTAAAACTGTTTGTTATCTATTTCTAAAGGGTCTGCCAACGTGTGGTTGGCAGAAACTCTGCTCAGTGATTGGTAGAAATCCGTTACTTTCTACCAATAATATGCACAAATGCACACGAACCATCCAATAATGTGGTTCGCCCATGTATCCTTTGGTGTGTACAGCACACCAAGGTCTGAGGCCCATTTCCAACCTCTAACAGTTAGGATAACTGTTAGAGTTACAAGTGGTACAACCACTTGTACGTGTAACCCCGTTACACCATCCCCCCGTTAAGATTCGACGTATCGGTCTCGATACGTCAATCAACAGAACTTGACAAGACCGTCAAGTTCCAGAGAGAAATCCGAGTTCATTTCGCAATGAACTCGCCAACGCCCACGTCTCCGTCCGCTTCTGCAGCAGGATCAACAACCTCAGGAGATGCAGGCTTGGCGCCTGCTGCTGGAGCGGTCCGACAGAGAAGCTCTCTGTCACCAAGTACCATGCTCTCCATAAGGAGAAGCACGAGAAGAAGACTTCTTCTTCTTCTCTAGCAGAGATTAAGAATCCTGCTGTCCCTCTCAAAGAACTCTTTGGAGAGGACTACGAAGACATCGTCGACTACGACGACGACGATGTCGAGGAGGGAGAGCTTGATGACAAGCCCCCCGTTCCCGTGTCGTCGTCTGAAGACACGTCCAACCCACCCGTGGGGTCTCGACGACCTTGTGTTGAGGCCTTGGACGCTTCAAGTTCGAAGCGTCCGCGCAGTGATGACGAAGCGTCCCCCATGTTGAGGGCGCCCACTGCTCCACGCACTGATCCTCCAGTGCGTGCACCATGGATGCCTACTGAGGCACAGATCCATGAGTGGCCCGGCGCTAGCTCACCACCGAACCCGATACTGTTGTACGCATGCAACAGTATCAACGACGACGACGTCGCCGCTAAGGTTGTCGTTGAGTCTGAGACTCAAAGGCGCGACTACTATATCGGGCTCTTCCACGAGCTCCGATACTATGCAGCGAAGAAGACTTCGCGCAAGAGCAAAGTGCCCGAGTGGCAGGCACTTTGTCAGTCGTGGAACGCCTTTGTTGAAAACTTCAACAAAGACCCGAAGGCATATCGCGAGCGCGTTGCTGCGGCTCGCGATCGCTACTACACTTACACTACGCGTGGTAAGTGTGAACGCCTCCATGATCAGTCCATGGAAGCGGGGATCCCATGTGCCGTTCCCTTTGGCACACCCTGTCCGTGTTGTCCACTCTTGGCAACACGCCTTACCGAAAGTGATCTCCTGGGGTACACGGTCGTCCGTGTACCCGATCACATCAAGGAACTCCGTGGTCGTATTGTGCCACGCGAAGCTCCGAGTGCTGTGGCTGACCGCAGCACTCCTCGTGCAGGGTTTAACCCTACAAGTTATGGTGGGCTTCGTACGCCCTCACCATTTCCGGAACGTCCTCCATCAGGACGTTCCGCGGCTCCCATGTATCTCGATGGGGAGGAAATCCTCTCCAACGAATACGAAAACGAACCCCTTGAGAGTTCGTTCTCTTATGAGCCACGATCCTCTCCACAATCCAGCGGATCGCTCCACGCGCATCGCGCAACGGCGGCGGAGGGGGTGGGAACACTCCCTCCGCATGGTCACCGCTATGACCATGACGATCGTGCCCTGCACGATCGAGTTGCTGCGCTGGAGCAGACACAGAGCACTGAGATAGCGGCTCTGAAGCAGGAGGTTCGTGTCCTCCGTGCTGAGGTCTGTGAGGCAGCTCAGACTGCCTCGAATCTCTCGTCCGGTCTTGGGACGAGAGTGAACCGGTTGATCGACCGTGTCGACGGTCTCGAGAAGGCCTTCCAGGCCTCTCGCACTCCTCAGTCGGACTACCAACCCTAGGTAGTCCGTGCTGCACGTACGGCTTCAACCGCCCGACGTATAAGGTCGGGTGGAGCCTCATGCTGGACGGTATGTCAGCCGGTACGCGTTACCATGCCGTTCAAGTACTTTGAACGGCCCAATGAATCTTGGAGCAAGCTTGCTTGCTCCAAAGTCAGACACTGCATGTCTAGGTAGGTTTTGTGTAGCTAACAAAACTAATGAACCCTTTTCGAATTCATTTGTGTTGCCTCTACCAACAGTATCAGCGTTCAGCTTCTGTCGATCGACAGAAGCTGCGATAGCATCCTGGACAAACCATATGACGGCTTGTCTTCGCTGGACAAAGTCTAGCGCACTCGAGCTGACTCCTATCAGCTTGTCGCCCTTGTCAGCAGCAGGCCCTGCCTGCTCGCTATCATTTCTCATGTCTGTGCCCGGCACAGACATCGCGCGCTCGTTCCTGCTCGAACGAGACGTCGCACGCGTCACCGCAGCTGATAGTGTGCTGCTATCAGTTGCATTCATTCTGCGGTTGTTCGGACGCAACCGTAGATCCTCCCCCACTTAAGGAGGAAACTACCCCGCCGAGCATGCTCGGCAATCGTGGATGCCTCATGGCGTTCACGTAGAACGGTGTATGCCCTGTCGAGGCATGCACCGAGTTGTTGATGGCAAACTCTGCCATCGGCAAGCACTCGCTCCAATGCGGGAACGAGTGAGCGTAGCTCTTCAACGTGTCACCCAATACACGGTTGACACGTTCGGTCTGTCCGTCCGTCTGCGGATGATCCGCAGTCGACATTGACAATTGTGAACCAAGAAGTGTAAACACTTCTTGCCAGAACCGCGCTGTGAAGCGTGGATCACGGTCCGACACAATGTCAAGCGGCATGCCATGGTGTTTGAACACCATGTCAACAAACAGTCGCGCAGTCTGCGCGGCTGTAACAGTAGCCGGGACGGCAGCAAGATGAACCATCTTGCTGAATCGGTCCACAAAGACAACGATGCCCGTCCTCCGCTTGTTGTCAGGCGGAAGCCAAAGACTAGAAAGTGCATGGACATGGACTGCCACTCCGACGGAGTCGGTAGTGATTGGAGAGGAGCCTGCGAGAACTGCGCAGGCTTCACACGTTGACATACCTCGCAAGCACGTACGTACTTGCGCACCCACTTGTACTGGTGGTGCCAGTAGAAGTCACGCGTGAGAAGAGTATATGTCTTCTCACGACCCGGATGCCCTGCCGTGTGGGCATCGTGATACTCGAACATGATCCTCAACCGGAGGTCATGATCATTCGGAACGACAATGCGATCCGCATTGTCGTCTACTGCACTGTACAACAGTAGGCCGTCGTGTACACGATAGCGGTGTACACGAGCTCGAAGATGAGGGGTTAGCTTCCGACGTGCCACGTCGGAAGGTTCTGCGAGGAACTCCAGCAGCCCCTTCGCCTCTGCATCCCTTGCATACGCGTTCTTCACGTCGTCAATCAACGTTGACGACGGCACACTTGTCCTCACGACGCCAACAGCGTTGGCATCGACCGTCTCCGCATAGTCAGGTCGACGCGATAACGCGTCGGCCACTACATTGAGTCTTCCGGGTTTGTACTCCACCCGGAAGTTGTACTCCGCGAAGAAGGACAACCATCTCGACATACGTTGCGAGATGTGCGGCGACTTAATCGCCATACGCAATGATGCGTGGTCTGTATAGACCACGAACGGTCTACCCCCAAGTAGATACACTCGGAACTTTCCGAGCGCATACTTCATGGCAAGGAGCTCCTTGTCATGTACGGGATAGTTACGCTCAGCTGGCTTCAGCTGACGCGATTGATAGTAGACTACACGATCACGCCCTTTGTGATCGTGTTGCATCAATGCACATCCGATCCCTAGACACCCCAGCACGGGTATCTCGCTCGCCCCGAAGATACACTTCTTCAGGTTCGCATAGAGCTTATGTTTCCTCATAAGCTCTAGCAGCTTTCGGAGATGCACCTTGCGCATCTCAATGTCCGTCTTCCCGTTCACAGCCCGGCTGTGGACGAACACGTCGTCGAAGTAACTCGGTGCGAAGTCGCGCACCGAGCGCAATAGATGCGTCACGCATCTATTGAACGTTGCAGGGGCGTTCTTAAGCCCCTGTGGCATTACGAGCCACTCCCGAAGCATACCGCTTGGAGTGCTTACCGCTGTGAGAGGGATGTCCCTCTCACACATGAGGATTTGATAG
The DNA here is from genome assembly GCA_032432875.1 of Phytophthora meadii. NCBI lineage: Eukaryota > Oomycota > Peronosporomycetes > Peronosporales > Peronosporaceae > Phytophthora > Phytophthora meadii. The sequence continues at coordinate 7,678 of JAUMGV010000086.1, read as the reverse complement.
AATCCATCACGCAGATCAAGAGCACTGAAGATAGTGCTCAAGGCCATCGAATCGATGATAACATCTTTTCGCGGTATCGGCGTCTGCGCCGGTATCGTCGCATCGTTCAACTTGGTGTACGCATGAACGATGCGCCAGCCGCCCTGTGGTTTCTTAACGCAGAACGTTGGGGCACTGTGCGGGGACTTTGACTCCCGCACTTGACCTGCAAGGCGACGACTTTCAAAGAAGTCTTTGATCGCTTGAACTTGTTCACGCGGCAGTGGCCACTGCCGTGTAACACAGTACTTCGTGCCCGGCACGAGATCAATCTCGTTCTGTACGCCCTTGTCCTTCGGAAGCTCCGAAGGAATCTCGTCCGGGAGTACAACTTTGTACTCCCGCAGAATCTCGTAATAGGGACTCGACTTCAACGAGTCCCAACTCTGCTCCTCGAAGCGTTGCTTCTTGGCCTTCGCACTGAGGGGGTCATCGCCCTCAGTGATGCCATCGACGACGAGCTGCTTCAGCTCCTTGGCTTCGCGATCCACTCTCTCGATATCCGAGAGAATGCAAATTTGTTCGATGCGTCCATCGTACAAGTCCCGCGCGAAGCGCTTCCAACTCCTCGTTGGAAGTGCAGTCAACGCCGACGCACACGTCGGCGGATTCTCCAACCGCATCCTCTGGTACTGTAACCCGGTAGCAGTACGTGTCATGACGTTCAACGTCTCGACACTCGGTGTCTGCCCTGCAGATACACCCTCCTCAGTCACGGACTGAGACTCACACAGCTCACTGAGCTGGTGCCGCGCGCTCTGATACTGTACCGCAGTATCAGTTCGTGTCAAGACATTCAACGCTTTGACACTCGGTGTCTGGACCGCAGACACACCCTCCACAGTCACGGACTGGGACTCGCAAAGCTCCCTGAGCTTGCGCCGCGAAGGTCTGCCATGGAGCTCAGCTCCAGGCGCTCCACGTCCAAGGCATCCCACCTTGGACGGGACTTTATCGCAAGCGTCAGCGGATTCCTTCCGCTGACTCGCACATTCAAGCACTGCTTGTGTGCCGCTCATCCCGTGCAGCACCGCTGCACGTGAGCACGCAGGTTCTTTGGGTGCTGGACGTTTGCAACCGCCACCACCTCCTGCTGCGCAGTCGGTTCCCCTAACCGCTGCGCCTCCATCCGCTATAACGGATAAAGCAACTGCATCGTCGACTCCCCGAGTCGACGTGCTCTCGCTAGCTCTCAGCGCTAGCGAGTGTTCGCTTATACACGTATCATCACCTCCCAGAGCTGACGCACGCCTTTCGGTTCCCCGAATATTATTTGCTTCGTCAACTCCCAGAGTTGACGCGACGTCGTCTGCGCGACCCTTGGGGGCTTGAAGTACTTCCAAGGATACCGGTAATACCGGTATTTTACCTTCTCTCAGGTGAATCGCATTCACCTGACCATCACTCATGTGACAAACATCATTCAGATGTTTATGTGTCAGGTGATTCACATTCACCTGACCATCACTCATGTGACCGCGACCCTTCGGCTCAGATTTCTGAGTCGACACACATTTTCTCCCAACGACTCCCTGAGTCGCTGGCGGTGGCCGGCGGCGATCGGAGGCAGCGGCGGACGCTGCTGCCTCAACCGGGGGATCACATGCACCAGGCGGTGCATGTGCAGCACTGACAGGGCCATCGCTCTCTGTCGTGCATGCGTTGTTGAAGCGTACGAGTGTACGCTTCTCCCAGTTGATCACCGGGTCATGCCGTGCAAGCCACGGCATGCCTAATACCAAGTCGAACTTATCGTCTAGATCCAAGACGATAAGATCTTCTACAAACGTCCTTCGTTTGTAAGAGAAGCGCACACGGACTACGCGCTTCTCAGTCCTCACGGTGGCACCTGTTGCCAACCGCACGTCCAACACGCTGCGAGGCGTGTCGGCTTCTTCGAAGTCAAACCTTCGAAGACTTCCCTGTCGAACAAAGTTGTTCGACGCGCCCGAGTCCAGTAGGGCACGAAGGGAGTTCACTCTCTTCGACATCACGTTCAGGATGACAAGGTTTGGCTTGTCATCTTGCAGCTTACAGCGAGAAACTTTCTCGCTGGGGGCAGCAGTCCTCATCGTCGCGTGTCCAAGCTCGACACGCGAGACTGCATCACCAGTAGGACGCCCCGCGCCTACTGGTCCTTGGCGTTTTTTGAACGCCCGCCCGCTGTGCACTCGCGTGCATAGTGACCGATGTTACTACACTTGTAACATCGAACCTTGCTGTTCCTACGCTGCTGTTGACCAGCAGTCGTAGCACTCGAGAGGTCCATAGGTTCCGGACCTCCCGTCTTCACAACAGGACGCGCCGGCTTCGGCGCGTTCGCATGGAGTTTAGCTTGACGTCGGCTAAACTCCTCTTGCATCGCAAGGCTGATCGCCTCTTCGAGAGTATTCGGATACTCTCGGAAGAGATACGTCTTGACGGGACCATCTCTTAGTCCCTTCATGAACGTGACGACCTTGGTCGCCTCGTCGATCGGGTTGGCCACTATGTTCGATACCAAGTATCGAGCACGCTGGGCAAAGGTGTGAACATCATCCTTGCCCTGCTGCAGATCGAGAAACTCCGCTCTCGATCTGAACTGAGGCTCAAACGCAAGCTTGAGTTCCTCCTTGAACTCCTCGTACGTGCTGAAGCACGTAGGATTCGAGAGTCGGCGTCCATAGGCCAGAGCAACACCATGTTGCTCTGTCGGCGATAGCGTACGAAGCATCGTCGCTACCGCCGCCTCTCCAATGACTTGCGAGAGTCTTTGGAGAGCCTCCCACTCTGGGTCCGACAGGTGGGCACAGTCCGTGCGCGTCACGGACATGTGTGGGGTCCCAGTGGATCCCTGATCAATTGGGGAGTTCTCGACCCCGCGTTCGTATGATTCCATACGAACGAACAGCAGTCGGTCGTGGGACGGACTACAAAGTGCTACCAGGTGTAATGAGTCTACCTAGACCTACTAGGTAGCGTACGCGTGCGCTTTACGTGTATGAGGAAGCGTGTAATTAGAATAGACTTAATTTAAGTATACTTATTTAAATAAGTATAATTAAATCAAATATAACTAAATTAATACTGCAAAATACCGTAAAATGAGAACAGTTAGGATAACTGTTAGAGTTACAAGTGGTACAACCACTTGCACGTGTAACCCGGCTCTCCTCAAGGACAGCTCCGTTTTCTTCTACTGTCAAATTTCAAATTTGAAATTCCATATTTTACAACAGGCAAGGTTGTTACCGCATACATTTTTTTTTGGAAATTTGGAGACAGAACGACGATGATAGCTCCGTTTTTCAATGATTTTAGACAATTTTAAAAAATAGTGACACTACATTTTTGTATGCAGCGTAGATGATAGCTCCGTTTTCTAATCACTGGTAGACGGCGACCATTGCCTCACACTGGCTTTTGCTCTCAGCTCAAAGACCCCTCCTCCTCTCTATCCTCCCACCATGTCACTGTCAACGAGCCACCACTACGCCGAGCACAAGTTCTAACTTTTCAGATTTGCTTAGACGGCCGATGGTTTCAAGAAACCTTTCTTCGTCATGTGCTTCAGCCACGCTGCACCTGTGCTCGACAAGGAGCTGCTCTGCCCTACCTGCCAGAAGCCTATGCGTCTACGCCTTCACGGCAAATCCAAGTCGTGGCGCTGCTACCGCAAAACGCGGCACGAAGATGGGAAGGAGGTAAGTCTAAGCCTTTTAGCTGACACGTGGTTTTCAAACATGAAAATGTCACTTGCAGCGGTCGCTCGCATGCTAGTTGCATGGAGCATGCGAGCCCCGCTAAAACAGGCAGCAGAGATGGCGAATGTCTCCGAGACCACAGCCCACCAGTGGTATGCATTTGTGCGCACTCTGTGTTCAAAGGAACTTCTATCTGATCAATTCAAGGTAAATTTATATTTACGGCGATTATTTTTATTTTACTAAAATAATTATTGTTTTACGTGTATAGATTGGCGGGGTCGGTCATATCGTCGAAATAGATGAAACGAGCCTTAAAAAGAAAAGCAAGTACCAGCGTGTCCATCGGTACCCCGACTTTTGGCTGTTTGGGGGTGTAGATCGCTCTACAGGCCAGTGGTTTGGGCGCATCGTCGATAACGATCGCACTCAGAAGAAACTGTTTCCAATCATTCGGCAATTCATCAAGCCGGGGTAAGTTGGATCGCATATTTTTTTTTATTTGTTGTAACGTTTAAATGATTTAACACTTTTATTTGTTTTACAGTACGATGATCCACTCGGACATGTACTCAACCTACGTGACCGAGAGAATGACGAACAAAGGCATCCGAACCCGGACTCTTGCCAACCACCCAAAGCTCGCTGACATGAACTATGGCCACAAATATGTTAACCACAGCGAGCATTATGTGGATCCTCAGACCGGCACTCACACAAACACCATTGAAGGTTTGTGGGAAATCCACATCAAGCGACATATCAAAGCAAAACGAGGCATGAAGAAGAGTGAGTTAAACAGCTACTTAGATGAGTTCATTTGGCGTTCGTGGTACCTGCCTCGCCAGGCGTCCACTGCTCAGGTCATGAGTGGAGTAGTTCAGTTAGTAAAAAAGCACGGAGCGTAAAAGTGAAGTTATTGTCAAATTTGAAATTTGACAGTAGAAGAAAACGGATCTGTCCTTGAGGAGAGCCTGTAACCCCGTTACACCTTTCGAAAGTCATCTGTCTTCCAACTGCTATAGTCGATAGGTGGCGGGGCGGTAGGCGGCACACCAGCCTCCATATCACTCGTCGCAATTCCCGATTAGACTCTCCTCAGAGCTGTCCGAATCGCGTTTTCATCTCGCATGGAGCACAACGGCTTCTCTTTCTACTGCCAGCGTGAGGTCCTGGAAACCAACACGTCATACTACGTATGTGCACGGTATCGAGCAGGATGTAAGGCGCGCCTCATCATTAGGCTCATTCTCAACCGGGCGCAGCGCGGCGCAGCGCTTCGCATATTTATGCATGTGCCGGCGCGTCGGTTGAGAACGCCCATGCGACCGCCCAAGCGCGCCGACACCAGTTGGCAAAACCACTTGTTGAAGAGACGCAAGCGAGCAATGAACTCCGACAACCTTTCTAGGCGTAAGGCACCACAGGCCCCTGAGGGCAAACCTCTGCTTCGCTCATGTCCCCGTTTACACGAAGCGACATCACGCCGTTCACTCCGCTGCGGGATTAACAACTAGCATCGTTTGCAGCACCACTGCAGCTAGCGCAGACGACCAGACCGGTTGCGCCTCTAGCCCCTGCACATACAGACAGATCGGCTGCGCATTCTTCCAGCAGCACGCAGTCGCATCAATACACTGGTGTGGAGACGTGATACTTTCGAATGGCTCACGTTGTGACTTGATTTACTGTACCATCCGAATATATTTCCGATACCGTAATTTATAGCAGTTTTAGAACAGTTTTGTTACCGGAAGTCTAAGATCCGAAATTTACATTAGAACGTTTAGAACAGTTTAGAGCAGTATTAGGTACGCATTATCTAGTACCCCTTTAGGCACTCAAAGTCCGGTGATTAGATTGAGTGTTGTTGTCTCTCGGAGTTGTGCACTTTCTGGAGAACACTTCTGATCTCTTGGGCCCCTTTGCAGTACAGGTGAAGGTTTGAATTATACAGCAGTTTTCTTCCACAGATCCATCATATTGTCGCACGGGACATAACCTCGTCCCACATCTCCCTTTCTCCCACAATCCAGTGTATATCCAATCACATCACAGCGTAACGTCCATATCCACTCGAAAATAGTAATTAATAGCATGTCACAGATTTTGCTGTAAAGTTTCACAAATATATAACATTGCATTACGAATTGCAAGCAACCGATAAAGAATCCTGTGAGTTGTTGACAAAAATGACTGTGATCAACTTCTTCGCGCTACAGTATTATACATGTTAATGGAGTTCACGTACAGCAGCGAAATACTAAGCTTCCTCTCCATTTCTTCGAATTGAATATCGTATTAACCCTTTGACAATAATTGTCGGAGTTAATTCATTTGCGATAAAATTAAAAATTGTGTTGACTATTTTTATTTTAGTCGACACATATGATTTTTGGTACCTCAAGCTCCGTAACCTCGAGCTCCATATATTTTCCCGTAAGGTCACCATGTTACATAGAAGGTCCAATCACCCGGTTTTCGAAACTTTCTCAATACTTCACTGCATTACACGAAAATTGGAGATGTGGGGTATTTCAACACAGCGAACGCGATGGTAAGACTCTCATGTAGCATAGACAGGACTAACATCCGTATAACATCTACATGTTAATAACTCCTTGTATAATTTAATACTACTTGAGATACAAGATCTAGCAGACGCACAAGGTACCATAGGAAAAACCATGACAAATTGCATTGTTTTCATGGGCGTAAGAAAGAGACACGGTACATATAGCCAATGATAAAGCAAGAAACGTAATATTTTTGAAAAAAAAATCAGTATAAGCTAATATGGGTTCAGACATTAAATCTGGGTGACACACGATGTACCATTGGAAAGAGCATGTAAAAGTACGTTAAATCCATCTATGGTGATTTCGTACAGTGTAAGTATAGTCAAACTATGACGAGATTAGTGGGCGTTTTGGTGTCAGCATGCAGAGAATGATTTCCGGCTGGCGCAATAAATGGTAGCCAACAGAAAAAAAAACACATTCGCTGTGGATACTCAATGATGTTTGGGCAGCTTCTAGCAAGATGTTTTCCAAGGCATTTGAAGCACTTGTTCGCTTGAAATGGACATTGATCGGGTGGTTGGGATGAAACAGCAGTTCGGTTGAACAGCCAGCAAACTAAGCAATAACTGGTCTCATCACTGCATAGAAACTGTTTCAGCCGGTGATATACCTGTAGATCGTCCACCTCACGGTCCAACACTAGATTTGATTGATGTTTGATTAAATTGAGAAGTCTTGGTCGTTCTGTCACGGTCATCTCTTCTTCTTGAGCCGATGACTGTAGATCTCGCACATCACACAGTATGTTTATAATTCTTGCGGCGTATGGACCTCCCTCTTCGTCTATACAGCGATCCAGAAATTGACGCCGGCAATTTTCTACAGACTTGAAAAAATCGTTGACACGCATGATTCGTTCCGTGACATTATCGCCTTCACCAGAAATCCGGGAAACAGTATTCAAAAATCTATCGGTGTACAACTTGTTGGAGTTCGCAAAACCGCAGCCAACTGACTTCGGCGAACGGTGCGATGTTGAAGTGGCGCTCGACCGACGTTGGAATCGGAGAGCAGAACCACGGGACCATGATGACTGAATTTTTCGTTTGTGGCCTCTGCTACTGGCCAGCGTGGACAGCGGGCGAGCGAAGCTTGCTGTGGGCGGAGTGAGAGCCGGCTGGCAAGGCTCACTTCATTGATCAAGGGCGATGACTGCTCGAGTGATGAACTTCTACTCGATAACTGCTCACGTTACGCGAGATGACTGCTCGAGTGACGTCGTTCTGGACAGGAGGCGCAAGAGGGCGAGCTGAGTGACGAGAACTGCGTCAGCGCCTAACCGTTAATGACACTTTTCAATTTCCCACTGACCGGTCATCTCTTCGCAACACCCCTCTGCACTTCACAAGTTGCAACACAACTTGCAGTAGATAG
>JAUMGV010000084.1:0-30577 GCA_032432875.1 Phytophthora meadii | reverse complement strand
TGTGTCGCTATATAGCAGTTCGGAATCTCCTGATCTTTAGCTCATACAATTGCATGCAAGTTGTTACGGTAGCCCCTTGTCGTTAAAGTTGATCGGATTGATGCCGACACTGGTAATCAATGCCTGAAAAATTCATGTTGGCGCAGATTCGCGTAGATTTTTTATGGATTCGTACAACTACATGTACCGGCACACTGTGCTTGCATTTCGCGCCAACCTTTTGTGCTGTTCGTGGTTAGCCCTTCAACATCTACGTGGGTAAAATTTGACATCATCGGCGTAACATAGAGTCTTCCCACACGTTACCCCCACTTCTCCAGAAAATCCTTTGAGCTGGGCAAGGCACTCGAGAACTCTCTAACACTGCCATGCATTGCTCCTTCAGGCCATCTCTCACTTTTGAATTTGCCAGCAACCTCCTCTCAGCTCTCCAAACTCCACCAACACTATGAACATCAAGGGAATCTTCGCGCTCGCTTTCGTGGCCCTCGTTGGAATGGCAAATGCTGATGCTGCTGTGCAAGAAGAACACATCGCCCGCGAGCTCCAGGTTGCTGACTTCAGCAAGAAGTTGCTGGACGCGGTGAACGCCAAACGCACTGCCAAGGGCCTCAAGCCGGTGTGCATCAACACGAAATTGGCAAAAGCAGCACAAGTTTTGGCGGCTGACAACGCCAAGAACAACAAGGTCAGCACCAAGGGCTCCGACGGATCCACTCCGACCACGCGGTACAACGTGCAGAAGATCAAGACCCAGCAGTCCGCCGAGCTGGTGGCTGCCGGACAAGCCAGTGTCGACGCTGTCGTGGCCACTTGGATCAAGTCTTCCAGTGCCTACTTGTACAGCGACCTCAAGTTCATCGGCCCCGGTTACGCGTACGACAAGAGCAAGCAGTACAAGCACTACTGGGTGCTCGACCTTGCCAATGCTAACGGTGAGACTTGCGCCTAAGCAAGAAATGTGATAACATCATCAGATTCCGATGACACTCAAAAGCACTTCAATCTTCTTTTTCCTCCACATTTGGGTCGTTGAGCGGCACATGCTCACAGAATTCTTGCTTAATACTCCCCACAGTTTCAACACTTGGCGATATCATTCGAAACGTATTGGCCTGCCTGCACTTCTGGGACTCTTTAACCGAAGTAAGCACTGGCTTGGAGGAATCCTTCGTCTGCAAATCTTCTGTTCCTTAGCTGACAGTGGCTCTACAAAGCTTCTAGTGACCCACTGCTCCAGTCGCAACTGCCGACGTACGTTAAAGTGTGGCGTACAAATGGCACGCACTGTCGTCATTCTGGTCCGCGCTGCGTAACCGGCTCAGGTAGGTTCGATTGCTCTCACCACGTTTACCATAGAACTTCAGCATTCCTGAGCCCGAACTATCAACGACGAGATGTTCCTCTCTGAAATGGTCAACGAACTCCTTCAATCCCCGTGGGGAAAGCTTCGCTTGTAGTGCCCTTCACAAAACAAAGGGAACGCCTTCAAAGGAATAGAACCCGGAAAAGGTCTCTCAAACAATCGGAGCAAGGTACGGCGAGGGCCTGGCGTCGCAGGGATCCTGGTTTGCCAACGCCCGCAACTTCTCCAAAACGCTTTTGCTTCGTAGTGGAAATGTTTTTTTTTTGACAGATTGAAAACTGCAATGAACGAGGAAAACCCCGCGTTCACTCTGCGCGCCAACCACAGCGAATTTGACTTGCTAGATAGGTATTATACATGCTAACGATCACACCGTGTTGCGTTCGAAGCGGAGACGAGCACGGTCCGAGGAGAGGGCTCTCCCAGTTCATTCTAAATAAACGAGGTAGAGGTGATATCCTGAAACCGCTTAACTTTAAACACACGCTGGTCGCCACCCAGATCAAGTTTGCTCCCAGAACTTGGCAAGTAGTTGAACGACAGCATCTACCAGCTTTCATTCCAGCCGGGATATAAGGTGATAGATTTATCGAAAACAATAACTGCTCGTTTCAAAAATTTGAGCGCTTATCGTGGTGGTGCGATCGCTACATGCGTGTCTTCGCTACGAACGCAACACAGTGTGTTCTCTAGCATATCTTGTATATATCTACCAACCTTTGCTGTCGAACTCCCAGTTCATCACTATAGTCAACTACTGTACATTTGATTATGCTCATCCAGGTTTCTGAACGATGGTCTCTGATTGGCCAAAACAGAATCAACCTTCTAACCAGCCAAACATTTTGTTGACCATGGCCCGCGCTGCGATCGCCACCAAGACGAAGAAGAAGCCGGCGGACTTCAAGCGGCCTAAGCGCAAAGTGGGGCGACGCGCTGCACCTGCAGCCAATGTCACGTCTGTGGGCATCACGTCGCGCCGCATCAACCTGCTGGAGCAGTCGCTACTGCAGGACAAGGCCGGCGCGGCTCAATTGACACACAGACGTCAGACGCTGCCGGAACTGCTGCAACAGGCTGGTCACTACAATGCACACGTTCGCCAACGTGCGCTTCAGGGTATTAAAGAACTGGCTACGCAGGAATCAGCTGCTAATCTGCGAGCCAACGCTTCGGTCTTGTTGGAACGATTCCTGCCTACTTTACTGGACGAGGAGGCTGTAGTGCGCGACGCTGCGGTGCAATTATGGAAGGCAATGTTACCGGTACTTCGTAGTGTCTTGGCACCTTTTGCTACGCTTGTAGCTACGTATTTCTGTAGTGGGTTGACCCATTTACAAGTGGGCGTGAGGCAGGACGCTCTTCGAGCTATTGGGGAGTTGGTGGATGAAGCACCTGAGCTGCTGAGAGAAGATGCAGGACGTGAAGCTCTGGCCAGACTGCTGGAGAACTTTAGAGACTTGATCTGCGCTGCTCAGACGCAAGGGATCAGGATGATGAACACGTACGACCTGCTACTGGGAAATGACTCCAATACGGCAGGAAAGAAGAACAAGAGTCAGAAGAACAACCAGAAGAAAAACCAGAAGAACAAGAAACCCAAGGCCCCGTCTGGAGCATTGGCTCTTAGATTTGCTGCTCTGAAGGTGCTGCACAAGTTGCTGCTGTCTGTGAGCACAGGACTGAATGAGAAGAAGGGTGTGGCAGCCGCACGATCATCTTCAGTGCCGACGACGAAGGCTTTACTGTTGTATCCCGCCCCGCGGCTTGTTGAGACAAGTTTGTTTGCTGCTGCTTCGTTGACGACCAGCTCTGGAGAGAAAGCGAGTGCTTCATGGCAGGAAAAGGTGCGCGCTTTACTACCGGCCCTTCTTGATTTGTGGCTGGAATGTATCGAGGGAAGCACCGACGCATTGTCGGACTTGCATGTGGAGCACATGAAGTACATTGTGGAGTGCACGTCCGCTGTGGTTGGAGCCAACACTGACCGACTGAATATTGATGCGGAAGATGCGAAGACTAATGAGTTTTTCCAAGCTGCTTTGAAGTTACGAGAAGAACTGTTGGCACCGGAGAGTTTCCCTATGATGCCGAGTGCTAGTGCGTCCATCGCTGCTGCATCTGATGGCCCAGGTGTGCTTTCGAGATGGCATGGAATGAACGCGGCACTGGCGAAACTGGCTTGTGAATATCTTCGCCTTCCTGCGTTGATGCGCGGCTCGGGCAAGGATGTGCCCCAGAGCGAGGCGCTGGAGCAACGGGTGTGCTCGTACGTCGTCACCACGCTCGCAAAGTACAAGGAGACTCCTGAGCTCCGCGCTGTGGCTAGCATGCAAAACGTTCTTCCGCCTCTTTTGGAAGTTGTGACGCTCATCTTGGCGTCTGCGTCGCAGCGCAGCGAAGACCTTGAGAAGATAGCTGCCGAGCGGACACTTTTGTTGGAGGCGGTAACACAGTTTTACGTGCTGTGCACGCCGAAGTCGGTTAGTTTCCGTAGCTGCACGGCGTTTGTCGTGGAGCAGCTCGAGGTTGCGCTGCGTGGCCAGCAGCGACACAATTTCAAGCTGGCGTGGCCCATGGTGATGCAGTGGGTCGTGTGTCTCGCGAATCTGCTGGGCCAGCTTGATCCACAGCACATGGAGCTGGGCCGACGCAGCTTGCTCGCCTTGATCTCCGTTCTCAAGCAGCTCCCAGTGGAGTTTTCAAACGGCGACCAGATGGACGGCGTGCTGACCAACCTGTCGACTTTCTTCGACCTTACAGCAGTGCCTTCCTCTTCTATGACAGAAGACGAGAAGCAGAGAATGCTGGCTAGGACGCGTTTTGATGCTTTGGGCCCAGCCGACCAGCTCGCCTTTGTAGCACTTGTGTATCACCTCCCGCGTTACCCGGTGGCTCTTTTGCGAGCGCTTGCAAGCTGTTGCAAGAGCTCGCGTATCTACAGCGAGGCCAAGAGCTTCCTGGTGGACATCCTCTTTCAGCGACGCGAGGTTGTGGACCTTGCTCATATCGTGAGTTTCCTCGTCAGTACCGCGCTCGCACCTGTTGAAGCGAACGCGCACCAGCAGCGACAGCAATTGCAGCTCGTTGACCACGTGTGCCACACGTTTGTGGCGATGAATCTGGGCAATTCTCTGCCGAAAATCTTGGCGCCAACGTTGGTGAAGGCTCAAGCGCGTGAGGAACTCAACGCGATGGAATTGCACACGTTGGTGCTGCTGTACCGCACGTGTGTAGCGTCCGCTACTACTCGCGGTAGTGTCGCCCAGCGGTCGGATATTCCCGTTGATATGGAGAGAGACTTGATGAAGCTGTGCGTGAAGGTGATGACTGACTACGCGGGCTCAACTTCTCCCGAGCCAACCACGCCGGAGGAAATCGATGCTCGCGAACAGGAGCGACTGCTGGTGGAGTCGTGCGTGTCGACACTGGTTCTTGGCGAGGCCAACATCTTCTTATCCTTTTTGGATGAACTGCTTGTGGCTCAACAACAGATTATCGTCCTTACTCGCCGGTTGCGTGTGGTTCAAGCTCTTGTACGGACGTCAAGCTTGACTGGAGCTTTTAGACGCCACCAGAGTCACACCGAGCAACTGGTTCATGGAGTAGAGCAGCAAAACACTGGAGAGGAAGACGTAGCTCAACTTGTTCGGCAATTGCGTGGAGACTTGGAACTCCTTGCAGTAGGCCAGTTGACTGACGATCGTTCCAAGTAGATAGATGTGTACTTTATGGACTTCAGCTTGATCTACCACCCCGAGTCTTATTCACTTCATCTTCTGAGCTGGACATCATGCTAACTGCACGTGTAGCGCTGTTTCTGGGGCTGATCTCCATCCTCCGCTCTGGTGCTTCAGCGATACGCTCCATCACGATTCCGGAAGATAACCCCCAGGTACTGTAGGCTGATCATTAGGCTAGAAGTTTTTTTTAATTTTTACTAACTATTCGTTATACAGGCATGTCGATGGGATGTTAAGATGTGTGTTGATGGCACATGGGTGTATCGCTCTGCTGAGATCAACTGTGACTTCGAGGAATGTCTAGTGACAGATCCTGGTCCTGGAACGACAATTTAGTTGGGTTATTTTTTGCGCTTAAAGCGTCGGCAGTTGATCAGGAGTAGACAATCTATCGATTAACGATGAAGTCTCGTTCCTCGTGGATCAAAACGATGGCAGTGAACGCTCTTTCGTCTCCAACGGCGGCGTTCCGTAAGGCCAGCAGCAGTCGTTCGTCTTTAACAGCTTCCCCTTCGATCCCTCTTTCGATGCTCTTAACTCTCACCCGAGTGATTGAGTTCCTGAACGACAATTACAACGAGGAGGAAGGACTTTACAGTAAATCTGGAGTGGGGCTGGAGAAGAAGGAACTTCTGCGTTGCTGTCAGAGCCAACAGCTACCAGATTTATCACTTTATAATCCACATTCCATTGCGAGTGTTCTCAAACAAGTATAACATCATAGTTTTTGAAGAAATATTAGTTGATTGTTTGTGCTAACTTTTGCTTCTATCCACGCAGATCCTGAACGAGCTGTACGAGCCTCTGATCTCCGCAGAGATCAGTCAGCAGCTAGTGGACGTTGTCTCTGATGGCCAAATTGACGAAGAAGCAGAGAAAAAGGCGACAGAGATATTCAAGCAAGTCCGCTTTTCCACACGCGAATTTCTGCAGGTTCTTCTTGGTCATTTAAATTATGTACGCATCCTCTGCAGCGTATTTCAACATGTGACGTGTTGGTTAACTGCTTGGATGCATCAGATTTCAACAAGTGGATCAAGCAAAATGAGCGTCACGAATCTCGCGTTGCACGTTGGTATTGCGCTGATTCGACCAACAGAAGACAAGGCCGCTTTGAGTTCTAGTATGGACTCGTACTTGTTATTGTAGTGTTTGATGACGTTCAAAACTTACCGGTAATCCATGTTATCAGAAACCATGATACGTCGCCGGAAATGCGTTGCTGAGTTTCTCATCCGACAAGCTTCAACTTTACCTTACGACTGTGCGACGGAGATGAATATCCCAGCTCTCCCTGAAGTGGAATCTACCCAAATGGCCCCTAAATCGACGTTAAAGGCGCTTCATTTTGTTCAAGTGACGTGGACAGTTGGAGAAGTGAGTTTTACACCCGAGAGACTGGAGGTGAGGCATCTTGTTTTCATTCGGATAACGACTGGGTTGACACTGAAGAGCTACTTGGTTTCGCAGGAAATTTTTGGCAAGTTTGGTGAGATAGACAATCTTGAGATTAACGATCAAGGCAACAGGTACAAGAAGGTTTCACATGATCTTTGGACTTCCTTACACTAATACGTTAAATTGTTGTCACGTGCGAAGAGCGATCATAGCGTACGCTGATCCTGAAGCTGCCGAAGCTGCCGAACGCGCTTCAATTGCTTCTGTTCGGGTCCGTCGACGCAAACCTCGACAAGGTGACAAGCGACTCGAATACTCCTCACACAGTCCAGAAAACCACAGTCTACATACTGATGCCGCAGATTTGAATGAATCAGATGCGAAACTCTCAAATAATGAGCCTGCACTTTCGCCAAGTCAACCGAAACCAGACGAGGAATCACCACCGTCTAGAGCGACAAATTCCCATTCAGAGACTTCAGAGCCTAAGTACAACCGCACCGATGACACTATGGTAGTTGAGGACATCGAAGACGACCAGGACAATTTCACTTCGGATCACCAAGATTCTGTTCTTCCAAAGGAGATGAAAGAAGTGGACTCTAAGCTTCTACAAACGGATTCAAATGGAGAATTTAAGACAGGGAGCCCAGATGCTGCAGTTGTTAGCCAAGAATCAGGCAGCGAAATTCCGACAGAGGGGGATGCCAGCAAGGAACCCAGACTGGATGATGGGATTTCAATCAGCAATCCCCCGACCATCGCTCAAATCGAATCTGGACCCGACTCAACTGACGCTCAGATGACGGACAATGTTTTACAAGAGTCAAGTGAGAAACGGACACTAGTGGAATCCACAGCATTGGATCCGGATCGAGATTTTTCAATTGACCGTGATACTTTGCCTGGGGAAGAGATATCACACCACAACGAGAATCCTGCTGTGAATGAGCCTGCAAATGACAATACTGAAGAGGCCGAGGCAGTGCTAAAAGATGAAAGTTCAAATTTCGCTAAAGAGGATCCAGCGTTGCAATCATTAAATCCTACTGCAACTTCAGCGGAGAATGTAGTCCCCATGGATGGTGACCTAGTGGGAAATTCAGCGCCCAACGATGTTGTGATTGAAGAGCTCCAAAACCGACTCGGTGATATGGAAAAGGTAATGTCGGCAGAATTTTACGATTCGCAAATACTGGATTTGACTGTGTGTTTTATTGTTTCGGTTATGAATGTGTAGATCCTCAGTACATCTGCTGCTGCTCTGTCTGCATCGAAGCTGTCAAACGAGTTCGAGCGTTCAGTGTTGCAACTACACCAACAGATTCTCAGTATGGTGGGCGATTGCTTGGTCTTAATGGGAGCTAGACACGGACAAGTGCCGGATAAATTGATGGCTGGAACGAATGCGGAGTTTCTGGACTTCCTTGAAGCTCAGTCTCGAACGCAAGTGAAAATACTGGAAGTCGAAGTGCGAGCGGGACAGGAGCTGCTTCGGTTACACAAAACGCAGTACGAGAAAGAGCGCGTCGAGGTAGGTTCCCCGATAGTACTATTCCTTTGTAGTATCTGACTCAAGGCTTTAGCTGGAAGAGGAAATTACTACGCTACGTGTCGGTCGAACGGAGACAGAGCGACTTTGTGCAGAACTTCGCTCTAATCTTCGTAAATGTCGAAGCGAATTGGCCTGTCATGTAGCGAATGCCACGGATATTCAAAGGTAAAATGTTTTGGTTGTTGATTGTTATTATTTACTTCGCGAATTGAATTTTGGTTGCTGTACAGGCAAAAAAATGTCATGGAAGAGAAACTTGTCGACACTGAGAATAAGCTTTACGCCAAAGATATTGCGCTCGTAAAGCTTCAAGCAGAATACGACAAGATGCATCGTGTCGCAGCTGAAGCACAAATGCGAACAGAGAAATACAAGCAGAGAGATTTTGATAGCAAAAGCAACAACAACCAGCTTGGCCACATTGGAAGTGAGGATCTCCCGCGCACTTCAAAGCTATTCTCCAAACTGTCCAAACAATCCATGGATAAAAGACAAGAAGATAACCCCTTACCAGTTGAAGAAGTTGAATTTACCACTGCGAAAACTCCATCGCAAGCGTCGAACGTCGCTACTTTGGAAGCAATGAAGCAACAAATGGCACGAGACATCCACGAGCAAATGGCTAGCACAAGGTTTGTTACTACATGTAGAAGTATTTATTCTTCCTTCAGTATAATTTGACTCATGTGTCGTATTCACGTTAGAGCTGCATTGAGAGAGATGGAGATTTGTGGCTCAAGTGGTAAAACATTGGAAGAAGAAGAGGAGGAGTTGAGAGAACTACAGCGACAACTAGCAGTAAAGTCAAGTGAAATCGACGCAGCGATGGACGAATCCAGGACTAAATTAAAGGAACTTTTGGATCCAGCAACAAAATCCACAGTCTCCAACCAAGAACCGACAATCTTTGACTCGACTGCGCTAGTGAATGAGTTAATTTCTCGAGTCGAGAAACCCCCCACGTGTTTCGTGAAAGATATTTCCCCTTCCTATTTGAATACGCAGAGTGTATTCTCTACATGTAGTATTGGGAGCGAACAAATTGCTCCGTATCATCGACCAAGTCACGAAGCTCAAAGTTTCCTATACAGAAAGTGGACGGCAGATAGATCTCGTAAAATGGCACAGCTTGCGAGTTATCGGGATCAACAAGCGGTAACTCGAGCTCAACAATCCATGCAGGCCTTCCAGAAAGCCTTAGCTGAAGCCCGCGAGCAACGGTAGACACTGGCAGTGGTGAAGACGGAAGCGTGCAGAATCAAGTTGACTAAGGATTGTTAAACGCTGTACGACAGCAATTGCGACCGTCGTGATGAAATCAGAATCGCATCAGCGTTTGAAGAAATGGTCATCACGATTCGTTCGTGATCTGATAAAGTTGGAGTTGGATCAGGTCGTTCATGTGGCACGTATTGGCAATTGATGGTCGAATTCAGTATTCCTCTCAATAGCTAGTGCAGTTTGCAGTTGTATGACGTCTTCCAGCTCCAATCTATCGTCGAGCACTGATGCAAGTTGAGCTACGATCGGGAGTTGCAGTTCACGGCAGCGGCTTCATGTCGTGAACTGCTTGCTGTGTGCCAAGAAGGAGATCGCTGTCGCTCCGAAGTTGGATGAAGCTCACTTTTCAATTTGATACCTCATCCGAAACCAAGAGCTTCACCAACTGACTACGACTTGAACTAGTATGAGGGTCTTCGCGTCTGCATTGATCGGAGTTGGTGCGATTCTCCACCATTTGCAGCCAGCTCAAGTCGACGGCCAAGACCTCGTCAAGAACGGGAGTTCCAGCTTCACTGACGACTCCCCCGTTGTGGCACCCACATTTGCACCTGATGTGAACACCACTGATCCAGACGCTGGGGATGTTGGTTACACCAACACCTCCGCACCCGAGCCAACCCTCAGTGACGAAGGTCCCTCTTCTGGATTTCGAACGCTGCAGCCTCCAAGCGACATCTTCGAGCACACGGACGCCATGATGGGGTTTTGTCCGCCCAAGTATCTCGATTCGTCTGTGGTCAAGAACCGCGCAATCCCCACTAACAATTGGTGGGGCAACATCATCGCGCACGACTCCAATGCCTTCATCCAACCCATTTGGTCCAATCCGTACTCGCTGCAAATGGTCGTCGATAAGGCTCCGTTTGGCATGTCCGTCGCCTACCCGTACCGCAGTCGATTCAGTGGCGGCAGCTCTGGAAACAACGGAGCCGTCAAGTTCTACGCGCACGGAATGACCCGCGACGTGTTGTTTTCGGCTGAGGAGATTGTGTGGCAGAAGCCCAACTTCCAGGTCGTGGACTGGGCCGATCAGGGTGTGACTGTCAAGTTCACGGGTTCCTCCGGTGGCTCCATGGTCTCGGATCTCGTGTCAGGCATGGTGTACGCCTCGACGAAGTACGCAGGTTTAACTCCGCGCGTGCAGGCGAGTGAGGCCATTTCCACCATCAACGGCCAGCGATTCGGTGGTCAAGTGAGCGGCTCCAAGTTCGAGATCGTCTACAGCTCCGGCCAAAAGTGGGTGATGTACGCTCTTTCGAGCGACGGCGGCAGTGAGAAAGAGATCACGTTCGTAGCTGACGGCACCTCTGCACTCAAGAGCACGGGCGTATTCGACGGTATCCTCCGCGTGGCTCTCGTGGTTGAAGACTCGTGGCTAACCACATTGGACCAGCACAAGTCCTGCGTCGTTCAAGCAGCTAACATCGACTTTCGTGATGACAGCTCCTACGCGTTCAAGTGGAAGACGACGGGTGATTGCTCCTGTGGCCTCTTGCACTACGCCATGAAGCACCACACGGAGACCATTGATACCAGCAACGGTGTCCGTCAGGTGGACGGGATGGTGACGTACTCAACAACTCGCGGGGCGTACCAGGCTTTCACGACGCCGAGCAGTTCGAGCGACCCCGTCTGGGAGATGAAGGAGGTGCAGCCGGTGCCTGAAGACTTCTACCCGAGTCGCAAGATCGCGTCTGACATGGCCCAACAGCAGCGGATCCTCGATCACCTGCGCGAAGACATCAACGCAGCCTGGTCCATTCCGCTCGACGGCAGCTACTACTTCAACGGCAAGGCCGCACAGAAGTACGCGTCACTCTGTCTCATTGCCAATGACCAGGCCGTCGTTGGAGGTGACAAGAGTCTTCTTTCCACGTGTCTGAGCAAGCTGCGCACTGTCATGGCGCCGTTCGTGGGAAATAGCTGGGCTAACAAGCTCCAGTACGACCAGACGTACGGCGGCATTGTCAGCTCCCAGGGCTTCAAGACGAAGGATCTCAACGCTGATTTCGGCAACACCATGTACAATGACCACCACTTTCACTACGGCTACTGGGTGCACACGGCGGCCATCATCAACCGTCTGGACCCGAACTGGGGCGATCTCAGCAAACTCAACGCCATCGTCAACCTGCTCGTACGCGACGTGGCCAACTACGACACGGACGACAAGTTTTTCGCGCGCTTCCGCTCCTTCGACTGGTTCCGCGGTCATTCGTACTCGCACGGCGTCACCCCGTTCGCGGACGGCAAGGACCAGGAGAGCACGTCAGAGGATGTCAACTTTGCCTTTGGCATGTACATGTACGGCAAAGCCACGAGCAATACCGCCATGGAAGCTGTCGGAAAGCTAATGACTCGCGTCAATGCGCACGCCATCAAGACTTACTTCCTCATTGAAGACGCCAACCAAGTGCACCCAGCTAACTTCCGCGCCAACAAGGTCACGGGCATCTTCTTCGACAATAAGGTGGACTACGCCACGTGGTTCAGTGCCGAGAAGTACTGCATCCACGGCATCCAAATGATCCCTGTGTCGTCCGTCACCGAGTTCGTTCGCACCAAGCAGTTTGTCAAAGAGGAATGGGAGCAGGTGTTGGGCAAGGAAGCCATCGTAACGCGCGAGGATACGGGCAACGCGTGGCTGTCGCTGTTGTACGCGAACTTCGCCATGGTGGACAAGCAGCGCGCGTTGGGCGTGCTGCAGAAAGCCAAGATGGACGACGGGTTGTCTCGTTCCTGGGCACTGTACATGGCGGCCAGTTTCGCGGATTGAGCGGAGAGGTGAAGGCGTTGGGCAATGAGGCTCATCGGTAGGTCTCAGCACGACGGCGCCAGCATCCCATCGGATTCGACATCTAGAATCATTTTTTCACTTGCTTTTGTTGGTAGCGTGTAGATCGCACGCCTCCAAGTTTATATCGCCAATACACTGTTGTTTGCTTCACTCTGGTGTCTTTAGATCTTGAGAATGTGGTCAATCCGGAGTCCACTTAGCTTCCTACGAAGCCCGGAGGCCGTGTTCAGTGTGTGCACGTAGATATCACTTCCGTTTTCGTCTTGTTTGCAGTAGGTGATGACTCCACCGCCACATCCTTCCGCTCCAAACACCACAACCTTCATACGATCAACGCACTGTGGGCTTTCCAAGTCGTGAACGACGACAGTATACACTTCTCCTTCTGCTGTAGCAATAGCTTGGCGGACAAAGTCTCGAGTATCAATAGAGGTCACAGGAATTCCGTCGATCAAGAAGGGATTCTGCTTCTTGTGCTTGATAATGTACCGCCCAGGACAATTCCGGATCATTTTCCACGTTGCGAAGTTCCTGTCCCCACCACCGCCACCAACGAATTAATACACAGCCAGAAGCAACAGACAGCGATTCAATAAGGCTACCACAAACGCTGGAGTAGTTCCCCGCCGTCGCCGATGTAGTTCCCATCGCCGACGAACGCCGGTAAGGCACTCCGCTCGCCATCCATTATTGTGCTCCTTTTTCGTACTCAAACGGATTCGGAATTGAAGGCCGAGTTTGGTAAATTCATTTGCCTCTGTGCTAAACGAACACCTACGAGGAGTACACCAACGCTTGACAGCCACAGTAATAACGCAAGGAGGATCCATAATGTGCCACGTTCTGGGCTTTAGTGGAAAATGACAAACTTTTAGCACAGTTTGATCTACCTTCTTGAGGTAATCAACTAAACCCAGGCGTATTTTTCGTTGTGAATCCACTGAGGCAAAGACCCCGTAGAGTTTCCACCATTGTTTCCGTAGTGAAACACCATGGCACTCGACAGCGAGAGTTGGCGATCAGCGACTTCAATCTCGAGGGAATCACGTACTTCGTCGCGAGTCAAGTTATACGGTGGGTCCCAGATCACAACCTTCTTCAGCTTGAACTTGCGTGCTTCTTGCAGCGCCGCGTCTAGCAGAGCACGCACAGTCGCAGCAGCATTATCGCCGGAATCTGGGAATCGAGCTCTACTTACGTACAGCGTCGACTCCTTCAAGTAGTGCCACCAGAGCACGAAAACGTTGTTAATCTTTACGCCGCAACGTGATGGCAACTCGTCGTATCCAGCCACACGGGCGTAGTGAATGGCATTGACGAATTGCCACTCGATCGAGCCGCGCGTTGGAAGGATCAGGAACGCCTCTTTTCCTTGAAACTTGTCGCTCGACAGTTCCTCAACCAACCGGGCATTGTCAGTCTCCAGAAATTTGGCCAACTCATCGTCAATAAACATCGGCTCCAGCTGAAAGCTGTTGTCGTTGTTCTCGATGATATTGCGAGGGTGATCGACTTCCAGGGTAGCCGCGGTGGATGGATGGCACTTCCACCCAAGCCTGTCGTAGTACGTTGGTCCGACGTCCGAGTAGAGAACGGAGATCAAAGCCTTCGGAAGCTTCTCCAACTGCTTAGCCACTTCTTTCAGAAAGAAACTTGCAAGTCCACGCTTCCTAAAGGCTGGAAGAGTGTAAACCGAACTGACTTGGTACGAGTATCCACGCTCAAGATCTCCATTGAATTGACGGTAGACGCAGTCGAATCGGAGAGTCTTACAGTGACAGTAAAGTAGGTCTTGACCTGCTACCAGTCCTTCATCACTCGTGGACGAACCCTTCTCGGTTTTATCCACAAGAGCCCAGAACAAAGCTCCGTTTTCGGAAAAGGGGGTTGCACGTTGTATTGCGTCCTTCTGCTGCCATTCCTCGACAGTCAACAGTGGAGCACCCCAGTGTTCATAGTCGTCGGTTTTGCATTGAAGCTTAAGCGCTTCCTGCGTGAGCTGCACTAGACGGAACTTCTCCATTCGATGTACCTAACTACAGGGGAATAGCTCGACTTGATGTGACATCACTTTGTGTTAAGTACGATCATATTGTTGAAGTGATCATTCGTACTTAGTAGGACTAGCTCTCCAAGAGTACTGTGTTCGTCCAGTTAAGTCCTATTTGTACTGTTGTGTGTACTTTTAGTACCTTTAGCCAATTGTGTGTAAGATTCCTGTGTGGGCCAAATCTTCCTTGGTCAGAGAGCCCCGAGATCGTCACCATGAACGGCATGATGGTACATTCCCTCCCTCCTCCTGTGTGTGTCTTCCGCCTTTAACTCTTTGCTTTTTGTGCAAGCAGCAGCCACAAATTATCCTGCTCAAGGAGGGCACGGACACGAGTCAGGGAAAGGCCCAGCTCATCAGCAACATTAACGCTTGTCAGGCAGTCATGGAGGCTGTTCGCACCACTCTGGGCCCTCGAGGCATGGACAAGCTGATCCACACAGGCGGAAAGACCACAATCTCCAACGATGGAGCTACTATCATGAACCTGCTGGACGTGGTGCACCCAGCGGCCAAAACCCTCGTGGATATTTCGCTCTCCCAGGACGCCGAGGTGGGTGATGGCACCACGTCGGTTGTGCTGCTGGGCGCTGAGTTTATGCGCCAGGCGAAGCCATTTGTGGAGGAGAACATGCACCCGCAGATGATTATCAAGAGCTTCCGTAAGGCTGGACAGCTCGCAGTGCAGAAGATCAAGGAGATCGAGATCCGCGTGGCCGACTCGGACGAGGTTGGTCGTCGCCAGATGCTTGAGCGTGTCAGTGGCACTGCACTGAACTCGAAGCTTATCTCCCGACACAAGCATTTCTTTTCCCCTATGGTAAGATGATGTATTTTGTCAAGTGGTTTGAGGATTTTTTGCTGATAATTAGTTTGTCACTTATTGCAGATTGTGGACGCTGTGTTGAGTCTGGATGAAGGACTGGACATCAGTATGGTCGGTGTCAAGAAGGTTCCCGGTGGATCGGTGACCGACTCGTTCCTCGTGAAGGGTGTCGCGTTCAAGAAGACGTTCTCGTACGCCGGTTTCGAACAGCAGCCTAAGACTTTCGTGAACCCGAAGATCCTGCTGCTGAACGTTGAACTGGAGCTTAAGTCCGAGAAGGAGAACGCTGAAGTGCGTCTGGACGACCCCACCAAGTACCAGTCCATTGTGGATGCTGAGTGGAACATTATCTATGAGAAGCTGGAGCTGTGCGTGAAGAGCGGTGCCCAGATTATTCTGTCCAAGCTGCCTGTGGGTGACCTGGCAACACAGTACTTCGCTGACCGCGGTCTCTTCTGTGCCGGCCGTGTTGCACAGGACGACATGGAGCGTACGCAGCGCGCTACTGGTGGTGTGGTACAGACGTCTGTTCACGACATGAACGAGTCGGTTCTCGGCTCGTGCGGACGCTTCGAGGAGCGGCAGGTCGGTAACGAGCGATACAACATCTTTATGGAGTGCGCAGAGGCCAAGAGCTCTACGATCGTCCTGCGTGGCGGTGCCGAGCAGTTCATCGAGGAGGCCCACCGCTCTGTTCACGATGCTCTTATGGTTGTGAAGCGCGCCGTGGCTTCGTCTACTGTGGTGGCTGGTGGCGGTGCCATCGAGATGGAAATCTCTCGTCACCTTCGCCAGTACGCGCGTACCATTGAGGGCAAAGCTCAACTGCTGGTGAACGCGTACGCCAAGGCGTTCGAGATCATCCCTCGTCAGATTGCCGAGAACGCCGGCCATGACTCGACCGATATCCTGAACCGCCTGCGCCAGAAGCACTTCAAGGACCCCGAGGAAGGCAAGTGGTTCGGTGTCGACATCACTACGGGTGGAATCTGTGACACATACGAGTCGCACGTGTGGGAACCTGCTGCCAACAAGATTAACTCGATTGCAGCGGCGACTGAAGCTGCGTGCCTCATCCTGTCCGTGGACGAAACTGTGCGCAACCCCAAGTCAGAGCAACCGCAGGCTGGTGGTCCCGCTGGTGGTGCGCCTATGAGCGCCGCCATGGGTGGCCAGGGTATGCGTGGCATGATGGGCGGAGGCCGAGGAGGTCCCAGCGGCATGGGCCGTGGCGTGCGCGCTTTCCGTGGCAAGGGTGGCGCATAAGCGTCGAGTGCTGCGCCTTTAGGTAGAGAGAAGAAGCGATCTGAGCCCAGCAGTGGAAGTGGTGAGGACTTGTGCCTTTGACTTTGAGGACAGGACACCGTGGATGTGTTGGAACAAAACATACTTATTTCAGTACAAGTTCACTGCCCCACTGGTTACAGTGTACATGTACCTTATCTGTTTGTGTGGATAGATGTCGCCACTTTGCCAAGCTTTGGTGCACGGTGCAAACGTCAGATTCATCCACCTTGAAGTCTGAATATGTTTTGTGTACAAGTTGTGTATGTTATACTTGGTTTCACTATGTTGGCATTGCGTATCTTCAAGCGTCAGCGGATCCTTTGAGGGGCCGCAAAGAAAAGATCTCCACAATGCTCACCACCACACACTTTCGATCTGACCAGCTCCCTAGAACGTCTCGGAAACAAGCGCCAATATGTTGCGTACGTGCAGGTAGATACATGTAGATGAATCTCTTGATACAGATCGCTCACTGGTTCCATCTACAGGTAACATGCTCAAGTCCAACGCCCGCTACATTGCAGGCGCCGGTGCCGTGACGCTCGGTCTGGCAGCGTCCACTTTGGCGCAGACTAAGCCCGCTGAGAGCTCCAACTCAACGTCTGAGGTGCTTCTGGATATCTCCAGCCGCCTCAAGAACATTGAGCGTGACTTGGGCATTGGAGGTAGCGGCGCTTCCTCTTCCAAGGCGAAATACAACAACTACCCAGTACTGACCCCCAAACACAAGAGTCTTATGGCCAAGCACCTGTCACCTGAGATCTACGACAAGCTCAAGGATCGCAGGACGGCCAGTGGATACACTATTGATCAGGCTATCCAGACTGGCGTGGACACCCCCCACCTTGGTGTGGGTGTAGTGGCTGGCGACGAGGAGTCGTACCAGACGTTCAAGGAGCTCATGGACCCTGTCATTGAAGGATGGCACGGCTACAAACCTTCGGACACCCACAAGACGGACATCGACCCGTCCAAGATCCGTAACGGCAAGATTCCGGACAGCTACGTCATCTCGACACGTATCCGTGCTGGTCGTAGCGTCCGTGGTTTGGCCTTGCCACCAGGAACCTCCCGTGGTGAACGCCGTGAGGTCGAGCGTGTGCTGTCCAAGGCTCTGAGCAACTTGACCAGAGACCTGGCCGGCAAGTACTACCCGCTGAGCAAGATGACCAAGGATGAGGAGCAGCAGCTCATTGACGACCACTTCCTATTTCAGAAGCCCGGTGGTGGCACTCTGCTTACCAACGCTGGTGCCGCTCGCGACTGGCCTGATGGACGTGGCATCTTCCACAACAACAACAAGACCTTCTTGGTCTGGGTGAACGAGGAAGACCACATGCGTGTCATCGCCATGCAAAACGGCGGCAACATCCAGGAGGTGTTCGACCGCTTTAGCCGTGGTGTCTCGGATGTCGAGAAGGTTGTCAAGGGTGAGGGTCGCGAGTACATGTACGACAACCACTTGGGCTTCGTGTGCACGTGCCCTTCCAACCTGGGCACGGGTCTACGTGCCAGTGTCATGATCAAGTTCCCGCAGCTGTCGAAGGAATCAGAACGATTCTACAGCTTGTGCTCTGCGTTGGGCCTGCAGGCCCGTGGCTCGAAGGGCGAGCACTCCCCTCCAGGACCTGGCGGTGTGTACGACGTCTCGAACAAGGCTCGCATTGGCTACTCCGAGGTGGAGCTGGTGCAGACCATGATTGACGGCATCTGGAAACTCATTGAGCTTGAGGAGGACCTGAAGAAGGGTCGTTCGATCGACAAGAAGGTGTCCGCTATCCTGAAGTAAGTCGCTCACCTGCAACTTACCAAATGTGGGGCTTGATCCCCGAGACGTGGAGTTGGGAGGCAGATGAAGCCTCGTCACACCAGTTAGCGAGAAATCTACGCACAGTCAAGAGACGTCAACATCGTTGGGAAAAAGCAAATAAAAACTGCCAGTCTCTTCATCGCACGACCTCTTGCATTGCCAGTACACGCACTCTATTGTCTTGCAGCCAACAGCACAAGCCGAGCAGCGTGGTAATCTCTACTCTGTTGCATCTGGCAAGAATTGCTGGTCTGCCTTACCTAAGCCTGTTAACCGCTGGCTGTTGCGTTCCTGGCACCGAAAAGTTATGCGTATTTACATAGCCTTGGTAACACCCTCCATGTGCTTGACGACGTCCAGCACGGACTTGAAGCTGAAAGGCTCCGTAGCAGCCATGTCAGCAAGCACCTTGCGGTTCAGCTCGATGCCCGAACCGTTCATCTTTCCATAAAGCTTCGAGTATGAGAGTCCCTCCTGACGAGCACCGGCATTGATCTTCTGGATCCACAGCGAGCGCATGATCTGTTCAATAGTAACACATAAAAATAAGTTTAAAAATAATAATAATAACAAAAATATTGATATCAATTTCGCAACGTACGCGCTTCTTCTGCTTGCGGTCACGGTACTGGTACTGCAGACCCTTCTCCACACGGTTAATGGCCGTACGGTAGCACGAGTTGGCACGGCCGCGGTAGCCCTTGGCCATGGCCAGGATCTTCTTGTGCTTCGCCCACGACATTCTGCTTTACGGTACTACTAAGTTTTCCTGAGTGAGTCTGCGGTGGAGGTCCTTTGGTGACCACTGCCATTTATGTCCAATTATAATCAAAATCACCTTTGATTGGTTTAAAATCTTATAACAGGGATTATAGCAACCGCACACTCGCAACAACCGACGCCATGATGCTGCGCCGAGTGGGGCAACGCTCGGCCACTTCCGTACAGCGATCGCTGCGCCGAACGGCCATGACTCAACCCCAGCGCCGATCCTTCCACTTCAGCTCATCGGCAGCTAAAGACGGCAACAGCCGAGTGGCTAGCGCTGCCTCCTTCTTCCTCGATGCCAAAGCTGCCTGCAAGGGTAAACGCTGCGCACTGGGAAAGGACAATAGCGGTATCGGTGCCAACCCAGCTACGTGTGGAGAAGACTCGTTCTTCATTACTCCAGATGTGGTGGGTGTGGCTGATGGTGTCGGTGGATGGAACGATAATGGAGTGGACCCGGGCAAGATCTCGCGCTCGCTCATGCGCAATGCGGCCGTATTCGTGCGTCAGCAGACAGCTAACAACGAAAGCAGCAGCACGCAGCAGGTTCTAGCTCATGGGTACAATCAGGCGCTGCAGGACGATGAAGTCGAGGCTGGTAGTACGACGGCCTGCATCGTGAGACTGAAACAGTCGCCAGAGGGCAAACCTGTGCTTGAGTACTCGAATCTCGGAGACTCAGGCTTCGTGGTCATTCGTAACGGAGACATTATCTTCCGCAGCAAATTTCAGGTTGGCAGTGGTTTGTGGTGTAGTGTTAGGGAGGGCTGGGTGTGATTGACAGTGGTTTTATTGTAGTATTACGGACGTGCGCCGTATCAACTGGCCAAGATCCCGCTGCGGTTCAAGCAATACGGTGCTATTGAAAATCACCCTGACGATGTACGTACTGGAATACTTATATGAGAGATATTGTGTGCTGATGCGTGATGCTGTAGGCGGACTCAGGTGAGATCGATGTGCAAGACGGAGATCTCGTGGTGCTTGCCACTGATGGCGTATGGGACAACTTCGCCCCTGACCTCGAGAAGGCGCCCTCGCAGTTCCCGGTGAGATGAAATGGCTCGTGAATACTGAGGTTATTAGCTTTACTCACTAGTTATTTTCTTTTGTCTGTTACAGCCGGTGCTATCGTGGCGGCGGTATTGGTCTGGCGAACTGGCATCTTTCGTGGACGTAATTGCGGAGAACCCCGACAAAGCTGCTGAAAGTATCGTGTTGGCCTCGCTCCGTCACAACCTCAAACCTGACGATATTACCGTCATCGTGGCGAAGGTGGTTGTGATGGCAGCTAAGCTGTAGTTGGCTGCACTGGTATGTATGTTAGACGTTACTGCCAGGTCTACCGCTATCAGGCATAGATAAACTAACTGAAATGCCGGTGGAATCGTTTAAAATGGATTCTACATTGAAATGAAGGTCATGTGACTTACAGGTTGACCTGCAATTACATGTAACAGTTTTGGACTTTTTCCATCAGTGTTCGTGTACATGTATCTATTGAAAGGAGGTAAGGACTGAGGTAATGTACATGTACGAAGCAGCTACAGAATCCAGCACTAATATTTTTGTCGCCATGACCATTATCGACAATTGTATGGCAGCGCGCGATGGTATTGAAGCGACTCCAAATAAATACTAGTCGCCATCCGCAGACACTGTAGAAAGCAGCATCGGCGACACCAGTTTTGGTGAAGTTCCTTACGAGTAGAAGAGCAGGTAGCTTGTGATCGATGCGTTGGGCTCCTTGACCATGAGAATGAGCAGGGCAGTCATACCGAGCGTGCCCACAGCAACCACGAGCGCCAGCACGAAGCGCAGCAACAGAACCAAGAAGATGCCGTGCAAAATGCCTCTGGCTTCGCCGCGGAACACCTCAACCGACTTGGCCGTACTATTCTCCAGGTCGACCAGCTCACTAAATTCGCCCGACGTGCCGCTGTACGTCCGACGCCGTTGTCTGGCCGTGAGCAAATTGTGGAAAGGTGACGGTTTACTGGACAGGCGGGCGCTGCCGGGTCGGGTACGTCTCTGCTGCGCCGCCTCGGACGAATCCGAGTGCGCGCGGATCGGCGGTGCGCGCACTTGTAGTCCGTCAGCAGTTGGAGAAGGCATGAAGTTGGATGTCCGGATAGTAGGGCCAACCGTATTACGAGGCCTCGTGGTTGGGCGTCGTCACTGCAACGGATCGCTGCGAGTTGGAGCGCGATGGTCGGAAGATAAGTCTGCAGGTCACGGAGCGACGACTTGACGGGCACCGGAGTCAGCTCGTGGTCAAAGCGGGAATGTCGACAGGTTGTCTTTTTGTTCCGACCCGAGTGACATAGTGAAAGGAAGTACAAATCACGAGAGGTGACTGGCTGAAAAAGGTGCCAATGAGTAGTAGGCGAACCCACTTCAACCTTGGGTGCACTGGCCGAATATTTTACTGGCAGTCTACCAGTAGCGTTGTGCTTCGAAGTTACGTCTTTACTGTCGTATACCTGATTAAGGGTCGAGTAGTTGCGGACTGTTATCGAGTAGGTCTGGGCGGGGAGCTTAAGGAATACGTAAAATGCAAACTTCTTTCTTCTTGTTTTTGGTTGTTCTTAACTTGGTAGATACACGACTGACTAGATTTCAGGAAGGTCTTGACCAGTACCGACTTCCTCTGTTCATTGCTGACAGCGTTGTTGATCTGTAAGAATGCATAAAAAAGACGTAACAAATGCAATGTTTGCCCAACGTAATTGCTCAAGCTTCATTAAGAATACTATCGCAGTTCTCACAACTCTCGAAGTCTCTATCGTCAACTACCTGTCCTACAGAGCGATCAATAAGATTTAGGCGCGCAAGCTCGTCCACCAAATCACTGGCGACTAGATCGACCTCGGTCACGTCGAGTCCATCCTTTGAATAGCCAGCAGTGATTGTGTTTGCGCTGAGCTTGTTCCACGCCGTGTCGATCCACCTTGCCACGGTGGTTCGATCGGGAAGGGCTCGCCAGGCACTCGATTCCTGAGCTGCGTACGTAGATCTTCAACCCAATAGCCACGCATTTTGTCCTTGAGCGGCTTATTCCAAGCCACATCTGCCGGTTGCGAAACTGCGGTTGCACTCGGAGGCACCTTCATCAGCACCACGTTGATTGATGCAGCGTATGGGATGACTTCTTCGGTCCAGTAGCCGGAGAAGTCATCCCTTCTTCTTGCGGCGGCATTTGACGGATTTGCATGCGGCCTCGATGTGGCCAAGTCGTTTGCGCCACTGGTAGAGAAGCTTGCGTCGCTGCTCGTGGGCAAAGGAATCCAGCCCTGGGAAGAATGTGGCAATAACAACATTTATATCACCACATTCCACCCAGGCGGATAGCATTTTCAGCTTCTCACCTGCCGAGAATGCTTGGCGCTTGCGAGGCATGGCGCCAATTTAATTCTGAAGACAAGCACGCAAAGCGAAAATGCTGTCAGTAATGAATGAAGGAATGCAGTTCTGTGATTTGATTGGGCTAGCGGCAATGTCAGTTATAAGCAGGCGTCAGTAATGAACAGAGGAAGTCGGTACTTGTAGGGATGACACACCTCCGAAGTAGAAGGGCACTGAGACTAGGCCTGACATCCGTCCTCTCGCGATGGTATGATAGCAGACGGGGCAGGGAGTAGATGAGAGGTACCTCCAAACTGGACATCAGACACAGTGCTAGGCCATCTGGCCATGGACAGTAGGCGACGTTGGGCAAGGCCCCGGGACATAGTGCGCGCCCGACGCTGGTTCACACACTATATTATTCCCGGGTACGGGACAAACTCCCCGACCTAACGTTGTGCGTCCTCGCACATCTTGGTCGCGCTCCATGTCTCGGAGGCACTTGACCACGCGGAGCTCTTCGTCAGTCAACCTGATGTAGCCGTCGTCCAGTAGAGTGTATGCAGCACAGGGAATAGTAGCAGAAGTAGTCGCAGGACGAAGAGCCGTAGTTGAACTTGAAGTTGAAGCAGTCGTAGGAGCCTCATGGTAAGGAGCCGTAGAGGGTATCGGAACAGGGTAGGAAGTAGTCGGAGCCGCATGCCTCGTAGTAGTAGGTGAACCCATAGGTAGGGTAGTTGAGGCGACTTCGTCCGCTGGGTACCTTCGACGAGGACGGAGACGTCTTCCAGGGGTAGGCTCAGCGCAGCGCAGATTCGACAAGCAAGCATCTTCTCGCTGATTGCACTCGTCAACCTTCCGCCGGATTGACTTGAGAGCGTTGGTCACGACGACACCCGGGGCGGCGCCCCGGAGTCGACCTTGTCCATCATTGAAGCGCCAACAGTGAGTCATGATTCCGACCACGACGACGACAGCGGACGCTTGAACCACCCAGGAAGTCTCCCCATTCAGATAACAGAGTAGATTCAACAGGCCTAGGGCGATCGTCAGTCCAATAGTACCAAACGTCAGAAACTCGAGTAGGTCGAATATGGCCATGGGGAAGTGGATCATCAGCGACATACACAGTAGACCGGTCCAACAGAGGCCTTTCACGACTGCCACCACTCGGTGCCACACAGTAGCTCCAGCATCACAAGTAGCCTTCACATACGCCAGGTAGGCCACGCCAGTTCGTAACCCCAGGTTAGGTAGGTAGTCGCCGTAGGTGATCAATGCAGCCGTCCACCAACTTCTCAGCATGAGACCGTATTGTCCGTACGCTTCACCACCTTCTTCGAGGACTTGCACAGGTACGGCGAAGAAGGCGTTCCACAAGGCGAAGATGTACGACGGTCCACGGAGCTGGTTGAGATCGGGATCTCGAAGTACTTCTTGATAGCGGCTGACGAATCCGAACAGTAGCCGGTAGTTCAAACTCACGACCATCCACACCTGTATGACTAGCGACCAGAGTACTCCTCGAATAGCGGAGGCCAACACCCAGACAGCTACGGTGCCAAAGTAGACCGGAAGCAGTTCGAGTCGAACGTATGGATCCAAGGCAGTCAGGAGTGAGTTGGTCATGTCAATGTTGACACTGTCAGAGGAGTGCCCGATGAGTAGATGTACTAGTAGTAGCTTGGTCAGCCGTGGTAGAGTAGTCGTTCGTGGTCGCAGAGTATCCGAAGAGCAGACGGTCGAGAGTTGGCTCAGTCGGTCGTAATAGAGTAGTCGTCGGTGGACGCAGGGTGATCGCAGAGTAGACGGTCGGGAGGTGGCTGAGTCGGTCGGGACAGAGGAGTAGTAGTAGTCGTAAGGTACAGGGTAGTCGAGGAGTGAATTGGTCAGGAGCCAGCAGGTTGAGGAATGGTAGTCCGCTTCGAGGCCGACGGCCGTTAGAGTAGTCCAACGTACCGTTAAGGGGAGATTGTCATCAGCCCCAGAGGGAACGTTTCTCGGAAACGCACTTCACCCAGAATCGTCGCTATTTTGACCAACGGTTGAAAGTCACACGGATTTCTCAGACATTTAGAAGAAACACGCGGGTCTCGCCCCGGCCCGCCAGGTCCCTCAACGATGGGCCCCTCCCTGTTGCCACACCACCTGCCTGATAAAGAAGCTCATTCCACAAATCTCCTCGGACCCCGCAAGCCAAGCTCCGCCACGCCCATGGGCCACAGCCACGCTTCACGCGCGCCTTCCCCTGCTGCCGATCCTCCTGCTGTGGGGCTATGTCCCGCTGTTGGGCCTCCTCCAACTCCGCCGGGAGCCTCCGCCGACCTGGTGGCGCAGATCACCGCACTTGTATCGTCGCATGAGTCGAAGTTGGACGTGCGCCTCGAGAAGCAAGCGCAGCGTAAGTTTTGGAGCCAAATGCGCGAGAAACTCTCAGTCAACCGAGACTCCAGTGGATTGTACGTTTTAGACCAACTTGCGGAAGCACTCTTGGATGAAGATCCAGACGTCGACCAAGCCTTCACTGCTCCCGTCAACTTACTGCTCTACAGCAGGAAGCTCCACACGCGTACGTTCATCCCCGCTTCTCGGACACCCACAACCTTGCTGAGCCGGACCTAAGTTCGGAGCCGCCGAAGAAGAAGCTCAAGGCTACCCCCTCTTCGACTCCAGGTAGTACTCCCAAGGCTGGTTCCTCAAGGTCCACAAAGTCGAAGAAGACGTCGTCAAGTTCGGCGTCTACTCCAGGGTCGACGATAGATTTGAGCAAGTCCAAGGCTTCTAAGTCGCACAAGGATTCAGCGGTGCACACGGCACTACTCGAGTTGGGAAAGTCAGGAGCAAGCAGCCTTACAACTAGCCGACACGCATCATATGCAGCAGCAGCAGCAGAATTTCGAGATAGTTCAGCAAAGGCTATGTGGGATTCCTAAAAAAGTAACTATCCATAGGCATCTGACTGTCGGATGCAGTGAGATGATAAACAACTCAACGGCTGAGGTTTGTGCCTTGTTTTCCACGTAATTTGACCCCGTCAGTTGATTATCCAACCAAAGATCACGCACTTTACCTTCTTCCATCACAACAAATATTTGCGCCTTGCGTTCATCCAGCATTATGTCAAAATCCTTGGCCATTCTGGTAGCAGTCAATTGATGTCCGTACAGCTTCTGAAGGATTTTCACCGCCTTTTGGGAAAGTGAGAGCACTTTTAAACGCACGTTGCGGTTGTGCATTTCATCTGCAATCTCCTTCATCGCATCGGCAATCATGGCACCACCGCTCTCCCAAGTACGCTTTTTATTTTTTGCTGGTTTCCTTGTTGAGGAAAACTCCACCTGAAGACGATGGTGGAGACGATGTTGAAGTTGTAGAGGATGGAGCATGAGCTTCGCTTGAAGCCTTAACTGTTGGCTCTGATAGGTTGCCGGAAGCAGGAGTAGAAGCGTTGGGTCCCGTTAAGAAGTCTGTTGGACAGGGTTCGTCCGACGTGATAGCGTGTTCACCCGTTGCGTATGTTCCCTCGAAAAGCTCTACAAGCGCGTTATAGTAAGTCAATGGTGTTCGGCGATAGTCGACGCATTTGGGATTTCCCTGGACGAATTAAAGAGGTAAATTATTATGCATGAAAACAATCGCATTGCTGAGGGTCCTTTACCTTCACATAGTCATCCCATACATCATCATGGACAAGTACAACATTGCGTACAGGGTCCCAACCGAACCCCGACGCAGAGAGCATCCCCGACACAGCAGTATACGTTCCTTTAAGCTTTAACATCAGCCACACGTTAGATCTGTATTGAGCACTACAGGCAGGAATCCTCTAACCGTTTGCAGCCGTGACTTTATCTGCTGCTTGACCAACTCCAAGCCAAATTTCTGGTTGATCGCTGCCGTCACAGCCACCCACGCCTCTTTCTTGAAGCTGGGGTCCGAGCGTTTCCCCTTGATCAGTCATTGACTCAATGAGGAACATGTCCTTGGCCTCATCCCACGAAGCTCGCGGTACCGCCATTGACTGGACGCACCAACAGAAAATGAGGGGGAGCTCAGCCTTGGATCTTTTTCACGATCTAGAAATTCTACTCAGAGCAGAATCTTTGCAAACGCGATTTAGGAGCCTGATTGTGATATATTGAACGACTGTTTGGACACGCAATTGGACCAAAAGATCGTGTTTCCATTTTTGCATTTCTAAAGCTTGCGATATAAGGGGTCGTTTGGAACGACAATTTTGTTCAAATTCCGAAGTGGTGGGAATCAAAATATAGAGCTGTGAATCACGATTTCGGAGTGGTGCCAAACAGACCCTAAGTCCAGAAAACAGGAACCGCGGCACCAATGGAGTCTCCTCCAGAATTCTCCAGTGCAACTCGTGCTTGATGTAGTCCAAGCATTGCTTGTACTCTTCCTGTGATTTCGCGCGAGCAATCAGACTTGCCATGGGTTTGAGACGTTCTCGTTGGAGGGCGTCTAGTCCATAGTCAGTCTTGGCCATCCTCTCCTGCGCAACAACATACGTGCTTCTGGAAATTCACTCTTGAACACGCCGATTTCCGTGAAAGCTTTGTCAGCCACCGATACAGCGAACATCTGGCCAGGAAGGATTGCATTTCTTAAACTGCATAATGGCCAACCGCATCGTCTCAGCGCGCTTGTCGCAAGAGCGTGCTACCAAAGACAACTCAAAATGATAGTTAGAAACTTTGTTACAACATGATAACAAGCTGCCACAAGTTCGAGCACAATATGTCACAAGAATATACAATCACAGTCTAAAACTGTCTAGGATACAGTCCTTATAGCCCGAGTACATCTAATGTGCTCATCTAACCGCAATGCTCTTGTACCTGGACATGCTGACCTCTCCCCATAGCGTCGTGTACCATAAAAGAAAACAACTTGTACCGAGCATTAGTGTCGTGTGTGGCGTCTACTAGCATGGCCTCCGGAAATGACGAAAATAGCGCGCGCATGTGACTGGTTTGTATCGTGATACACCTCGCGATGCGCTGACCACGTTCGGAACACATTGTTAGCAATGAAGTGCAGATTCATCAAATGTACATACAGCCTACCCTTGACCCCTCTTGGTCAATATCCACATGAGAGGCTGCAAAACGGTCGGACTCGCAAAGCCGATCATGTGTCTCTGCAACTCTGTCCGAAACACTCATTCCCCTCTCATCTTCTCTCTTCAATTTTGCAAGCAGATTGTGGACATCGACCATATCCGGTTCAGAACTCGTGTTGTCCCAAATGTACCGGATAATTTTCTTTCGAGAGATCCCCGCTTTTTGAAGCATGTCCACGGTAACAAGCTCCTCTGCTGGCAGATGTAAACGGTTTTTAGGGAGGCGCTTGTGAGCGTACTTGTTAAGGTTGTGATTGTGGGAGATTTGGTGAACTGAGATCTTCAGATAATAATAATCTTCTTTGCGTTGCAGCAGGATGTTGAGCTTTTTTTAACACAGAAAACACACACAACAATGCTAAGTTAAATATTAGCTACAATTATAAAAGACGAGAATTGTGTACCTTCGCTTTGCAGCCTATGGTGCGAACGTTCTGACGTGGACGTTTACCTTGGCTACGGTTGCGATGCTTACCAGCATAAGTGCACTCGTACGACACCAGATAATACGGAAACGCGTCGTCATGAAATAGCTCCGAGTCTGGGTGCTCCTCACCTCTATCCTGGTGGTGCTTCGTAACGCGTTTGTTCCGGGCAGTCCGACTTGTTGATGTGCGCTTGGCGTATGTCTAATTACAACATCGAGTTACTACAGTGTATTCGAATATGCTTTAACCGACATACCTGGTAGGTTTCCTCACAATAATTTTTGAAGCCGTCGGTGAATTCCTCCCAAGTGGCATATTCTTGATTCAGTAGACGGTACGTACTGAGTTGACGAGTCCGACCAGCACTGACTTGCATCGGATTTGGATGCCTCGCCATCTTCTGAAGATGGTGGAGCCTCGTGCGGTGGGGACCGACGCATGCGGGGCATTTTAACGGAACGGCAATACTGCAGATTGACAGCAGGCTGGAAACGGAGATTTCTCTCGAAGTCCATAGCCCCGAGCATGATCAACAGGAACCTGCGTCAGCACACCTAGCAGCGTGTAGAGGCTGATGGTCCTTTTGGTTCTCGTCATAGTTGATAGGGAACTCAGTAAAGACTCCCCCCCCCCCTTTGTCTTTCCCTCCAAGCATCGATTCTCGCATTAATCAGCCCGAAGAATGGAGACTACCTGGGCATGCAGATCTTGATCCATCAAATAGATCCTCTCTGCCGCCAGCAGCCGTGTCCTCGCTTCCACTCTCGGTCGTGAGAGGCTCTTCATCCTCACTAGATGCCTGGGAGTTGGGGGTGAAGTCCTCGTCGCCGCTTTCATCGAAGTTGTCGCTGTCGCTCGCATCAACGTTGTCGCTGGCGCGGTCGCTAATCTCCTCTGCATCTGCAGGACGCGAGCGTCTACATGGCGAGGGGGGAAACCACCGCTACAGGCAGCAGCAGCTTCTCCAGACGCGTACGCAGCTATCCTCCATGGTACCGTTGTCAGGTTATATACCTCGCTTAAATTTTTGAAAAGTGAAAAGGGCCGTTTGCGAAGCAATTCGTATAGGTACGAAAAACGGTTGGTCAACTTTAGGGCCGTTTATCTCGAAAACGCCAAATGGTTGATTAGTATCATTTGGTCCGCCGCAGTCTCATATTGCTTTCCATTGCTGTAAGCGTGTCTGACAAGCTTTCCCCACACGTTTTCAATAGGGTTGAGGTCTATAGAGAGCGCAGGCCACGGCAACACTCCGAAATCTTGGTCATCAAGCCAGGCCTTGGCGTACTTCGATATGTGAATCGAGCAGTTATCCTGTTGAAAGAAGCATACTCGAGGATGCTTTTCACGAACAAACGGCAGCAAGTACTCTTCTAACGTTTCCACGTACTTTGAGCTGTTCCGTTTGCCAGATATAATAGCTAGTTTGCTCTTGCCACGCGAAGAAAATGCTCCCCAAACCATCACGGATCCTCCACCCGTGTGTCGCTTTGAGTAGCACTCTTCCTCAGTGCGTAGACCATGCCAGTAGTATTGAAATCCATCTGGACCGTCCAGGTTAAATTTTTTTTTGTCACTGAAGACGACATTTTTCCACGTCTCCGTCCAGCGGGCACGCGGAAAAGCCCAAGCAATGCGAGCTTTTTTCTGCTTGGCCTTAATGGCGGGGATTCTCTTCCTCTTTTTGTGTTTGAGCGTTGGCGTCTGCTGTCTGCTGGAGAATCTGGCGAACACGTCGACTGACTATGTAGAGCTCCAACGTCGTTTTGAGCTCTGACGAGCTCAATTTACCGAGCAAGACGACGTGAATCATGTGCCGTCAGTTTTGGGGGTCGCCCCGAGCGACGCTTGCTATTGTAGTCTTCTGGGTTCTCGAGGAACTGCTGCACGCCTGAGTTAGAGCGCTTTAAGTGCGTGGCAATGGCCTGGAAGCTTCATCCGCTTTCACGGAGCGCCAGCATTTGGCCCTGCTCGTTCTCAGTGAATTTCTTCCCGTTAGGCATCGGAAACTTGGCTCTAACTACAGGAAACTGCTCACAACACATGAGAAGCAAAGAAACAACGCGTTAGGGCAAAACAAGGCTGTATAACGGCCTCAAAAGGCCGGAATCGCTCTCGTTCGTATGCTTACTTCCACCCTCTTTGAGCCCTACATTCTTCTACTCGCCCTGTACTGCTGCGATTTTCAAATGGAGACCACCGATCGATGGGTCTCACCGAGACAAGTTCATTGGCTCAATTTTAGTACGATTCGAGCGTTTAATTGGCAGAAATATCCAAAATACTGTCGGTCGTATATTTTTGGCCACCACTGTAGCAAATACACTGAAGCTCTTTGCAGCATCTTGCTACCTTACATGAGAGAACTTAAGTCGACGATTGACGATTTGGACTAATTTTTTAGCACGATAACGCGTCCATTCACTCGGCAAGACTCACGAAGGACTCCCTCGCGGTGAATAACGTTACTACGCTACCGTGGCCGGCGAAGAGCCCCGATCTCAATATCATAGAGAACGTTTGGAGACTTCTTGATCGCCAAGTATATGCAAACGGTCGCCAATTTGAGAGGGCCGCCGATCTGATCAAATATATTAAGTTATGACCCAGTGCAAAGCCTGTTATGACTCACAAGTACCATTGCACTTTCAAGTAGTGCTTGAGCTTCCACAGAGACTGTACACTACACTTGTAGTTCCTTCACCTTGCAAGTTTCCAATTCATACCGTCACTAGTTCTGCAATTGAATCGCCATCACGTTCTCTGATCGGAGACGTGCAATG
>JAUMGV010000083.1:0-40476 GCA_032432875.1 Phytophthora meadii | reverse complement strand
CACTTCACGTGGTGATGAAGTGGACACATCAGATGGAGACCAAATGATAGGAAGGTTGGCTGCGGCGGTTGGCAGACTTTTACATTAGCTTATCTTGAGAATGGTGAAACCCAAAACAACTCGGTTCGGCTTCCGAGCTTTGAGTTCGACGTCATTCGGCGCGAATTTACTAGCGTCTTTGCGTCAACGAATCATACGGAGAGCAAAACCTGTAGCGATTACTGAAGCTTCACAGGAAACTCCGGTAGTCGTTCTACCTGTACAACCATCGCCTGTTGTATCTCTAGGAACGAAACAACCGACAGCTCCCAAGCCTCCACCTACATTTGATGGGGGAGAAAGTGATGATTCGGAACGAGAAGATGAAATTGGTCAAGAAGGAGAAGGGACTGTTAGAAAAATACCCAAAAAGAAGAAGAGACTGAGTCTAGGAATCAACCGATGGGTGCCCAAACTGCTGGATCCAGCGGAGAAACATCGTGATCGCGTTCATCGAAAGAAAAAATACGTTTTTTCAGCTCACAAACGTCCTCCTGCCATTTTCACAGACTCCAAAACGCCGTATATCGTGCTTCTTGCTCATATTCTCGAATTTCTGGACCTTTTTGAACCCGCACGAGTCACAGCGTACGTGAACAAGTCGACTGCTGCTGGTGTGAAAACATTCTACGATCTGTACTACCCTCCTCCTCGCCCTCGAAGATATCTTGTTCATCGATTACTGGAGAACCGGCAAAGTGTGTTTTTAGCTAAAGTGATGGAGCTACTGCCGATTCAAGATCGAGTTTCAGCTAGTGGAAGCTGTTGGTCGTTCTACGATGCCAGCAACGCTCTACCACTTGAATTTAACGGAGTTCAACCCGTTCAGAAGTTTCTTGAGTGCTACAAATTCCCTCAAACTAACCGCATTCATAGGCGATTCAAGAAGACATCTACGCTGTTGTTCAACGGAGTTCAAGCCGAAGATTTAGTCAAGATTACGCAGTTTATGGAGCGTGGGAATGATAGTGAAGAGGATCTCGACGATAGCGACTGCTTTGCTTCTGTTCATGAGCTTTCTCTACGGAAAATTATAGGCTTGAGCGCATCAAAAGGGAAATTTTTCGAGCAGCTTTTACAAACGCTTTTCATGGGTCATATTAGCTCTAGACTACAATCTCTCGAGCTCATCGGTAAGTCTAGAGTCTTGCTTTCAGTAAAGCAGTTCTAACTATTTGTGTACTGAAGATTTACAGTTTGAAGACGTTCAGTTCAAACAACTTGCTCGACTTTGGAAAGATGCACGTTTTCCAGTACTTCGACAGTTAAACCTATCAAATAACGCATTCAGCAGCAGATACATGAGAGACTGGGTCTCGAGCTTTGAGAAAGAGCGATTCCTGATTCTACAAGCTCTTGATGTATCTCGTACGCGAATCCTTATAGCACTGACAGTCTTTTATTTATTCTAAACACTTTTAAATATTCTACAGGTACTGAAATGACCAACCAAGACCTTCAACGATTTATCGCGTGCTTATCAGCTACGCCATCGCTACAAAATCTCGCACTATCGCACAACTTGTGCTCGTTTTCAACAATTCAAAACCTACGGGGTCAGATCCAGTCGAGAGCCTTAAAAGGTCTCAAAGAGCTTCACTGTGTGGCTATTACTGCTGATGAAGTGGCCATGGGATATTTTCTTGAGGTATTTCAGATTTTGCCTCCTTGTTGCCCACTTCTGCAAGTTCTCGATGTGAGTGGGAACCCACTGAGCAATCCGAAGGCAGTGATTCAACTTGCGAGAGTTTTCAACATGAACGAGCAACTATCAGGCTGGCCAGAACTGACGAAGCTCAATATTTCAAGTACTTTGGCTAACTGTCCTTCGCAGAATCATGTATATTCTAACATTTAATGTTTTAGGTATGAATCTTGGAGATGATGGAATTCAAACAATTTCGACTGCACTTTTACAAACCCAACCAACACAGATCCAGCACTTGGATCTATCAGGCAATGGCATTCAGTCATCTATTGACACTTTTATCCAGGTGTTAGCAGCGAATAAGTTGCCGAAACTTCGTTCTTTGGTGATTGCAGGTAGAATTTTACTTTACGGACTTTGAAAAATGATGTTTAGCTCAACAATTCTCCTTTTCTTGTAGACAATCAGCTGAGCGCATTGGAGATTGGAGCTCTCGGCTCTACATTGGCTACAAATTGCTGCCCCTGGTTGCAGGATCTCGATCTATCAGGTAGGTGAGCTGAAATATTTGTGTACAGAATTTGTCGAATAACATTTCAACGTTGTAGCAAATTTTGCCCGCGGAGAAGGTATTGCTCGCTTATGTTCATACTTACTGTCCCCATCAGCTTGTAAACTATGGTCGCTCGATCTAAGCAGTACGTTGCTTCAGAACATTTGTGTTGTGAAAATTGCGAACAAAAAACTAACTTTCTCTCTTTTAGATAATGAAATCCCTCATCGTGGACTACTTCGGCTAAAGGAAACATTGGCACGAGGAAACTGCAAGCAACTGCATGAGCTGAATTTGTCCTGCAATTCGGGGCTGAAGGCAATTATGTCGTTCTTGGACCTCATTCGAGGCAAAGGATTGCCTTCTCTTACGATTTTGCAAGTCGGTTATGCCCAAAGTCGCGCCGAAGGGTATGACCTTGTCCGAGATACTTTGAAGCGACGAAGCGTTCAAGAATTGGTACAATTCGTTTTCATTTGCTGCTTTTGGCTAGTGATAAGTAACTTCTTTTTTTTTCAGCGACGAGTGAAACAACTTCGATTTGAAGAGAAATTGATCGCTATCCAGGATGAAAATGACGCCAAAGCAGAACGAGACCAGATGAGATGTCACCGACAAACGCAACGGCTACGAGAAGTGTACGACCACCTTGAAAATGAAGCAGATCGAGCCTTACGTCGACGTAAGCAAGTGAAGAAAGCCTCTCAACTGCATATTCATCAGGAAATTGCACGTCAAAAGCAACAGCATACTCATGCTCGACTGTGTAGACAGTTAGACAGTGATGTTCATGCAGCGTAAACTGTCAGTTCAACAGCTCAGCTCTTGTTAACATTAAGCAACCAAAAAAATATATTCACAGCATCTCCAAGCAGGGATCACTCCAGTCCTCCAGGTCCAGCCAGTTTTTCTGCCAGTTTGAGCAGGACACTGGTCTGCGCAGCCATCATCTCCAATTGTTTGTCTGCTGTCTGTCGTTGCTGTTCAAACCGCTGCTCTTCCAGCTTGACTCGGCGTTCTTCCAACTTCATGCGGCGCTCTTCAAGCTCCAACTCCCGTTGACGCATGACCAGCCTCGGGTCGTTCAACAACTGCGTCAAGTCCTGTCCCTGCCCAGCAGTGTCCGCTCGGAATGGTTCGTCCGGTTCAATTCCCGTCAATTGTTCAGCATCCCCGTTTTCTGTTAGTCTCGCAGCATCTTCTAGTGCCAATTGAGCTACTGGTGGGCGTCGGTCCGCTTCTTTAGCTGCTTTACGTCGTCTATTGTCTTCATCAGTCTACAATACCACAAAACACAATACTGTTATTGTACAATATCACAATATCATCCAAATATTGTAATATTGGCATACCAATATTTGACATTGAGACAATAGTCTCTCACGTTGAGCGTTCTGCGCTGGTGTACCGGAGCCTCGCAGCTTCTGCAGCTTCTCCGTGCCGTAAGCTTCCGCCAGTGCCAAATAGCGACGTTTACAGGCCCGTCCGTCGTTCGTGGACCATGGCACGAGCCGCTTAAAGCCCACAGCCACGACGTCCCAAGTCTTGGCCATGTCTCCATGAGAACAGGACCATGGTTTGTGGTCCAGCACTTCACGTAGTAACAACGTATCAGTGACGGTGGTGAAGCGGAAGGCTTTGGCGCGTTTGTCGTGGATGCGGATGCTCCATGGGACGGTTCCAGTTGATGCTCCAGCAGGGGACGTGGACGTGGAGGGCTCCGTCTCGGGGGACGGCTCAGCGTCGAACGAGTGCTCACTGTCGCCCATCTTGCAAATTTCCCCTTTGGTTTGTGGCAATATCGCGGTAAAGTTTCGTGTGAGTTACATAAATTTACCTTCGTGACACATGAATGTGAAGCACCAACAAAAGTGCTGATTTACGCAGGCATGGTCCATGCCGCATGGACGTCCAAGTTGTGGTTTTCTATCGGAAATGTGTTCCATTCTGGCCCAGAGCAGATAGTTCATAGGATACTGTATATGCTTTAAACTTGTTGGATTAATTCTTATTGGGAATGATGGTGGTCTTTGGCGTGATCATTCGGCAGCGTCATCGTCGAAGCGCGTTGCCTTACCGCCTCACATTCTGGTCCACTTTCGAATTGACCTTCGTGGCAAAACTCGACTAGTGAACGGGTGTGGTAATGATTCTGATGGATGAAAACAATTGTACTATGGAGTCTGCAATCCCTGAGGGAATCCAGTTGCTGGACATGTTCCTTAAAGATATGAACGAGCTGGATGCTTCTCAGTCCAAGACGTGTGGTCGAATGCTGCAGGTTGACGCAAAAGCTAACGAGATTCTCAACACTGCACACACCAGAGATCTTGAGTCTTCCACTAATACGTTCTGTTCACAAGATCCAAATGTGCATTTGAATGTGGCTGCACCGCTGACAACCAGAAAGAAAAAGCATTCATGGCTTCGACGGAAGGAGGAGCTTCACAGACTTCGACAGGAGACACAAGCAATGGAGACGCGTGTCGTATTTCTACGACTCCAGAGACAGAACAGACAAGCAAGTTGTGGATTCCAACAAAAGAGGAAAAGAGCCACTACAATGGAGCAACAAGAACTGAAAAAGGCTCAACAGGAGAACAGCGAGCTGAAAAACAAAGTTCGAGCATATCAGCAGCTTCTAGGCGCACTGCAAGGTGCTGTAACTGATGTACAACAAGTCACCAGTATCATCAGACCTGCAAATCCAATCCAAGCTGCGATCGAGGAACCCATACCGGTAGCATTTCGAATTGACAGTGAAAGTGCTGGGATCTTCACCACGCTCGAAGCCATTGTGGATCGTCGATTCCAAGATCTTCAGTCGATTCTAGACAAACTTCAACTCAAATCGACTGCGGTCGATGATGTGGAAGTGCACATTTCCAATGGAGACAGTGGAACAAAAGCCGC
Source organism: Phytophthora meadii (assembly GCA_032432875.1). Taxonomy (NCBI): domain Eukaryota; phylum Oomycota; class Peronosporomycetes; order Peronosporales; family Peronosporaceae; genus Phytophthora; species Phytophthora meadii. The sequence continues at coordinate 35,323 of JAUMGV010000083.1, read as the reverse complement.
GATGGAGTACAAGTGCGTTCAAGTACTGCCTTTTGATAATGTGGTTGCATCAAAGACGGTTTGGAGTTTGGTCGAGGTGTGCAACAACCCTCAGAAGCTGTCGCAAGTTGTTCGACGATCAGAGAACACTTATTCAACTCGTTCGCGCATTACACTGCATCTAGACCAAGATACGGTGCTATTTGCTTACGTTTACACTGTGGTAAAACGCCATGCTGTACGTGAAGGCAGTGTGATGGTTGGCGAGTCCACCACGAATTGGTCAGCTTTCCGTGGTGCGTCTAAGCTGTGGAGTCACGAGTCTAGAGAATCAGGTTTGTTTGCTATCCAGAGATTCCCTTTGGATGCAGGTGTATCAACAAACCCAAGAGCATGTCAAGGGTGCCAGGTCAGTGCGCAAGTATACAGCGAAGCAACGAAACGAGGCGATTCCGGTATCCCGTCCACACACGCGATTGTATTGCCACTCTACCGTGAGCTCCTTGACGCACAGCGCCAATTTCTAGAGAATCAATTGTGGGATTCAGCACGAACAGCTACAAATTGAAGGAACTGGCGCATTGAAATATGCACCTAATTGGTAACGAGTGAATGTTTAATAGAGGCGATGTATGTTCAGGCGCAGCACAAACTGCCTGCTCTTCCTTTTGCATGCATCTAACGTTGACAACAAGCTGGTGGAGAAGAAGAGCGAGAGCCACAGGTTGCAGACTGCAACTTGCAGTATACATGTACATTGTACATTACGTCTAGTGCAAGCTATCGTAAAAAAAATCCCAGCATCGTTTGGGAATCCCACCATCATGTTTACTCAAAGGTTAGTGCCAATATGCGATAAGAAGGTCTGCGTGTAAGTGCGTGTTGCCTCCTCGATTTGATCAGAGGCCTGAATTGTGCGGCTCTATCGTGACCTGAATCTCAGACGCAACCGATGCCTACCAGGTACAGTACTTGAAGTAGTTATAAGGCGGATTTGATCCAGCAAGAATGCCTCAGTGTTTGTGCTCCAGATTCACCAAGCGTAATCGAGTGGAATATGCAGATACCGGTAGTTGACAGAGGACAAGCACGCCAAACCAGAAACTAGAAGCAAGAAGCAAAATCAAAACGTCTGGGACAGGTTTACCTACAGCAACCGTGTCCACTATGTTGACGGCTCGGCACAGACCAACGTAAAACTGTCTGTAATCTCGCCAACAGTAGGTACCATGCCATGCACATGAAAGTTTCCTGACGTTAGTTGCCTGAAATGGTACCAACTTCAGCCAGCATACAATATCGTCAGGTGTATGTGTGGCCAACGATCAATGAGCACTTGCTGCACCAGTATGCCTTGGCATGTACTAGTAGGACGTCCGCATTGGCGGAGCGGTTTTGGTGCAACAGACGGATCGGCCTTCGCTCCAGAGCGTAAGCAATGTGCCATAGTCATCAGCAGTTGTGGCATCCTGAGCCTGCGTCATCGCTTTTTGGGAGCCAGCTGCAAGTCAGCCAATCAGCGCTGGGGATGGGGGCCGGACAAGATTCTACACGCCAAGTTCTTCTCAGCCTTCTCACAGCCCCACTTGCCATGGCCAACAGTTCTGTCCTGCTGCAACTGCTCAACGGCTTCGGCCCAAGCTCTAGCGCTCCTTCCTCTCCTTGTGTTCGTCTTACGATTCAGCAGGGCAGGAATGCTCACCCACACGGGTCGCACCACGTTGATTTTACGGGGTACCCAACTTCATCCTGGAATTATGGTGTCATATCAGCAATTAATATGTACATACACCCACTAGTCGGCAGTTTAAAGTGTGCAGTCATTCCACACGGTCACGATCGTCTTTGGCAGGTTTGTGATAAGCGTCTGGTTTACGGTACAAATCTGGGAAAGGGCGTCCCCTGGTCGCCGGTTGGTCGACATCGTTAGGCCAACAATCAACCGTGTTTAGAGCGCGCAGGGATTAGACCCAGCTAATGGCAGTTGGGAAACGCATCCCAATTGAAAATTACAGGTATTTTCAGTAACAACAAAACTTTAACCCCTTCTCAAACAGATATCATTTTACACGTGACTATTTATTCTCCTGTCTCTCAAATTTCCGAAAAAGCCGCGTGATTATTCTTTTCTCGGCCGTGCAGTTGTCGGCATCAACATTCGCCTAACATTCGCCAACGCGCAGCTCCGTGGACAAGCCCCCCCCATTCCTGCGCAAGACAAGCATGGGGCCCCTGGCAGTTCAGCACTCGCAGTCTCCGAGACGTAAGCAACCCTCCTCCTCCGAGTCGTCTCCACACAGTGCCATGGCCAGTCCGGCCGTCTTCCCCCCGCTCAACCTGCGCTCCACCTCTACTGGCAGCCGCAACAGCTTCCTGCCACACGCGTCGTTCCCCCAAAGCGACGACAGCAACGACGACGCTGAACGACGTAATGCCACAGCTCTAACGATTGTCGAGCTTCTAGCTCGCTCTGGTAACAATAGCAACTCACAGAAGCAGAAGACTCCGGCGCAACTGCCTTCTCTACGACCACAAAACAACAGCTCAATGGGCAGTCCAGCCCTGCTGCCATCACTGCCAAAGATGGTGATCCCTTCCATCCGTGGTGACCAGCGACTTGCCTTCCCGAACTCGGCCAATATGACGCAGAGCTACTCCACACAGACCCCTACCTCTACGGGTGTGAGCCCCAACGGGCTCTCACCTGCTGCACGGCCGATGCCGATGCCAGCTGCTACTACTTCTAGTCCGCCCAAGAGAGGCCGGGGTGCTGGAGCTTCCGGAGCAGTCAACAACTCTCGTAAACGCCAAAAAGATGAGCTCACGAGGCTGCGTGCACAGGTCCAGGAGCTTCAGCGTGAACTTGAGCACGTGCGATCCAGGATGCCCCGTTCTCGGGCGATTCCGACGGTCATGAACAGTGGAATTAAAACAGAGCCTGCTCGACAGCCTGAGCGGTCACCTCACTCTCCAGTTGCTGTAACCTCGGCACCACTGATGGGTCTGGAATCTGCAGGTGAGTCTACCAGTGGCCTCATGGTTGTTCCTGTGTGGGAGCGCATGGCGCAGCACCAGAAGGAAGAGAAGAGCAAAGCGGAGATGGAGAACCTACGTCTCAAGGGCTTGATCCAAGAACAGTTAAAGATCTCCAAGGGTCTCGAGAAGCTCTTGCGGAAGAGATGCAAGTCGTCCATGAGTTCGGGATCCGACGCTGAGACATCGGCTGCCGTGCTTGGCGTCAAGCGACCACGCACCAGTGATGCCGAAGAAACGGCCGTCTTCGCCTCGCTGGCTTCTGGCCTGGATGCGCGGCTGGCCGAGATGGAAGCTGTGTTCGAAAAGGGCGGCCTTACGCGGGACAAGCAGGAGCTGCAAGAAACTCAGATGATCCTAGACGAACGTCGTGGCCCCGTGATGGAGGTCAAAGATGCCAAGATTCTGCCGTTCAACGTGCAAGCCTGTGCAGCCGCCGTCTGGAAGAGCATGGAAGACGAATCCGAGGCCACTGTTGTTGGTGGTACCACCAATGACACTCTGTGCTTCAAGAGCTCCATGCCCCTGCGGCAACACCGCGCGCCCGACGCCGAACTCATCATGCGCTGCGTGGTTCGCCGCGTAGTCGACGAACCCACTGGCCGCGTCGTGTTGGTTTGGGAATCGGTGGCCGAGTGCCCCAACCGCCTTCCCCATGTAAGCTCCAGTGCCAAGGGCGTTGAGATCCGAGACTGTGGCTGGGGTCTTCTAGAACCGCTACGTACATCTACAGGCGAGCACTCGAGTATTCTGCAGCTTTGCTCGTACCTGATGCCTCAGCTCTGCGGCGTCTCGGCCGAGCAGAGTCGGCAACACATTCACGGTCTCGCTGAGCTGGTGGCGCCATGCTATCGCGGCATGTGGAACAAACGCCAACGCAATGTTGAGAATGTGCTCATGAATGGCGCTATTGACGCCAAGAACGGCAACCAGAGATCGCCCAACGTCGAGCTCAAGCAGGAAGCTACTCGGTGAAAAACGCCACTAAAGTGTAGAACAGTTTTGAGGCTATAACTATGACTAGGAATAAATAAACAAAGTGGCAACACCGACAAGCTCTACAAAGCGATGACTACGGTATTAGCGTCGTGTAAACAAAATCAGGGTGGGTTCAGAGCCCCGATTACGGCCTGAATTAGATTACGGGCGGCGGTGATGTGCGTGGCACCATGAAAAATCCAACAGTGGTCGGATACACCGACAATGAAATGTAAGGCACTTCACTTGTTCGCGATGCCCTCACCAAATGCAGACGACTTGCTACTTCATACTCATTTGGTATTGTTGGTGTTGGCAGAAGCCGTAGACAGGTTTAGCTTTACTTTCACTAAACTTTTGTGCTTGTACGGAGTGCCAGCAGGATGAAGGTGTTGAAGAGCAGCTGAGTTTGATGAACGACATACTCTACATCACAAAGCAAGTTGAATTATATCTGTTGTCTTTGCATGCCGTTCCGCTTTCGGCATGGCGGTGATCGCGGTTGACATGCATGCAGCATACTGTACATTTTGCTGCTTCTCGCAGCAGAAATGGTCGAGATGATCACGTCACGTGAGATATCCACTGTAAATGACGCAGCCTCTGCTGGAATTTTGCCCTGCATCCAAAAATGCGAGTAGAAAATAGCACTGGGGGAACTGGAATTGGAACACTTGATGCGGAGACGCTTTTCTCGGATGCCAAGCACATTCGCCTGCTACATGATCGCACCTGTCAGTGCAGTGCACTGTACTAAAAGCAGAAGATCAGCACGTACAGTACATGCAACTTGCATGTACGTGCTGATCTGCATGATGCAACGTACGAATACAGTACATGTAGGTAGTCCTGTTTGATCGAGCGATTGCGGGCAAGAGTACAAAACCTTGTCAGTTCTTGAGGGAGAGTAAACTTATGAACTCTGGTAGAGTCCCCATAAAACTAACCTTACATGTACATGTACTCTGGTCCGTGGGTGAAAGCTATGTAAGCTTTCCAGACTGAGTCATGTCCGGCTGGATATTGTACTCGTGTATCCACCCTGCGTCCAGGTGTTTGAGGCCAGACATAATCCCAGCTTACGATCCTACATCGACTCGATCGTTTTTGCCATAATCCTCGATTTGATAGCGCACAAGTGCCAGCTATCATTCGTCATGGAGAGACAGAAGTCTATCCAAGTTAAAAACTCACTTTCCGACTTGCGGGACAACTCGAAACACCTGTCATGACCCCGCAACTCGCCTTCCGTCCCCCAACGACCGAGAATGACTTGATCCTCTCCAATTTTCTGCACGAACTGGACGATCTCGACTGTTTTAAAGACATTTCGCAAGAATTCATCGACTCCAAGCTTCGACAAGTACTCCTTACAGCTCCTGAACCATTGAAAGTCCCGAAGAAACGACGGAGCACGTCATGGCTGCGTCGTAAGGAAGAACTTACCTCTCTGCGAAGCGAATCCGAGGCGCTGGAAACGCATTTGACCTTCTTGAGAATGGAGATTGACCGTCGAGCTTCGTTTCCACCAATTATGCAGACAGTCAGTGAGGACTTAGGAATGTGGCAATCGGTGGCGCTTATTGCTCGACAAGAATGCGAAACTTCTAAAAATGAGAACGAGAAGTTAAAAAACGAGGTACAAATGTACGCACGCGCAGCGGAGATGCTACAAAGACAACTAGCTGCTGCTGAAGCCCGACGTCAACAGTTGCTTAGCAACGAATTGATGATAGAAGGTCGTTTGGGTGGACTACGGCCAACAACTTGCGTGCTGAATTTCGCCAATGAAGATGTCTTAAACATGTTGGAGCAAAGAATTAATGCTCGATTCCACGAACTCGCCTGGATCATGCATGAAGCCCAGCGACCGGCACAGGGAGGGGCCTCTGTGCGAATATGTCGAGAAGAAAACCATTCATCTGCTGCAGTGGAGTTCCGACACGTTCGCTTGCTGCCATTCGGAGAAGATACTATGGCAACTTCCATTTGGGAGATCATCGGGTTGGGTGGGGTGGTTACCAAAACCAACACTAAGGTTGTACGGATCACTTCAGATACGGTTACAATGGTATCTCGCCACTCGATGCCGTTTGGTTGCAATGCTAGTGTGGATGTGGATGTACACACTGTGATTAAACGCTTTGCGGTCTCCACTGGTATGGTCGCTTTAAGTGAATCGCATTCTGAATGGTCCATCAAATATCCTGGCTCGGAAGTGTTACGGTCCACGACGGAGGAGGGTGGTTGGGTGGTTGTGCATGAGTACCCACTGAAATCGAGTAACGATGCGAATCAACGAGCGTCCCAACTCAGAACATCGGTGAAACTTCGACCGAAAGGACCTCCAGGAGGCAATTCGGCCTCATTGACGAGTACCATAGTTGATGTCGTCGTCCCGTCCTTCCGTGACATTCTGAGTTCACACCATCAAACCGTCGAGAATTTTTTGTTAGACTCGAACCACACAATACGCGCTCAGTAAAGTATAAGCAAATGAAGGAATATATAAACTTGAGTTCAATCCAGTTTACGGTGGTGAATGCTGGAAACTACATGTACTTCTTGAAGTATACAAGCGAAGTGCATAATACTTCCAAAACTGAGGGCGCAAACTTGAACACGATTACGATGATTTCACATTGTTTTACTGTTTGAAGCAGTTTGCAGTGTAGAGAATACATGAACAGGCAGGGTTTCATACATGTACTTGAGTAGTTAACTAAATGATGTGGGAAATCCACATTGGAGTGTAGGTCCAGCGTTTCACCACGAAAAATGCCGGCTATTCAGTGTAGTGCCAAATAGCAGACGCCAAGGCTAGTGCTAGCAACAACCAGTATCCAACGAGTTCCAGTACAGTTCACCTGCATCATGACTGGTCTCACTGAGAGCAAGCACGAATAGCAACTGCTTCCGATTGGCATCATCCAGCTTTTGCGACTAATATAACGGTAGGAAACTTGTCGATCTCCATAATATATTATAGTTGGTCAAAGACGTTCGTCAAGTGCTGGATATTGTTCATGCGTCTGTGTATCCATCCTTACGCCACATTCCTTCAGCGATCTAACGTCAATTGCCATAATCAAATTCCTGATGGTGCTGGAATACTGTATGGCGAAATGGACGCCACCAGCACAGGGCAAAGCCTTCCGCATTAATTCACTTTCCGACTTGCGGGGCATGGAGAACATTCGAGCACGAGACATGGCGCCTCTCGTTGAGACCAGCATCCCACCACTCTCCATAGACACAATCGACGATGACTTTGTCCTATCCGAGTTTATGCAAGAAATGGATGAACTTGAACGTCTACATGTACAAACCCCAAGGCAGAAAGGTTCCGAGTCGAAACGCCAACGAGGACTGGGAATGGAGATTGAACCGGCCCAGAAAAAGATAAAAACATCGAAGTGCCAAGAGCAGCCTCAAGTCTCAACCAAACCAAAGCGAAGAAGCACGTCCTGGCTTCGACGAAAACAAGAGCTACAAGCTCTACGCTGCGAGTATGAAGCTCTGGAAACTCAAGTTACGTTCCTGCAGTTGCAACGTGAGCACAGAGCTGCTAAACCGGTCCCAGAAATGCTAACTGAAGGCCAGGAAATGTGGAAATCTGTGGCTGAGATCGCTCGGGAGAAATGTCAGAACTCTCAGAGCGAGAACTCCCGCTTAAAGACTGAGCTGCAGACATGCGCGTGGGCTTTCGAGAAACTTCATACACAACTGATCCAAGCGAATTCGCAGCACGAAAAACAAATTTCCAGCAAAACTAGTTTCGCCAATGCTATGCGAGTTGGAATCATCATGAGTCGTCGGCTAGCTCCGGGAACTAACGGTATATTTGACAAGCTTGAAGGGAAATTAGCAGCCCGATTCTTCGAGCTCGACGCCATTATCCAAGCAGCTTATGAATCTGTACTGGAAGGTGCAACTGAACAGGTTCGAGTCTGCCGAAAAGACGAGAGAGAAACTGCCGCGGTGGAGTTCAAACATACTCGCCTTCTACCGTTTGCTCAAGACACAACGGCGGACACTATTTGGCAGATTATTGAGCTGGGCGGAGTGAGCAGCGACCAACATTTCCGTGTGAGCCGGCGTTCGAACGATACTGTTGGCATGTCGTCTCGATTTACGATCCCCCTCGATAGGAGCAGCAGCAACACTGTGAATGTTGACGTCCATGCAGTCGCAAAACGCTTTGCTGCTCCGATTGGTATGATTGTCTTGGTTGAGTCATGCTCCGAATGGTCAGTGGACTACCCAACCTCGGCTGCTTGGAAACAGACAACCGAAGAGGAAGGACATGTTATTGTGAACGAGCTACCGAGTCAGTCGGACGAAGCTACTCCGCATACGTGCCACCTCCAAACGAATATGAAACTTCGCCCGAATGGAAGAGTTGGGGGCTGTGGAAGTGCAAGACCCACGTTTACTGGCAGTTTTGGGGAGATTGTGGTCCCTTCATTTCGAGAGATCCTCAGCTCGCATCACCAATCCGTAGAGAATTTCCTGTTAGACTCGTCTCGGACAATTAGAGCTTGAACAAGTCCGAAGTAAATGCTCGTGGTTGAGCTATTATGAACGAAATTAACATTTGAGTTTTACAAGATAGGTAGATGGCAAAGGCCACCTCGAGTTGCTAGAAACTTTGTTGAGGGAAAATTAGCATTAAATGAACTCCAACAACTACCGGTACGAACACTCCCCAAATGCACACCAGTACCTAGCTGTAGTCGCTTCTGTCTGTATGCTTCCGAACACGCGGACTCTTGCCTTGTTCCCGCAGCAATGCGGTTACGGCAACGTAGATATACTGATCGATTACTTTCAAAGTAATCGATCAGTTTCTGCAGAGGAGTTTTTCGTTTACTCCACGGGTATCTTCCCTTTCATCTGATAAAAGCTCATCCGTCTGTTCTCATCCATGAAGTGTTTAACACACCCAAGCTGAAGCTTCCATCTGCGAAAAGCGACGCCTCCACAGCGCCTTTAGGCTCTGATCACGCCGTAGAACACCATCGGGACGCTGGAGCGACAACAACCGACAGTTTACGATGCTCGATCATTTGGCTCTCTTTAACATCATCCGTTGCCTCGTTGTAGGGATCATGTGCGGACGCAGACAGCCGGAGTTTGCCCCGTGTGTGTAACCTGAAGTCACTCAGACAGCGACGCGTCACGCAGTCCACCGCAGCGCCGCAATCTTTTGCCACTCATCCGGCTTTGAATCACCGGCCCAATGATACGTTCGGTGGGATTCGACGGTCGGTGGTTGAACGCGGCACAGGCACGCATAATGGCCATGATCAGGACCTCTCTGCTTCGATAAGATGGCAGTCTTTGCCATCATATCGCTAGGGTAGCATACAGCTCTTGTGCTGCATTCGAGCTGGATGCTGGCGCAAGGGGATGCAAGTGCACAGCACTCGACTGTCATACGTGCTAGGCTGGATTTAGAGTTGATAAAATTTGGAGCGTCTAAAAAGCGAGGGCTTCGAGGACGATTCATGGCCGTAATCGAGGTGACTTGGCTCCACTATGAGTGGGACCACCATCACACTTCCTTTAAATCCGTTTTTACGTGATTGGTTTAAAATGGTATCAACCAATCAGTGGAAACCATTATCAGCTACCGAAATGGATCGATTCATTGAAGAGACGCGTTTCTACTCTAGTTGATTCGACGTCTTTCAAGCGTAAACGGTTAAAGCCAGGCGCGGCCGCAATCCGATTTCCTCGTGCAACTTATGCGATTATCCCTTTTACTTGGAGTTTGTAAGGCCTCATCGCAAATCACATTTGCTTATGTTGCACTTCTCCAAGTTGCTCAACTTTCTTTACGACAATTGTCGCTGTTTTTACTGCTTGGAGAATTCACGCAACTTAAGGCTCTGGTCAGTGAAACGCTTTCCCCCTTTTGTCAAGCCGCTCAGTTCCGGTTTTGCCAGCAACGAGGAGAGCGATCGAATGCACTGCGCGTCCCGTAATGTCGCCGACACGGCCGTGTTCACGGACATCCCAGCTTTAAAAGACCAGCGCGACGCCTTCCTCGCGTCGATTCTAGCGCAGAACATGAAGAAATACGCAGCAAACAACAAGAAGCGAGGCTGCCCCTTTGCAGCCCCTAACCAAACGCAGAGACAGCGATGTCGATCAACGGACGACGATATTAAGACGTTGCAACAGGATGTGGAGGACTTGGAGGCTCGACTTGCAGCCGCTAGGAGGAGGAAGATGCCGCAGACTAAGAAACAAATCGACGCTAACCGTCTGCGGGCTATGCTACAGGCTTGTCGGAAACAGGCACAAAAGGATGCTGAGATGCACACAGGGTTCAACCCCTGTATGTCTAGCGCTGGACGACTTGAGTACGAGCCTACTGTGGACGCTCCAGTGTTCAGTCAGATGGAGAAAAGCGTTGCCGACCAGTACGATCAATTGGCTCAGGTTTTTAGAGACGCTGGACTCAATGAGAGCAAGACGGACCTCTTTGATGCTCGAGTTGTCACGGGTGATAAACAGGGGACGTACATCCGGTTCACGACTGCGAAGGTCGCTCCATTCCCACTGGATGCAATTGGTGGGGCTATGTGGAAGGGGGCTATGAAGAACGCGGCGGTGAACGTAGGGAACAACCCTGCTATTGAAGGAGGAGACGGAGACGTCATGTACCTCAAGAGGCAATGTATGCTCCAGGACGACACGAACGGCATCCCTGTGCTCCTTCGTGGTGTTTGCCGTCGATTCGTGGAGCACGACCGTATCGTCTTGGTGTGGGAAGGCACGGGGGACTGGCCCAAGGACTACCTTCGTAACAACCCGAGCAGCGTCCCGATCCGTGAACGTGGCTATTGTGTGGTGCAGAACTTCCCCAGCAAGAGCGGGCGTGCTGCTCCATTGAGTTTATTCCAGACATGCGTCTGCATGACGCCTGGTCTGTCGGCAGCGATCGACATGGACCAGCCAGAGTGTCTGCAAATGCTCTCCGACGTCGTAATCCCGTCCTACCGTAAGATCCTCGATGCACGCGAGCAGATGCTTGAGAACGCCATCCTCGACGAGATGATCCACGCCAAGATGCGAGGGGTATAGTAGCGAACGAAGCAGTTCAACCAAGTTTTTAAAGATATTAAACATGTGCCATATATTTTCTTTTTGAGATACATCGACAAAGGTCTTCTTCTTTTTAAAAAGTCAAGGATATTGACAAGAATTAGATAGCAGATACGGACGGACTTGCAAATGCAGTGTCCATGAGGCGGTTGTCCACGCATTGCTGCCGGTTGTGAATGAGTTTGCGGAAGGACGGAACCACGACGTCACTTACAGCTGGACTGCCCAGTAATTTCCGGGTGGTGTCCGTGTCAAGTCCTGACGGCTGGCAAGTCATGAACATCACGAACCTTGACACAGACGCAGGTGACCGTGATGATGTGCTTTGTGCAGCCAATCCGTTCCCTTTCGTAAGATATGGATGTACCAGGCCCCATCCGCTTTCCTTCGTCACGCGAGACCAGACACCGGTCGCCGCTAAGTGAGCAGGCCACTCCGTAGTGGACTCAGCAATGACGACAAAGCCTTCGTGTACCTTGAAGCGTTTCGCAACGGATCGAACTCGGATCTCCACGTTCTCGCCCTTGTCAAGCTGAACTGGAAAGCACCAGTCGGACGAGACGACATCGGCTGATCTTCTAACTACTCGAGCTCCTTGTCGTTTCCAACCAAGTTCAGCCACTCGCCAACACACACTGGACACTGTTTCAGCATCATAAGGCATCACACGCGTCGTCTTGAACTGCATCATAGGGTGTGTTTCATCCTTCCTGCAGATGCAAACTTGTTCAGTGTTTGCAGTTAGCACCGGTTGTGATGCTTCCTTGGTGATGCTCTTTATCTCGTGGACACGGGCGTTCACGTTGGCCTCCAGCATGTCGAAGATCATCGCGTTATCCGCTGCCTGGAACCGCTCGTTCATCATCATATCCACTCGCAACGCTCTCACAGCAAGAGAGCTCCTACTCAGTTGCTCTCTTTTCATCAATTCTGCTGCCTTAAGTGCTGTTTGCACTCTCCCTGAGACCTGTACACAGGCTTGAAGTCGGTCTTTTAGCTCCTGGTTCTCCCGTATCGAAGCTTGACACCGTCGCATCTCGTGAATCGCAGCGACCTGCCAGCCCCCAGCCTGCATCTGGACGAGCTGTTCCAGCTCAGGAGGAAGGTTCATAGGGTCTTGCAGCATAAGCCCCGGTGTACCACGGGACCGCAGAAAAGCTACATACTCGCTGAGCGTCTCTGCCTGCTCTCGGAGCGTCTCGAACTCCTGTTTGCGACGCTTCCACCTCGTGATCGGCTCTTTCGTCTTAGTGACCTCAATTTTTGTAATTAGAGGCTGAAACTTTACAGACGTTTGTGCCGTTGTCTGTTTCACCTTCTTGGCCGGTCGTGGCGTGGAAATTCCTTTGCGTTTGAGAGTTTTCGGCTCTGGAGTCGATGGCGTCTCCTGACGGTCAAGCTCTGCCATTTCTTCAAGGAAGTGGCACAGCACTTCGTCGCTGTCTGGTGGTGATGGCTGAGACAGGGGCAGCGGCTGCGGCAATTGGATCCCCATTAGATCAGGCTCCAGCCACGGCGAAGTATCCAGCGCAGAGCTCATTTACTGCGGTCACAAGGAAGCAGGAACGCAAATGCACACGACTGGCCAAAATGTGTGGACTAAAAAAAACGCCGCAATCAAAGTGTGATGACGACACTGGTTTAACTAGTATCAGTACATGGTCAAAATGATCCAAATCAGTATATTTAATAAACGATCACAAAAGCTGCACGACAAATAAATGCATGCTAGTTCCTTACATAATGCGAGCATACGTGCCTACATGCACGAGGTCATTGATACTCACTCCAACGTAGGGTGTTGAACGTGTGGCAGGTAAAAGTCTGCAAGGTATTGATTCTTAATCGATGAAAGTTGTTGACGCCCACACGTGAGAGCAATCAATCTGCGACGTGTGAAAAATGAATACGAACTGTACCATATTAGTTGCTGTTGTTGCTCTATCGTTGCTCTGCAGTCCGTACGGAGTCTAATAGCGCGTTCTCTACTAACTGGTAACGAGCACTCAACACTTCACCGAACATCGGAATGACAACGTCGCTTACAACCGGAGTGAGCAGTGTTGGTCCATTCTCTTCTGTGTCTTCCGTTCGTAAGCGTACAGCTAGTTGAATTTGACACGTGTCTGGTCCATTCGGTTGCACGACAGCCCAACCAGAGTCTCTTGTAACGTGAGTCCACGCTTTGGCCTGTGCAGGACGAGCTTGCCATTCGGTAATCGATTCAATCAACACAATAAATCCCCCTGCGATGACAATTCTCTTCATAACGCAATTCACACGGAGATCAACAGTTCCGCCGCATGAAAGTCGCTGCGTCTCGCACCCTTGAGATATTAAAGTGTCTTCCGAACATTTGGATACGTGAGTGCAGTCATCAGGAACGGCGCCCAAGTTCATCACATTCCAGATAACACGAGACGTTCTCTCAGCGTCGAAAGGCATGAAACGATTCCGCTTGAACTCCACCGAAGCGAACGTTCCCTCGAAGCCCTCACGATGAACGTTAACCTCGTCGATATCTGGACCAGCCATGGACTTGCGAATGCCTTGGATAAAATAATCCAACTCGACTAATCTCTTTTGTAAGCGATTCTGAAGGTTTGAGAGAACTGTAGAGTTCAGTTGTAGTAGACTTTGGTTCTGTTGTTGAGCTTGAAGTGCTTTAGCTGCGAAACTGTTCGCCACAATGAGGTTGTGCTGCTTGATACCAGCCACGGACAAGACCGTTTGCAGATCGTGACAAGCTTTGTAACAGCGCTCGAGTCGGTCTTTCAGCTGAGTGTTTTCTTCTTGAGCCGACTGACACTTTTGCTTCTCACTCACTGCGTCCTCTCTGAGCTGTTTCTGCTCTTCAGAGAGCCCCACGCCGGCTTTCATAAGTGTATCTTGAGTTCTCCGCAGCTTCAGGAACATAACGCGCGTCTCCAACGCCTGCGTCTCGGCTCGTAGTCGATGGAGCTCTTCCTTCCGACGTTTCCAGGACAGATTGGGCTTCTTTTTAGATGATGCCAATGTCATATCGCTCGGTTGCTTGAAACTGGAGCTGCTTGATAGCAGTGGCGACTCCGATACGTCCATTCCTCACAGAATCGTTTCAATAATGCGTAGGTCCAAGCTACATTCATGGCTTGTCTTATGCCGTTTGCGGCTGCGATGCTCGCAACGCCATAATCAAAGTGGCATAGTCTATCACCAGCGGGTAAACTGCAGTGCAAGATCTGTGGATAGGATAACAGTATGATGTCACACGTACATGTAGTTTATCTACCATAACGCTTTGTTTAACTTCCTAGTGACGAGTCTAGTAGTCTGTTATCCAAAAGCTGGTTACGTGAGCTTAGGATCTTGCGAAATGAAGGCACCACAACATCACTGACAGCTCTGGAAAGCAACGACGGCGTGATGCCGGGCTCGATATCCGCACAATCGTTCGTCTGTAGACATAGTGACGTCTTTATCTGGCAAACTCGAGGCGTAGGTCCATCCGATGCAACGTGAACAGGGTAAACTACTGCCCACCCAGAGTCTCGAGTTACGTGACGCCATTCGTTCAGGAGCTTCGGACGCGCTAGCCATTCCGTTACGGCCTCTATCAGCATCAGAAAGCCATCGGGAATTGGGACACGTCTCATGACACACCGAGTGCGCATCTTCACGCTCCCTCCACACGCTAGGCTCTCCGTTAGACAACCTTCCGAGGCTCGTGTGCTTTTCGAGCTTTTGGTGATACGAATACTGTTCTCATCCGATGCAACGCCCAACTTCATGATACCCCACATTGCTTCGGACGTTTCCTTGGCGTCGAACGGGATCAAACGCGTTCTCTTGAGCTCCAGCGCCTCATTAGCTTCTGTGTTGTTCGTTCGATGCACTTGGACCCGGTCTGTATCAGTTTCCGGTGTGTGAACAAGCGTTTCCCTGATGATCGCCTCGAGTTTACCCAACCGCTCGTCCACTTTGCTCTCGAGCATGTCCAGACCGAATATATTGAGGGCAGGGAGCTCGTAAGTGGCCCTTGGAAGACCGATGTTTGAGCTGTTTTGAGTCAAAAGTACATGGAGGGAAGCGCAAACCTGCGTACAGTGTTGGAGTTTTGCCTTTAAGCGCTCGTTTTCTTCTTTAGCCTCTTGACACTGCTGTTTCTCAGTCTTCAGTGCGATCGCCCACTTCAACTGGTCCTGAGATACCCCGAAAGCAGCGTTCATCATTGCATTGTGAGTTCGTGCCAGACTCAGGAACGCCACGTGAATTCCTAAAGTCTCCGCTTCAGCTCGAAGTCGCTCCAACTCCTCCTTCTGGCGCTTCCAGGACGGACAGCGCTTGGATGCTAGCGATGTCTCTGCGTGTCGTTTCTTGCTTTTGGTACTGCGCTTTGTGGGCTCGAACTGCACGTCAGCGACGTCGATCTCGCGTAGGAAGCTTTCGAGGACATGCTGCTCCATGGTGATAGAAGAGAGAGTGAAGGCTGCGACAAACGAGACCACCAAAGGCGAGAACACGATCAATTGAATCGATCTCCCTATGACCAATCCACCGGGATTCAGCCCTACAGGTGTTTACACCTGGACAGACGATACCAAGTGAAGTTGGTGTTGTCCCTCACGAGTTAATGGAAGTTCTAACATGACGTTGTTTGACGAGCAATGCTCACGCTTACGGGCCTGTTATCACGCAATTTGCATGCTCAGGATCTAACTTGCGCACTGGAAAGGAAGCCTGTGGCCCACACTGTTGTAAATCCTGACATTGACATGGAGCTGTGTCGAGTTATCCGCAAGTTCTCATTCTCGATCTTGCTTATGATACATGCGCCCTTCGAAGACATAGACTTGAAACCTCGCTTCCATCATCCTGCAGATGCTTGAAATCACGACTCCACTGACATTTCGAGATAGAAGCGAGTCCTCGCTAGCAGATCCCTCATCTCTTAAACGCATCAGCGTCTGTGTAGAGTTTCGAGCTGGTGACAACTGGACGTACTGTGGCCCATCCGGAATCACGGGTTACGAAGTTCCAAATGATCGACGGGTACGCGCACCATTTGGTTAGTGTCTCGCCTTGAAACGCAAACCCATCAGGAACTACAATGGATTTTACCAGGCAATACGCACGGATATCCACACTACCGCCGCAGTCGAGAGGGTACGCAAAGCAAGCTTCAGTAGCTAACATACTATTTGAACGTCCAGTGACACGAGTTGCTCAATGACGTTCCAGGCCACATTGGACGTTCGTTCGGCTCGAAACGGCAGTAAACGCGAGTACTTGAGCTCGATTTATTCTTCATCTTCACGATTCACTTGGATGTGTTCTTTGTCGGACTCGATAACCAAAGGTGACAGTCCATCGAATAAATTTTCCAGCTTGTCCTGTCGTTCTACCAGCCGAAGTTCCAGTTTGTCGATGAGAATGGAGCTGTCCACTTGCATTTGACTGTCAAACCTCATTTCGATCGACAGAGCTCTCACTGCTAGTGAATTTACCGTTAGAAGTTCTGTATTGTCAGCTTGAGCTTGAGTGACGCAGACGCACCAGCTTGGCCTTTAACTCGCTATTCTCTTTGAAAGCTTGTCTCTGTCATTGTCTTTCGCTGAGAGCTGTCCCTTTCCAGTGTTTTTGGCCTTCTGAGACTCAATGAAATCATTTTCACTATCGCTTGATGGGCTTTAAGAGACTGTAAGTAAACCTGTAGCTCCGTTGCCTCTTTCGAAGTCGCTGCAGAACTTCCTTACGCCGTCTCCATGTTTGGTTCGTTTTGGGTTTCTTCAGCTAATATTCCTGAAACGCAGAAGTTCTGGCTGGACTTTGGGCCATTGTGGTTAATGGTGAAATAGCAGAGATCACCTTGCAGATCATCTGTAGGTAGTAGACTGAAGAGCTGAGTGCACCACTTTCGCAATTTCTGTTGACGCTTGGATTTCTGGCCTGTCATCTCCGTCGACGCAGCCCAGTAATGCGTTACCAGCAGAGCTCGGAAAAAATAATTATAATATAGTTATTGTGCAATTGTATTGACGGAATTATGGATTATTGGTAAGGAGTACTTTCCGTAAAATATGCAATTGTGACCGTAATAATAATATTGACTTTTTACAATACTAAATGTGCTCAACTACTCAAAAGTGCTATGACGTCGGTCATTTTCTCTTCTTCCAAGTGGCATGTCGACTTCTCGAGCAATATCCAACTTCTTCTTCACGGACTGTGGCAACGGTCACTTCTCCTGCAAGCAATGCGGGACAACTCGGAAGCAGGCGCCTGGGACAGGGTGTACAAACCTCATCCTGGACTGTGTTGCCGTTGCCGGCTCATTTTTGTTTGCGATAGTACATGTAAGCCAGGACAAAAGTCCCGGTGGCAGCCACCAGCTTTTCAACCCTGTGCAGTGGATTGGTAGGGTCATCCCAAACCACTGCACTGCACCGCTCTGACCCTACCAATTTATTATAATAATTGCATTACTTATTATTGTTTTCATGGATACGGCAATGATGGATTATTTTTCACTCAGAATCCAATACAATTTTATATTTTATTTTCCGAGCACTGGTTACCAGCTATCCTGTTGCTGTAGAATTTTGTTGGTCGCACGCAGTACCTGTACCTCACAGTATGGTATTAGAAAACATATCTCAATTGAATCGAGACCAACTCGTATCTCCAGAAGCACTTCGCACTATGGTTCAATCACATGGTTATCAGCAGCTCGTAACTACAATGAACAAACTTCAATTATTTAGCAAGCGTTGAGTCGAGGAGTGCGTTATCTAAAACTTGACGTCGCTCTTTCATGATTCGTTGAGTGAATGACACTACGGCATCGCTGACTTTGTCGCTGAGCAATGGGAGAGTCGCAACTTGCTCGTGATCAGCAGTAGCCGACCTCATTTGAGCCATTATCTGTGTTTGGCACATATCGGAGCTCACCCCTTCGGTTCCTGGGTAGATGATCGCCCATCCTGAATCTTGTGTTACATGAGTCCACTTGGCAAAATTACTCGGGGAGGCCAGCCATTCCGTAAACCCTTCAGCCATCACCATAAAGCCTCCAGGGATGGCAATAGGCTTCATCAAGCAACACGCCCGTACTTCCACACTGCCTCCACATTTTAACGGGTGGGTGAAATGAGCTTCGGACGCTAACACCTCGCCCGAAAGACCACAAACTCGAGCACATTCGTTGCTCGGAAACGCTCCAAGCTTCAGCATGACATCCCAAGCGATCGACGAAGTCTTGTCAGCACTAAACGGCAATAGTTGTGTGTCCTTGTACTCGATCGTAGCGGTGGAGTCGTCGAGACCTTCTCGGAGTATTCGGATTTCGTTTGAATCATGCATAACTGGATCAACTCGAGAGGTGGAGAAAATAGTTAAAACTTCTTGACTCCTCGCATCCATCCGGGCTTTAAGCGCAGTGAAGTTGACAGGGCTGGACAGTTTGAAGTCTATTTCCACAAGTAGTGAGCGTGGTGACTGGAACATGATTTGGTTGACACTCGCTTGAGTCAACGTGGACTGAAGAGCCTTGTAGTTCTCCTCGTACTTCGTCAACTTCCGTTTCAATTGCTTGTTCTCATCGTCTGTCATTTGTCGCTTCTTTCTCTCGGACAACGCCGTTGTCTTCCACTTCTGCAGCTCAGGCGAGTGACCGAAGCATTCGCCCAGGACCTTATCGTGGAGTTTTTTTATCTGTAGAGCTCGTAAGTAACCTTCCAGATCGAACACCTCCTTTCGAAGACACTGGAGCTCCTCCTTTCGCCGCTTCCACGTCGGATTCATCGGGTTCTTCGTAAGCGATGGGGACATGACGCGTATTTGATAGTGACAGTACTATGCAGGGAGAGTACATAACGCAATTTCTGATTGCGTGCCGAAAAAATACGATGGTTTTCATTAACTAACACAAACGTGATTCTACATAGTGCTGCGTCTGCGTATCTGGTGGAGCTTTCTAAATGATACGGACGCTCTGAATCTTGCAATTGCGATTGAGAAGCGCAAGATGGACATTGATGAACCTAAAAATTCCACCAAGAAGCTTCCGTCGTGGCTCAAGCGTAAACGGGAGATAGAAGTGCTACGTCAACAGAAGGAAGCCATGGAGACACGCGTGGCGTACTTGGAGATGAAGAAAACATTCGAAACTGGAGGTTTAAACGTCTTTGAACATTCCAAACTCCAGTCCTTGGCCCTTGAGGAGAAACAGAAATGCACTGCTGCTCAAAACGAGAACGAGAGACTTAAAGCCGAATTACTGCTGTACACGAAACAATATGAAGTCTTCCAGGAGATGATGGCCCACCAGCAAGAGGAGGAGGCGAGTCTACCCCAACCAGGACAGATCAATTCGGATTACTCGCCGATATGCAACGAAGGGGAACTGTTGGAAGTCGTCGGGTCTCTTTGGGGTGATGAATCGGCACCACTTAGCCCGTTAGCATGGTCTACGCTGTCGGATCAAGAGCCTGGCAACAATGACTTACGACTTGATGAGGACTTGGAACTGAAAACAAAGAAGCCAAAGAAGAAACGACGATGCGATCGCAATCGCCCCTGGCATGAGATGGCGCGGCTACAATTGGAAAGTGACAATCTGGAGCAAGAACTACAGACCCAGTTGGCCCACGCCAGTAAAGAAGCAAAAGGAGTTCTCCATGGACGCAACGAGAATGCACAACTGAAGGAAATGCTACAGGAAAGTGTACAGGACATCCATCAACTCGAGCAAAACGCTATTCGTCAGCTGAATGAGCTCGTTCAATTCGTTCCGAGTTCCTCAGCGATGACAACGCGAGTTCTCCCATTCGACATGACAGTCGACGACTCGATATTGAAGAGCATGGCGTACAGTGTGGACGATCAGTACAAGGACATGGGTCGAGTTCTTCTTCGCGCAGGAATTGACGGGTTGTCTTCTGAAGTGGTGGAGAGCTTCGCCAGTCGTACCAAATCTGTGTATACGGGGAACAAGGAAAGTGAAATACTCAAATTCCGCGCACGAATAGTGACGCCATTCACAAGAAGAACGTTGGAGAGAGCTTTATGGGGAAGATTGGAAGCTGAAGGAGGAGTCACTTTCGAACTGGGCCTTGAAGCTCACGAACTGGTATTTCTCGTCTTGGGAGCTTTATTAGGTTGAACAATTAGAAGTACTTACCAGTGTTGTGTATAGGTTGTCCCGTTTGGAACATCCTCCCGCGTTGCAATTCAGAAGCGCGAAATGTCTGTGGATGGATTCACGTGTGTCATGCGAATGGTGATCAAGCAGTTTGTTGAAAACCATCGAGTTGTGCAAGTGTGGAAGACGCTGGCGGACTGGATGGTGGGACCAGGGTGCAAGGTGCGGACTGAAGAGTATGGCTGGGGCTACATCCAACCGTTAGACGGCGATTCTACTGTCACTGTGGGCTGCATCTTGATGACTCCGACAGTAGACGATAGCATTTCGTCTGGAAGATGCGAGATTGTCAAGTCCCTGTCCAACTTGTACCAGGAAATGATGATGTCTCGCCTTCAAACTCTTGAAAACCACACGATGGACGAAATTGTACAGGAGAAGAATGCTATCGGGCTTCAGTCAGTTACCTGTTAGAATGTTTTACGTCTAGTGTTTGTGTAGAAGCGGATAGTCGTGACTCCAACACGAAACAAGTAATTCACGAGCGAATAGTATCGAACAAGGCGTTCTGCACGAACTGGTGGCGCGAGAGAGTGAGCTGACGGAAGGATGGGACCACCACTTGCCGTATTGAGCTTGATGCTGCACGTGAACAATACTGCGCCTTCTCTTCGTTTTCACCCGGGTACAGACAAATGAATGACCGAGCTTGGCAGATACCAGGCGTAGCATTGGCTGCGTAATCTCGCATGACAAAGCAGCCTCCTTCGCGGGTTCGGTGCATCCATTTTCCAGACACCGGACTGTCAACATGCCACTCAGAACAGGACTCCGTCATGACAGCATAACCTTCAGACGTCACGAACCGCTTCATGACACCATAAGTATCAATAGTGACCACTCCTCCACAACTGAGCTGCACAGATACTCTTGTTGTGACAGCTAAACTGTCATCAGTGCGTCGACTAACAATTGAATCCTCCCCGTCAGGAAACTTCCCGGAAATGACAAAGGACCACATGATAGAGGAAATAGCCTTTTCTTTAAAAGGAAGCAACTCCAACCGTGTAAACTCCACAGCTCCTCTCTCCTCGTCCCGCGTTTGAATCATATCAGAGTCAGTAAAGGCCATAGGCTGCTTCATGAGAGCATAAGCATGTTCCAATTCATAAAACCTCGCGTCCAATTTCCCCTCCATCATATCAAAGACATGTGCGCCACACACTTGCAATTGTCGAGCTGTCCCTGTCTCCACTCGAAGGGCTCTTGACATTATACGAAGGATCTCCTGTTGCTCAAGTTCTGCATGGTTCATCACTTCCTGGAAAGACTTGTAGCATTGTATGTATCGTAGTAACTTGGCTTTAAGTTTCTTGTTCTCGTTCTGAGTAGTGATACATTTCTGTTTCTCCTCCTCAGCAAAGGACTGAAGTTTAAACATTTCAAAAGCATTTAAACCTCCAGTAACGGATGTTTTCTTCATCTCCAAGTAAGCCACACGAGTTTCCATCGCTTGAGTCTGTTGACGTAAAGATTCCAAATCCTCTTTACGTTTTAGCCATGAAGGAAGTTTCTTTTTAGACGATGGAGGACCAACAGCGTCCAGTTTGCGCTTTTTGACTGCACAGTTAGGGTTTACCAGCGTTTGCCGACTATCGAGAGCTTCCATATCACCCAGGAAGCTCTCCAATAGCCCATAAGAAGTGCCTGGAGACATGCACGAAGGCATCATGCGATTCTTACTGAACTTTCAATTATATTTCGTACTTAACTGAAAAGTAATTACTACGTAGTAATTTACAATAAATTTCAAAGGGGGGCCATCATCATAACGTTACGATGAGCTCTTCTAGTGTCGATGAGAATAGCGACTGTGTAACGAATCCACGAGCTTCCGTCACTTCTGAATCCACTTCAAGTGTTCGTCTTGGTCCGTCCTTCTGGCCAGCTAATGCTGCAGTGAAAACGAGAAACGGAACGAGTCCGAAAATTAAGAAAAAGCGACGACGAGACCGTAATCGACCAATTCACGAGATTAATCGCCTGCAAATTCAAGTGAAAGAGTTGGAAGCGCAACTGACGGCTTTAGAGCCTGAAAATAACGGAGAATTGTGCGAGTTACGAGCTTTAAAGGACAAAAATGACGTGTTGAAGGAGAAATTGAGGAAGACGTTGAAAGGAACAGCAGCAGTGGAAGAATTGTTACGGACTCATGCTGATGCACTAGTGCAAGCACTACCCAAGTCGTTGGTAGTATCTGGAGAGAATTTAGTCTACAATTTAATTGAAGACGACGCAGTTTTCCAAGTTTTGGCGAGGACTGTGGATGAACAGTATCTCGATATGGATCGGATTCTTGAAAATGCTGGTGTGAGGAATTCGACCTCGGAGATTTTTGACGCGCGAGTGTCACGACTAACACCTACAGATTCGGACTGTGTCTTGAAGACACGTACTTGTGCTTTCTTACCATACGCAATGGAGTGTGTGGAGAAGGCCATGTGGTGTAGAATGGAGAGTGAGTCGGCTATTCTACCGGAGAATGTCCAGTCCAGTCGAGAACTGGGTCTCCCACTCGGTATTGCGTCCAATTTGATCGTCTCGAAGCGAGAAGTGCACCTGGATGACGTGTCTTTTACGATTCGGTTGGCTTTAAAGGAGTTTGCGGAACCTGATCGCTTAGTTTACGTTTGGGACGCTGTAGGCGACTGGCCTCAGCCTAATACTGCACTTCAGGTGTCTACTCGTGAATTTGGATGGACCTGTTTCGCACCGACGGACTCTACAGACCTCAGTGTACTTCGGAGTTTTGTAATGGTGCGCTCGACGACTACTCCCTCGGTTAATGTCGACCTTATTGAGCACGTAATGCAGTTGTATCGGCATACCATCGAGGCTAGGTACCAAAAGCTAGAGAACACACTTGTAGATGCTTCGATATGCTCAAAGAACGTAGCATGTGGATCTGTTTCAACGGAAGAAGACATCTTTCTTCTCTAAATCGTGTGCACAAGTTTAAAAAGAAAAAAAAAACCGAGTTCATTAAAGAAATTGGGGACCCGGGTGGTGGACCCGGGGGACTTCGCAGTTCGAAGTCTCATATCACATGGGATTTTGACACTCCTGCTACAAAATTAAACGGAAAATCTATTGTCCATGTTTTCTGAAGAGGGGGTGAAAACCCAACATCTTGGCCGGCGTCAAAATGGGCACCTGTAGTTACAGAGCTGTGTCTGCAGGGCACGCTTCACCACAGAGCCATGGATGATCTAAACGAGCTCGTTTGAAAGCTGTGTCAGCGTCCTCAGGTCACTAAGTGGCTTAGCTAGGCGACAGCATCCAAATTGGATATTAACCTAACCCGGATAGAAAACATGAACAATAACACCTGCCTAAATACAAGTCCCAACACAACACTAAATTACATCCTACTGTACGTTTTGTACAGTACACACACTGGGAAAAATAGCACAAATAGCAAATTGCTGGTCTTTTGCGTTCGTAATTGCTATCGCCGAACCCTACATTTGTGTCTGAATTTGCGAGTGCGAGGCAGATAGAAGATCGCGCAAATTGCTGGCAAACGTTTGGCTGTGGCAGCTTCGGTTTTGGCAATGAACAGGGAGGCTGTTGCCGTCGCGGAGAAGGCTGCACGCCGCCAACGCTACAAGAAGCTGCTGCTGTTACATTTTATTCGTAGCAGTATTAAACAGGGAACTATAGACTTCGGTGAAGCCATCAGAAAGGTTAGTATTGTACTCGAGCTGGACCGCATTCCACTTGTTCGAGCCAAACGGCAAGATCTGCTCAATCAAACCAAGCATGTACAACGTTTCAGGAGGGGTCCAGCCTTTTCCTTGGGCCATGGTGGCAAATGTGATAGTGCTGCACACGTTACGGGATCGCACGGCTGCGCTGCATGAAGTCTGGGTCCACCACGAACAGCGTTTGGGTGGTAGCAAATTGCGGAGACCTCAAATCCGTCTCTGCAGATTGCGCGTAAATTTGAGTCACCTATCCCTCGCTTTTAAATTGGATTATGGGAGCGCTTCTTTTGCAATTTGTGGTGTTTTCTGAAGGTCACCACTGACAGCTTAGCATCTACGGAAGTGCTCTGTAATAACCTTTTCTAGTACTACTTCCGTGCGGAAATAGATGACCATTTGTTTTTTTTGGGCGCTCCGCCTCGATATTTTTTCTGATTATTAGATTGTGAGGGCTGCTAGCTAGACGATCTGGAGTTGACAGTAAGCGAGATGCAGCGGCAGGAAGAGGTGCAGGCGTTCATGTTCCGCCGCACTACAGCTACAAAAATGGATCTAAGACATCACTACTTTCTGTAGGGGCGCTCCATCTTGTGAACTGGCGTGAGTAGGGGGCGGGTCTGTCTGAGTGCACGCCGCATGTAGCCTGCTTTCTTTAGCTGTTGGACGAGATAGCTGCTCATGTTGCAGGCAAATTGGATCCCACGCAAATTTTCACGCTGAGTCGTCTTACAGAGCGCAGCGCGATCCACCTTCTTCCTGCCGCACACACTCTTTCTTAGCTTGACCACAGCTGCCACTCGATCCTCCATCGGGCTGATTCCTCGCCTCCAAATGCGCTCCACAACTTTTCGGCCCACATGAAAGTCCCGTGCAACCAGTGCGATTTCTCCGTGTTTTAGCACTCCCCGTACACTGCGAAGAAGTAGAGTTTCCCAGACGGCCTGGCGTTCACTATCTGTAATCTCACCCATCTGTCAGCCGGCCTGGTGATCTGCAACGCTGTCAAGTCGCCCTCCGAGTACGAGAGTGAGAGCGATTTCTCGGGCTGGAAGCGGCGGGAAACGCGGGAGATTCAAAAGTCCAAACTGGATCACTGATTGCCGATCAGGCCCCCTTCTAAACCGATCTCCTAATCAGTTTGGGCGGGGAATGATGTTATGGAGACTGACATATTTTTGGAAAGGGTTATCTATTTCCGCACGGAGGTAGTAGTAGAAGTAAGCCTCTCAGGTCACGCGAATTATCCAACCGTTCGTCCTTTCATCCCGTCACAAGCGAGAGATTCTCACAGCAAGGCTGAACGACCATTTTGACTCAGCATTAGAGCGATCTAGTCCTCAGTCTCCAATGGAATCGTCCAGAATACATGGTATCACGGTTGTTCAAGGGTGTTCGTCATGAATAGGTTCATTGTATCGGTGTTGGTTCCAGAAGCACCACTGCAAGCGCAACGAGCAGTAAATACTAATCGATCAACCTGAACACCCACCTGTGCGCTCCAGCTCCTTCTGCCAACTCTTCTACAACACCGTCAAGAGACACGATGACAAGAAAATTAACACTGTGAGGCCTTCAAGGACTCATAGAAATGCTAGTTGTTGTGCAGAAACCGAGAGATTTTACTCGCACTGCACCTTGGATCTGCTTCTACGAGGGAAAAACTTTAGTCGATGATGTTGTGGGGACTTTGAATGACGATGTCTGGGCCAAGCTACTTTTCGCTGTCTGAGAGTTCAAAATGATTGATAAAAATTGACATTCTCCAGAATCCGGAAGGCCTTGAACTTACTTTAAATGTTAGCGTCAGCCATTCTGTCTGTCTTTTTCTGAAAACGTAATTTTCCCCTCAGTTGGAATGTATGGCAAAAACTGCAAAGCGCGATTTGCACATAATTTGTCAGACAAATGTCAAACCAGAATTGCTATGTAACTTAAAGTGAATTAGAGCAAAACGTACCCTACCACACTTGGCATTAGATGGTGTCGAGTGCGGCCAAGAACTAACTATGTTTTCTAGACCAAGAATTGCTAAGATATTAAAATGACAGTAGCATTTGCTTGCACCAGGGCCTCATATGACCGTATGGGGCTCTGCTGCTTGCGTATAATTGCCTACTATTATCCTTCTATCACACATTGCGTCCACAAACTACTGCAACAGCCAAGGTGGCTGTCACAGTAGCTTGTGGGAGCCTTTCGGTTTGTACCAGCACCTGTCTGTGGAGAGCAGCGCTGTTGTCGGCGCACTTTGTAGCTCTGCGGAGTAATTAACAGCTGTTGAGGTATTAAATAACTTACTGCTCTCTCAGATGTCTCTAAGTCCGTATTAAGTTCATTGCTATTGCTATTACTGTGCGAGCACTGATGAGTAGATTAACCCACCGGCGACCGCTGTTATCCCAGCTTTGCTGGTATAAGTTTTATATAGAAATTTGTATGCTATGGGGGTAGGGAAATCAATGTTCCCATCGGTCTGGAGTGTCACCACCTGCTTTCGCTTACTTTTTGCTTATTGGTCAGTAGTATCCAATCAGAGTTGAGATAAGCTTCTAATAGTGAGGTCTGTCAATGGACTTGGCGAAAAAACCTTGTCGTAATTCGGAGTAGCCGCCCAAAATCACGAAAATAATCTCTACTTTTAGACTATCTATTACAAAAAAAATTAGTAACGCAAAATCATTGCTCGGCATCTATCCCCGCCCAGTATGAGCACGCTGAGGAACATCTTCTCGGAACTGCTGACGGTGGTGATGTAATCACACACTACCGCGTGGAATGGGACCTGAAGCGTTCGTTCAACTCTGGAGCCGATGCCAATGGAGAGAGCTCAAGAGGTAGCTCTCTAGGATACGAGCGCAAACCTGTGATGAACCCTGGCATTGACTGTCTTTTGACGCCGTGCGAAGCTGTCGTCGGGTCACTCGAGCGTGGCACGCCGTACTATGTGCGCGTGTACGCCTACAACTCGTTTGGCTACTCGACTGAAGCAGGTTACCCGGTGATGCCGGGATTTGGCGTGCCGATGACACTTCCAGAGCCTCCTGTTGCCGTTCTGCTTTCACCAGCGAAATCTACAACAGATCGAGGGTTGACTATATCCTTTAACACTTCGAGTGGCAGCTTCGACGACGGTGGCGCTGATGTCACGCAGTACAAGATCGAGTGGGACGCTATGGACCTAGACGCTGTGATCCCAGACGTGATAACTGCCGTCTCTAAAGGAGACACGGCTGCGGTGATCTCGGCCAGCTTAATTAACCAGGTCTTCTACGCAAAGTACACAACGCAGCTTCTTCTGCTGTCAGCGGCTGCGTACGACGTGCGTGGTTCGTTCCGTTTGGCTTTCCTGGACTCCGTGACGTCTAGTTTGCCGTGGGATATTTCGTCGAATGCTTTAACTGACGCACTAGAGGCGCTGCCCACCGTGGGTAAAGTCAGTGTTCGGCGTGTGGCTGCTGGATATGGCTTTGCGTGGTTTGTGACCTTCTTGACAGCTCCGTTCCGAGCGGATACGTCAACTGGAGGCGCTGTGTACGGAGATATCTCACTGCTAAAGATTTCCACTGACAGCTCACAGCTTCTGGCTGCATTTAGCACCTCCCAGTCTGCAACTACGACATTGACAGGCACAGGAGCTAAAATAGCGACTGCAACACTCATCCGCGCCTTCAACAGGTTTGAACAACAAGTGGTCAAGGTTACAGCAACCTCAGGGACGATAGGCGGCTTCTTCAAGCTCAGCTACAACCAGCAGCAGACCACATCACTGCCAGCAAATGTCAGTGCAGCAGCCATGAAGGTAGCACTTACCCAGCTCACAGACTCAGACGAGCTGGTCGGCGATATCGACGTCTACAAGCTACAGAGCGCCACGCCCACGGGTTTTGTTTACACGATCGTGTACAAATCACGTCTAGGGCCGAATCATCCGCTTGTGGACTGCATCGGCACGGATCTCACTAAATCTTTGCCTTCTGCTTCAACTTCATGCATTACGCTACGCGCAGTTGGCGGTGGGCTTCCTGTGATGAATCGAAAGTTCTATGATGTTGCAGTTGTGAACAAGGCCGACCTGGTTATTAGCAGCGACGGAATGGCAAAGTACGATGTACTAGGCCTACCACTTGGCGTTGGTTACCATGCACGGGTGTCTGCTTGGAACGGTGTCGGTAACATATACGGGGAGACGCAGGCATCCACACCTGCTCGTTTCGTAGTGCAGGACGTACCTGATTCGCCTCGAGATGTAAATGTAGAGCCGCGATCCCCGACCGAATTGCTGGTATCATGGACACAACCGCTGAGCACAGGACGAAATCCGATCTTGAACTACACAGTGCAGATCGCAGCACGACGGGGAATCGCTGAGCAGCAGTTGATTAAGGCGGACAGTTCTCTAGGTGACTTATCTCACCGCCGTCTGGTGATGAAGCTTCGCATTGGAGACCTGACTGGGACCACGACGGTACTGGCCAACGTATCAAGTGACGATTTGAGCACAGCACTCACTAAGGCGTTGAATCTTCCTGGTGCGATCGCAAGCGTGAGTCGTAACAGTGTTGGGATCTTTTCAGGTTACGGCTACGAGTGGGTCGTTACCTTCAGTGACTCGATCGGAGACGTGCCTCTCATTGAGATCGCAGAAGCCAGCTACGGCAACGCAGATAGTTCACCTGACTACATGTCAGCGTTGTCTCTGAGTGTGAGCGAGACGGTGAAAGGAAGCGTGGATGGTAATAGCATGGACTCGGCTTCTGTCAGGACGGTGATCGTGAAACCACAGCAGGAATCCCAGCGTGTGTTTATCTACAGTGGATCACCCGTGGATATAGGTGGCTCCGTGATGCTAAGCGTAGGTGGTGAATCTACGCCACCGTTAGCTGTTGATGCCACTTCGGAAGACGTTCGAGTTGCACTGGAAGGGCTGTCGACTGTTGGTGAGGTGCTCGTGACAGTAACAGGAGCGCGCGGGCCAATGACTGCGGGGCTGTTCGCTGCGCCACCGACCGCATGGGCATGCAGTAATGGGGCCACCCGGCCCAAGCGGCCAGCGCCAGTGGATTATGGAGCGATGAATTTGCAGTGGATTGCCGCGCGATGGGGGCGCAGCTGAATGGAGGCAGCCATCTCGTCGATGCAGAGGAAGATCTTTTTGCTAGACGAGCGTGGCAATGCAGTGTACCCATCAACCGAAGCGGGACGACCGGTCGTACTTGCTCGAGTTGGAGATCGTAGAGTAATGTAGAGCGCAGTCGGAGATAGACCTATAGCGACGGAGCAGCAGAGAAAAACATATAAAAAGCGATACACAACGACCTGCTTATTTATCCTTTAACTTTGAGATGACACGAACGTTGAGCATTAATCTACATGTATTTCTACTATCCTCGAGATCAGTTCACTATACTCGAGTCGGTAAACGCCAACCATAGCACGTGCGTAGAATAACGATTGCGCGTATTCTTGACGATGCAAAATGAAAAGTGATCATATTAGTAAAGACTTCCTCCTACTCGATAGCTAATGATCCATTCTAGAACACTCGAAGCTTCACCAAACGAATCCTCTGCTGTGCGAGTTGCTGCTGTCCTGTCCGTGCAGATAGGAGCAAATCTTCTTCTAGAACTCCGACACGTAGTACATCGTACGTCTCCTCCGTGACCTATTGTCTTAAATCTCACGTGACCTCAACTGTCGCAAGGTGGATCAGGTAGCTGTACTCGTCCATCGGCAACGGAATGGGATGCCAAGGCGTACCCGCCGCAGGTGCTCGTCGACTGCACCAGTTTGCCAATTTACCGAAAAGCGATGGAGTCTCCACTTGTCTGTGCTCAAAGTGAAATTGCCCTTGCTGAGTGACAGCAACGCCTACCACAACTCCAGCCAATAATCCAGCCACAAACTGCATCGGCCCGAAGAAATATCCGTCTTTATAATTCCAGAGTGAATGGTGAAGTGTAGGCAACGTCAATTGCTCAACGTAGCCCTTGTGACGATTCATAGCAGCGTTGAAGTTGTTCACCACATCTTTAGACTTCCAGACTAGAATTTGAAGCCACAGAAGAGCTTACAGACGTAGAATCATCCAAGCCATTGGACTCCACTGCGATCTAGTGACAAAAATCTGTATAAGCATAATTTTAATATAAGTATAATTTTAAATGAGACTTCAAAACTAGTACAGTAGGATAAACGGTATTTCTGAGAATTGGCCGACATGCTTTCGACGTTTGAGAGACTTTGAGAGACCTCCGAGAATTATCTATAAGGACAGAACATGACTACGTCTGAAAGAAATGGGAATGCCACTTTCATTTTTTCCTGCATTGGTCCAACACAACCGAGGTATGAATTGGAGCTGGCGCGTGGAGGACGTGGCATCGTCCATCGTTTACGACTTTATTGACGACAGAACATGGTCCTACGGGTCGTGCGTTGTCGTGCTACGTGGGTTGCCTGGAAGCGGGAAGACAAAGTTCGCCGAGATGCTTCGACGTGCGTTTGTAAATGCATTTGCAGAGGACACCGTGAGCAATGCACGGACCGTGCATATATTCACCCCTCAGCAAGATCAAGCGGGTGCATGGTGGTGTGATAGGAACATGCACGGCATATTTAGAACTGAGCTTCATAGCGCCGAAGTGGTGATCGTTGACAGTTCGCACATTTCTCAAGTGGAATGGGAGTTCGTGGAGAGAATGGCAAATTCGTGTTGGAGCGATTGTGGACTTGAAGGGAAGACTTACGTGGTGAGTTTTCTTTGCGATGATTTCGAGCACGCGAAAAAATTAAATCAACGCGCGAATGACCCGCTACCAGATGAGTTGTTGTGCAACCTTTACCGTGATTTTCAAGCGGCGGAACCTGAGGTGGCTGAAGTAGCACATTTCTACACTGTTGTTCCTCAATAGCGTTGGAGACGCAGTGCAACAATCTCCGGAAGTACGGCAATGTACTGGCTATCAAGTTTTTTTTTTTTACGTTTTATTGTTAGCAATACAGTTGACAACATAAATTTACATCGATGGCAGAACAACATTGACATTAAAAGACGTATTTATATTGAGTTTAGTAATGACGATGTCAACTCTTCACATAGCGTATTTGCATACAAGACTTTATATTCATGCTCCCTCTAACGCGTAGAGATATCCCGAGGTGTGAGCACACCACGTCAACTTGGTACGTCTATATGCCAGATTTAGTGCATATCCGACAGTGTGTCCTTGCCCGACGACTTGTGCTTGGACGACTGCTTCGCATGCCTCAACCTTGGTCTGACCAGCCGTCGTGGACGCCACTATGTTGTGCCTTTGGACGATGCGCCCTCGGCTCGCTCGCTCCCTGCAGGTATCGTCGCCATCTCGAATGACACCGTTGTCTTGCACAAAAAGTAGCAAAAAATTCTAAAACCTACCTTGCGAAAGTAAACACAGCATAAAATCTGCTTACAAGGACGCGTTTAGTGACGATGTTGATCCGCCATCGATTCAAATATTTTTGTTGTCGTGCCGAAAGAAAGTAGATCCTTCCAACGCTCGCCATTGAATGACTGCCCGATCTAAATGTTTTGCCTCTACATCTACAATTTATCTTTGGACCTTCCAACACCATGTCGACGATGTTTTACCATTGACCTGTCCAATACTACTAAACTTGAGATATATGATAAGCACTGACGCCGTCACGCGGTGTTCTTCCCTGAGCTTCTCCTTGTCCAGATCGAGCAGGTGGCTCATGGCTTGTCGTAGCTGCTTCTCTTCTTCGTTCTTGGCCTCCAGCCCAATAGCAATGCGGTGCAAACGCACATCTTGCTCGAATCGACAAAACCGAATCTTGTCGACGTTTGCCACATGCTCCCCAGACTTGTACGCACGTTCCAAGTGCTGTCGCTGAGAGGCCTCTCGCTGGCCTAGTTCCAGTAAGTGATTCTTCAGTGAGAGTTTATACCGGAGATACTGAGCTTGAGCCTTCGATGTTGCCTCGTGCTGCCTCGTTTTGGGAAGTAGAGGATAGAGAGACTTGGATGTATCACGTCGGGTGGTACGAGAAAAGGACGCTCGCTCAGGAGCGTGAGGATCCTCTCGTGCAACCTTCTTTTTTACTGGGTGTCAATTCATTGTCTTCTTCAGCCTCCAGGTGGTTGGCACTCTTTCGAGGAGTAACAGGCTTCTGGGCGGGAATGTTCTCGCTTGGTCGAGAATTCTCGCTATCTCCGACATCTTCAACCGCAGCTTCGTCTTCTTTGTCCTCGGGAACAACTTATCATTGACCTCTCAAATACTACTACTGTAGTACTAAACTCAAGGTAAGCACTAGACCTCGAGCTGATCAGCTGACAGGGAATCGAAGCCTTCAGCAGCCACAAAACTTTCCCTAGCGCAACCACACAGCAGAACGCCGGGCAGCGTAGCAGGTTATAGCAGCATTGTGATGGTGTAGCGTAAGGGTTGCGTAGCAGAACGTCGAGCAGCGTACCAGGTAGAACAGCCTAGTAGGTAGGGCAGCGTAGCAGGTTATATCAGCATTGTGACCAGTAGGGCTCCAGCAACGTAACGGGTAGCGTAGCAGATCGTCGACCAGCGTACCAGGTAGAACAGCCTAGTAGGTAGGGCAGCGTAGCAGGTTATAGCAGCATTGCGACCAGGTTCGAGTAGCGTAGCAGGTTATAGCAGCATTGTGACCAGTAGGGCTCAAGCAGCGTAACGGGTAGCGTAGCAGCCAGTAGAACGTCGAGTAGCGTAGCAGCCAGCAAAGGTCGAGCAGCGTAGTCAGCAATTTCGTGTAGTGCACGTCGAGCAGGGCGTCAGGACATTGGGTAATGGGGGACTTGAGGGGGGCTTGGTGAAATTGAAAATGAGGCTCCGCTTTGCGATTCTTGCCGCGAGGATCGCGCACATGAGGTTGGCTAGAGCTTCAACTTGCTGGGCAATTAGCACTCGTCATTTTTACGCTAGCACCTCTTATTGGCGGAATCGTCGGAGCGAACCCGCCGGGGGAAAGCTTGGCTTGGAAAAGCGCGCGGAAACACGTATAGTGGGCCTTGCGACCGCGTAGGAATCATGTTGGCTTCCAGTTTCAACCTCAACATATGATTATACTATATACTCACACTATACTATTGATATTACTATACGTGGCGAAGAGTGTGTTTGTACTGCCAGAGCATCAGCCCTGACAATAAAATGTCAACTGCGAAGAAACATGTCGACTTGACATTTCAATGGACCAGCCATGGTCTGCATTTCACTCTAATTTTCCGTAGTCCGCCATGGGGACGATGATTAAACGCAGTTGCAGTAGTTAGTGGTAGTTCACGGGTGGCACGACCGTGCAGAAGCCGCCCGGAAAAATTGACCGTTTTGAAGTTGCTGCTAGAACTTCACAGCCGGCTACGAAAGCGCATTCAGGGACGTGGACACCCACGTTGAAGCTCCCCGTCCGGCTCGGCGTGGCTTTAGTGTCATAGACCCCTATCGATGATACCGCAGCCAAGACTGCTGCCTCATGTTGTGAGGATGTTTAACTTTATCGATGTTCATACACAGTCGCCTTGCACCTATGCTACTACGTTTGTATCAATTCTAACTTCGCGGAAATCCATATGCGTTGTCTTCGAAGGTTTGCGTTCGGGCTCAAAACCCAAACACGTAAGCACTTGATTAACCGCTTCGCCGTCAATGTTCCAATCCGATGAGTGTCGAAACAAGACATGATAATGGCTTCAAAAGGAAGCCTGCATATTCGGGATACTTGGCGCCACCGCTTGTTTCGCCGAAGTAAATGTCGTTGTGCAGCCTCCACGTTGCGTGGTCGCAGTGTGTATTTTTCCAGTGTATCAACAAGATCTCGTGATCTTCTCTCCGGCCTCTGGCAATATCGCTGTTACCACAGAGAATACCACAGAGAATAGAGGCACAATTCAACTACGACATCGACTAAGACAAAGACAATTCGCAATGTGACACAACGACAGCGTTATGACCATGGCAACACCTAGACGTGATGAGGTATATTGAGTTACTTCCAAAGAGTCCTACAGACCTAGACTGGTCTAAGGACCGGTACAAGTCCAACCTTGGATGGCCGAGCCGTCTAATTTCCGACCGGGGAGATCCAGGACAAACTCTACAACGAAATAGCGACAGCGACTACGACTACGACTACGACGATACGGACCTTCGTGCATTCGCCGAAGGCTTAAGATGGCCGGAGAATCTGCTGCGCTGTTACCAAAGCCTCTCGGACGTCTCAGTGTATCTGATGATGACCCGGCGGCCTTCGGCGTCGCTTGCGTACGCTGTCTGTGTTCGCTGACCTTCAGTGTCAGTACTCGCAATTTGAACGTATGCTCTGTGTCATTATCGTTCGTTTGGGTATCGAAAGCCCTAGCACTGCGAGAGGTTGGCTCTGGAACCATTTTCGACGTGGTTCCATGAAACCCAACACTGGTATAAATACAGTCCCGGACCTAGTGGAGCTAGGCGGTTTTTTTTAAGGACGTAAGCTCGGAGAGCTAGTACTCGGTGGCTGACGCAGGACTTGCGGGTAACATGCTGCTACCAAGCCAGCTTCCACTTCCACTGGTAAGGATACGTCTAGTGACAAGATGTCGTCCTCGACGGAGATATACGCTGCGGTCACAGTCTTCTCTTAAGATCAAGAGTAGTTCGGTAACCCCAAATACTCAGTTGGTCTTATATTTCTCCAAGAACACAAAGCCTTACAAAAACATTTGACGCAACTACAACCTCCAGCAGGCTCGCAATCTGCCTCGCTGAGTGACCGGCTTCATTCTACTCATCATATCCCTGAATCTACCACTGGTTCGTGAGCCGTTGCTGAAAAAAATGAAACGACATTTCCAACACTAGCGCGTTAGATAAATGAATGCGCATCCAAAGTCATATTGGGACATTGGGCATCGAAAACCCAACGCTGTTAGCCTAAAACGGCATGTACGTGGCGAACCTTCGTTATCATAGTTGTTTGGGCCAGCGTGCAGTTTAGTCATTGACCCACAGCACAGCATCAAAACCTTTCACCATCTTTAGCATACACATCCACTTACAAATTTTGTATTCTCGTGAACGTCACGAGAATACACAAACCTTAATTCAACGTGGAGAACGCGACTAAAACGCAAGGATGATTACGTCCCCGCTAAAAGTTAATCAACTTCTCTCTTCTTCTCTGTGGTACATTCCGGACTATGATTAATATGGTATAAGCAGGTTTAAAAGCAGAAGATCTTCAGCGGCATGTTATCTTTCTGTACCAGCACTACTAATGAAATTCATACGACGCACTCTGCAGAATGGACAGGGCG